>JBAMAX010001720.1:0-241789 GCA_037043745.1 Chymomyza amoena | reverse complement strand
ACACTATAACGTTTGAAATCCATTACTGATTTTTTTTCGCGTTTACTCACGGCAAAATGCTTTCGTGCGCTTGTAAACAATACTCTAAACTGTCATTTGTACTATCTCTCCCACTGCCTCTATATCTCCTACTGTAGCATAGGTCCTCCTAAATAGGGTGTTCTGATAAGGAAACATAAATCCTCTGATTATCAAATAGAAAAACTAGAGTTGAGATAACTTACTATGCTGGGTATTCACGATGAAGATTTGCGCAGCTTTCCACTTATTGATGGTAAATAATATTAAATTGAATATTTTTTTAAAGAAATCAGAATATGTAGCAAGCTGCATCGTATAATTGATGTACCTTCTAAAACAATGACAATTTTCAATAAAAAAAAGGTCGAATTATTCTCAATTTTTTATAAATATTTTGCATTTAATTTTTAGCTACTAGTCATATGCAAACAATTTGGTATAAAAAATAAATAGTGCTTTTTAATTTTATTTAAGGTAGAAAAATAATAATAATTTCCAGTTTAGTTTAGCTTTTATTGAATTAATCGAACTAAAATCCAAATTAGCGAGAACAGGAAATTTGAATACTTTTTTCAAATATATTTAGCTGTTCCGTTCTTCAAATGTTGATTCCTCTTTTATTTAAAAAAAAATTTAAGTCGTAAGAAATCAAATGAAAAATTATATAAAAAAAAAAATCGAAAAAAAAAATATTTTCCAGATAAGTTTTCCTTTTATTACAGTTATCGAAAAATTGGGATTTCAAATAATTTAACATTTAGCTGTTCGGTTTTTTAAAATAGTGATGATAAAACAAAAATATTTGTAAAAAAAATTGTTTTATGTTGGAAAATAAAAAAAAATTGTATAAGTTTGGGTAATACATATACAAAAGCTTCTTAAGAATATATTTTCCTTTAACGAATGGATTCCAATCATTTATTTAAAAAAAATGCTGCACATATATTAAATAAGTTTTTTTATGTTGAAAATCAATTTTAAAAAATAATTTCAATAAGTTTGGGTGGCAATATATATTTAAGCATTTTTTTTTTTTAATAGCTGTTTCGTTTTCCTATCATTAATTAAAAAAATTTCAAAAGTTTGGGGCGATAATTTAGTTTCTTTTTCTAAGCGCAGTATTACTTGAAATTATTTATTAACTCAACATACTCCAAGCTTAGGCTGAAATTTGGATAAATAAATACTGCAAATTTTCAGAACTCTTAAAAAGCTTAATTTTGGAAAATGCTAAAATTATTAATTTGGCTTTGAAAAAAAGAGTGCCGCGAATGGACAGACTACTGACAACAAGGGCTTAAAATTTAGCCAGGTAGGTAAGTTTCTTCAAATCGATCCAAAAAATAAAATTTTTATTTAAATTGTCTGCCTACAACAAAAAAGGTGCCTGGCTGGAAATTTAATTTCCTCTTTTTCAAGAGAAATTAGTTCACTTTATTTAGTGTAAAAAGTTCCAGCTCCAGTGGTTAAACTGAATACTTATATAAACTATAATTTGTTTTTATTTATTAAAAGGAAGGTTAAACAAATGATTTCTCAACCTATTTCAAATTTAGAAGCACTAACCGCCAGACTTTCATCTCAAATAAACTATAATATCATAGGCATTTTTGAAAAATGGCATTGAATAACAGTTTGCTATATTTTCTATTATTCAATTTTGAACTGCTTTGATTTGATGTTTTGCATTTGCTACATTTGACAGCACTGCACTTCTTTTCAAGCTTTTTCTACTATAAAAGCTAAGCTTTTGCCATAAACTTCAAATTAACTAAAAGCTTTTCAAGCTAAGCTTGCGCTTCTGCCCGCTAGATGTCGCCAGCTTAAATCCTGCAAAAACTAGCAACTAGCCAAGTATTTAAACTAGCAAAGCTACTTACTAAAAGAAGAAAGAAACTTAAAAGAAACTCAAAATGCAGCATAATTAATACAGTAACAATTACTAAAGCAAAGTCGAAAGCAAGTAAGAAAAGAAAGCACAAAAAAGAAAACACGAAACCGTTAAAAAATAATGAAAACTGATAAAACTTGAGCGCAGCTCATTTCCGTTTATTCAGCGCTGTCGGAACGCATAATGAATTACAAGTGTCCATCTACATAAAAAAAAAATAAAATAGGAAGAAAAAAAATATATAAGCCGGAACGGAAGGTGATGTCAAAAGGACAACGTGGATTACATTCCCTCAGCGTGCGTTGCGCTGTCAGCTCGGGATTTTGGCTTCTCTTATTAGTTGCGTTTAATTTGGTCCATAAATTTCATTTTTCATCTACTTAATACTTTTTAATGATAACGAATTCTCGTCTTCTTCTCTAAACTTTTGCTACCAAAATAAATCATTACAAGTGTGTCTACATTCTGACATTTTCGCTGGCCAAGTAATTTTCCAGGAAAAAAGACAACAGGATGAAAAAAAGTTTAAAGCCACTTTAAAGCCAATTTAGTTGGCCGCAAAAAGAGTAGAAAAACGCGCTTAGAGTGCAACTTCATGGTACAAAGGACAACGGCCAATGAAGCGCAAGTGGCAAAACAATTTATGTGTGTCGCTTGGTAACGCACACAGACAAAAGCATACTAATATAGCTGCACAAACAGTCAAGCTACAGTCAAGGCAGAAATTATGCGCACACTTGCAAATTTAAAGTTTAGTGGTTTGTAACTAAGCTAAAAGTTGACAGATCGATTTTTGTTGTTTTCAAAATAATATTTATATTAAAATAAAATTTTAATTAAAATACTAAATAAAACTAAAATACCAAAATAAAAAAAAGCTAAAAAAAATACCTTAAAAATTAAAATCTTAAAAAAAATTAAATATTTAAAACGACATTTGAAAAGAATAAAAATTACAATACTAAAAAAATATCCTAAAAAATACAAATCCTAAAAAAAATTAAAATACTAAAACATTTAAAATTTTTAGATTAAAAAAATTTAAAAGAATAAAAATTAAAATACTAAAAATAACAAATTAAAATAATAAAAAAATTACATATTCTACGAACAAAGATTATTAAGACACTAATTAAATTATCAGATAAAGTTAAATAAAATAAGGTTATTTAATTTTTAATTATATTAACAATTTTTGACGGTAGTTCCAAGAGCATTCCACACAAATTCACGTTTAAGAGCATCGAAAAAGCAGAAGAAAACGCGGACGTCCAAAAAGTACATGGCGAAGGTCAATTAGGAGAGAGACGAACAAATCTGTCAGCGAACTTCGAGCAATAGCGGGAAATAAAAAAAGTTGGAAAATTTTTGTAGATAGACTAAGTTCTTAAATTTATTTTTTTTAGAACATGTCAAAATAATAATAATAATTTGGTTTTTAGTGTGTTAAGAATCCTTAGGCCTTCATAATGGCTTTCCGTAGATTTCTTTTACTTTTCATCAAATAATTGGACTATTTGAAGTCAATATTTATAGTGTGTGTTAGGAACTCTAAGGTCTTCAAATGATTTTCCAAAGATTTCTTTTACTTTTGATCAAATAATTGGCCTATTTTAATTCAATATTGTCCGGTTCCATAGATGATTCCTTGGATGCTGTTTCTGCTTCGGTTCCATCATTCATACGATTTTATTTAGTGAATATTGATTCACCTTTAGAACCCCTGGCACTTGAGCTTGGATAAATTTTTTGCCTATTTTTTAAGGTTATATCAGTTCTCTGACGAGTTGGATTTTTTGTAAAACTTGAATTCGGATTCAGCGACTCCAAAAATATTTGGTAAACGTCGTCTTGAACTTAGAAAAAATATTGGCCTCTTTTGAGGTTATATCAGAGCTCTGAAATGCTTGATTTATTATAAATTCGAAATCAGCGATCCAATGAGATGGGAGCTAAGTTTTAGGATTGCTGGCGAGAATTACTGAAATTTCTGAAAACTTTTCGGTAAATTAGAAAGCTGTAATCTAAAATTGTGCAAGTTGTCCAATAATTTCTGCCGCGGCAAATTTTTTTACTAAATTACAAAGCTTGAAACTAAAATTGTGCAAGTTTCCCAATAATTTCTGCTTCGACTATTATTCACTCAAATACAAAGCTCTAATTTAAAATTTGCAACTGTCCCAATATTTTCCGCCACTACTGTACCTAACACCCACACAGTGTCAGCCATGTTAAAATGTCAGCAACGTACACCGTGGCAAACTTTAAGATAATTGTGATTAAAAAACAAGCAAAGCGGACCAAGCTTAAACGCGAATAAAAAGAGAAATTGCGATGAAATGTGTGCAAATGAAAGCGAAAAGAGCGGCACAAAAAACAAAAACGAAATTTACTGCATAAAAATGGAAAATGAAAATGCTAAAAGGACGTAGGACAGCCAGACAGGCATAATTTGTAAGTTGACAAATTTTCACAGCCCAAGTACGCCAAGTCGTAGAAATAATATAAATAAATACATAATAATAATAATACATAATAAATATACATAAATTACTCTCCTGCTAATTAGCAGACAGCGAAAGCTTTCTTTTTAAAAAAGTGAAAAAGAATCTTATAGAACCACAAACAGAGCACAAAAACAAAAACAAAAAGCTGTCCAACTTTAACAATCTGTCAGAGGCCAGTCCGTTTACTTCGCTACTCCACTTGATAAATGTGCAACTCTCACGTATGTCTGCGGTCCGCAACTTTACCGCACCAAGTTGGAATTTGGAAGCCAAAAGTGGAGCAGAAGCAGCCAGCAAAAAATAGGATAGGCGATAGGATGTGAAAGATAAGATACACTTTCTTTGAGGATAGGAAACATCCTATGTGATGGTAATATATTTCGAATAATAGCTATGATATAAGGAATTTATGACTTGGTTATTATGGGATAAACTGTTTAGCGTAAATAGCTCGAATTGGATTGCATATTGCAGCGAAATTCTCAGAGGTGTGTCACAATCTTCGGATTTTGCAGCCTTATTTTTCCCTAATTCCATACTATGTCACAATATGTAGCAGTTTCCCCGGCAAGTGTTTGGTGTAGAACTGAAGCCTATGAAAATGAGCCCATAGTGAGTAAGAAATTTTTTTCGTGAGGTCAAAAGATTCTTTGAATTTTTCCTAATTTTCCATAAGCTAACCGACGAGTAAGGAAAATTAGCTTATTTTACTATCTTAAAATCTGAACCTCATAAGAGTTGAGATGGTAAAATCTATTCCCGGAGTGGCAGAATTATCAGCACTTTTTAGCTGTTAAGAGAGCTTTTTCCCATGTTCTTTCGGTGTATATTATCCAACAAGAAATTATATTACTTTCTGGGAATTTCTTGAAAATAATTAAACCGACGAGTTAGGAAAATAATTTTTTTTTTCTAATAAAATATGTAGCTCTTAAAAGCTGGTAAATCTCTTCCCGGACTGGCAGAATTTTCTGCACTTTTTAGCTGTTAAGTGACTAACTTTTTCTGGATGTTCTTTGGGAGTAATCCAAATCCAATTAGCAAATGTCAATTTATGGGAATTTCTTGAAAATAATTAAACCGACGAGTTAGGGAAATTAACTTTTTTTTGATCTTATAAAATCTGTAGCTTTGAAGAGTTGAGATAGGGAAATCTTTTCATAGAGGAGCAGAATTTTCAGCACTTTTAGCTGTTCTTTGGGAGTATAATACTTTCTGGGACTTTCTTGAAAATAATTAAAAATTAGAAAAAAAAAACGCTCTTTGGACTAGTCTTCTATCAGCAGTTCAGAGCTTAAGGATTTTTTTTTTAAAAACGGATGAAGCTCCATTTAATTAATTTAATTGTTTATGATAATAATATTATATTATCTATAATGTAAGGATGCATTTGGTCCCGTAACAAGTCCACAGCCCCGTCGTGGCGCAAACAATTGAGTCCACAAGCAAATCTTGGTAGAATCCAAGCCAAATAGCGTGAATATATACAACGAACAAAAATTTAGAGTCTTAGGGCATGGGAATGTCCGGACTTCATGAGAAATATCCTTGGAAAATATATGTGGGATTTTAGGTAGACTCGAAATTTTGGGAGTATAGGATTAATCCATGCCTGACAGCTTGAATATGTATAAAGGTCAAAAAATTGAAGGAAATACGAAACTCATCCGAAGTATCTTTGGGAAATTTATTTGGGATTTTAGTGTTCTATTGGTAGACTCGAAAACTTGGGAGAAGAGGACAGAGCGGCAGAGCTTAAATATGTACAACGAAAAAATAATAATCTTTGGGAACGCGGAAGTCATACGAAATATCTTTGGGTAATTTATTTGGGATTTTTGTGTTCTGGTAGGTGGACTGGAAATAAAGCTTTGACAATGGTCCTAAATCCAATTTTTTTTGGCAGAAATATTGAATTAATCATAAACATTGTATTTTTAACCCTTTATGATATAGTGGTTTGATCTGATACATCTTGAAAAATGCATTTTTGCAATTATTAGAAGAGTCTTTATTAAGTTGTAGCTTTGTACTTTCTTTTGCAGAATTTTGCCAAAAGTTTGGATTTTGGGGTCAGAATGATCTGGTGGGGCGTAGCTTTTGCTGCTTATGGAATGCTGAAGTCAGAACTTTATCAGAAATATCTTTGGGAAAGTTATTTGGATTTATTTTTGCGTTCTTATTAGGAAGATTGGGAATTGAACTCTGCAGATTGATCTCTTCAAATTGTTATTAATAGGGATCCCTATGCACCATTTAGGGTCGACAGACAAAAATATTTAAGACAGGGAAATTATTATTTATGCCCTTAAATCGAAAACTAAAAAGTACTGATGAGCGATATTAATCCGTCTAAAAGCTTTAAAATCACTTTCATTTTCTTAATTCTAGAGTATTTATCAGAAGGAACAGATCAAAAGAGTGCACAGTTGTATTTCAGCCCGAAAGACTATATCCTGAGATTGGCATTGGATTATATACAAGTTGTCAGCAGCAGGAATTGGCTTCAGCTCAAGTTGTGAGTCCAGTATTATAAAGGCCAGCTAAAGCCATTCTTTGTAAAAAGAAATTTAGCTTATATAAAGGACTAGATGATTCACCAGGAACCGAAGCGATTCCAACAACTCTTTGCCTGTAAGCGCTCTGCTTATCAAAAGGCACATATTCTGGGATAGAGTATTTAAGGAAACAGGAAAAATCTACACACACACGTACACGCACTACAACCAACTATCTATGTCTGTATGTATCTGTGAGGCAGCCTTTTACAATGCATTTGACTTTTGGCGCAGTCTCGACGGCATAAATCAATTTTAATTGCTGCGAAATGTGCGAAATGGGAAAAATAAAATGAAAATGGCAATGTTGTGGAAAATAGCAAAGAGAAAAAGCAACAAAAAAGACAGAGAGAGAGAAAACCCAGACAACTAATAAAGTGCATGACAAAGCGGAAACGAGAAGTGCACAATAACAATATAGACTAAGCCCAGGCTGATAATGAAGACTGACAGCAAATGGCGGCCAGTCAAAATGGCTGCCACAATGTAATATTTTAGTACATTGATGTCGAAATAGATGGGGGGAAAAAAAACTAACAGAAAACTAATGAGCCTAATTAAAATTGGCTAAATAGATAGACAATTTTGAAAAATTAAGCATAAATTATGTACAAAGCAATGCCAGCTAAAGACAATTATGTTAATGGAAAACTAAATTTGCGACTAATGCATGCTGGTAACAATGGTAACCCAAAACAAAGATGGCGTTATACATAATTTAGCAACTTTACACAGTGCACAAAATGGCGTCCTAGTGCAGGTGATGATGAATTTACTGCTCGGCAAACCTTAGATGAAAGCAGCTTTTGGAGTGCAGTCAGGATGATGATGATAAATGCAGAACCTCTACTACGGCTAAAGCGAAGATTAAATTGGCTTTTCTAGCTAAGAATAAACGTTTGCTCATATCCTGCCGTTGATGAGCACGACGATGACAACAACAAAAGCAAGAACTAAAACTTAACTATAATGACTATGTCTCCAGATAATGATGATGTTCAGAATGACGTTGATGATAAGAACGTAGATGATGATGATGACGATAATGTTGATAATGCGCTCTGCAAACAGTTGATGTGCAATTGAGTGCACTCGGCTTGCAATGAATTAAATTAAATTCCAAATGACTCATTTGTTTATGCACTCTTGGTAGTAGTGTACTCACTATATATATATGAATCCAAGTACTTGTCTGTGTGCATTCATTTTGGCCTGAAAACGTTTATTACATTTGCTTAAAGTTGGTTCCTTTGCAGACCTTGTGCATTAAATTCAAATTAGTTTCATTTATTTTTCTTAATATAATAAGAAATTGTTTTCTTAATTGCTGTAAGTAATTTTGCAGCAATTACTTTTGTGCAGTCGAATAAGTTGGGATAAGCTTTTGAATGAGAAAATAAATTTTATAAATTAAATTTTTTAATTACAATTTTGAGCTACACTTCTGCGTTATAAGCACTTGTGAATTATAAGCCAGTTAGCAAAAAAGGCGAATAAAGAAACTGTTTAACCGGTTTTCTGTTTAGTCTAAAGCTAAGAAACTTAATTAAGGAAGATCTTGCTAAAAAGCAACAATTTTAATATGACAATTTACTTTTTTTTTTTTATTTATTTATTACTATTTATTATATTTAATACTACTCTACTATAAATGCCTTCCTAAAAAGTGCACAGTTTTTCCTATACTCGGAAAATTTCTAAGCTTAAAACAAAACACAATTGTATCACTCTAGAATTTTACGTTCCCCATTTTCCTTAAAAAAAAATACTCTTAATTGAAATATCAAGATTTAAAATTTTTAAACAGCTACAGCCTGAGGGTCTTTGCTCCGGTTTTAATTACTTTGTTTCCTGGAAATTATTTCTGCCTGAAGGCCAAGGCACTGCCATTAATTACTTTATTTCTAAGAAATAATTTCTTAGTTACAATTATAAATAATAATAAGTTTTTAAACAGTTAAAAAAGATATCTTAAAATAATTCTAAGTATTCTCAAAGAACTTCTAACAATAAAAATTGCTAAAAGAATTAACGCTCAATAACAAATAAATCGTGCCTGCCATATGGCAAGGTAGGTCAAAAGTATTTTTAACACCGCAAATTCTCGAAATTCTGAAATTTTTTTCAGTGTATAAAGTATAAATGCTTAAGCAGAACATCCTTAATGCTCTTGGCGAAGTTTGCTGCGAAGAAATGGTGTGATTGGTTAAGAAATAAGAAAGTTTCTCAACGAATTTAAAAATAAAAATTTTTTTGAAAATTTTAGATCTTTTTATCTAAGAAAAAAGATTTTAATTATAATACTTTTCATTTATTTGTCAGCAACTACTGAATGTTTCTGAGTAATTTTTTTTTTTATTAAAGTTGTTAACAAGAATTATTGAAAAATATCTAAATTTGATTCTCGTTTTTTAACATTACAAAAAAAAATGTATTTCATATTTTCCTAATTTTTATACCCTGTACCGTATGGTACCAAGGGTATATTAAGTTTGTGCAAGCCGAAAATGTATGTAACATATAGAAGGAGACGTCGGAGACACCCCAAAGTTACCTAAAATATGATCAGGGTGAATAGAGAAGTCGATATACCCATGTCCGTCTGTCCGTCCGTCCGTCCGTCCGTGTGAACGCCTAGATCTCAGAGATGGTAAGAGCTAGAGTTACTAAACTTTCACATTAGATCCCCTATTATTCCATAGGAGGCAAGTTTATTTTATTTTTTTGATATCGGGGTTAAATTATATAGCTCCCATAGGGGTGTTTAAGACGACCTCGACAAAAAAAAAAAGTTTTAGATGAATAATTCGTTTGTTTATGAAAATATCGTAACCAAATTTGGTATTTAAAAGTTTTTTATAGTTCCCAATCACTGTACCAAATTTGATCAAAATCGGTTGACTATATCATATAGCTCCCATAGGACCGATCGGCCAAAAACACGTTTTTTATACAAAATTCGATGTGTTTTGTTTGTTTGTAAAGATATTTGAAATAAATTTGGCATTCATATCTTTTTTAAGGTATTTAAGCTCTGTGTCAAATTTTATTGAAATCGGTTGACTATATCATATAGCTCCCATAGGAACGATCGGTCAAAAAAAAAATTTTTGCTTAAAAATTCTTCTGTTTTTGGTTTTTTGTGAAGAAATCTGACTTTATTACAAGCTAGTGGTACAGGGTATCCTAAAGTCGTCCGCGCCCGACTTTACGTCCGCCATTTTTATTTATGTAAGACATGAACCATACAATAAATCGGCTTGAATGAATAAAAAAAGAAATTCAAATTTTTATCAATAACTATTTAACTTTAAATGAGCATAAATAGTATCTGCAAATATGAAATAATATTCAAAAAATTGTTTCAGTTTCAAATTAGTGCACTTTTAATTTAATAATTTTAATTTATTTTGCAACATTCGGTTTTAAACCGCATAAAAACATAGTTTTGGTGAAATTGGGAGCGTATTAAAAAGAGTAAAAAGTAGAAATACGAAATTGGAGCAGGATAGCTTTTGGAAAGGAGGGTTTTTGGGTGTATCTTGGAGGTAAGCGCTGTCATATGCAGCTAAAATGCCCTTAATGGCATTTCGAGGATTTTCACTAAAAAGCGGCAGTTCCACAATAGGCAGCTCAGATCCTTGAACAAAAAAACTTCCTAATTTTCCACTGGATTCTCCATTCAGGTTTTTGGATGCTTCTTTTGTCTACAGATCTCCACAGCTGCGACAAAAGACCCGATGAGACGCGTAACTACATCCCAAAAAAATATAATACAAAAAGAGCTATAAATTTAAGCTGCAACGTTTGGTATTCACGATGAAGATTTGTGCATCTTTGCACATTTTTTATTTATTTATTTATTTATTTATTGCACATGAAAGTTATAAAAATGTAGTTGATTTGTGATTTGGAAAGATGCGTTTTTGATGATAGCTTGGTGATGATTGGTTAACTCATATTCAGGGATATTGCTCTGCACGTCTACTGCTCTACATACATAGACATGTAAAGCAGTACCCGAGAATACGAGTCTAGAATTCCATGAAAAAAAAAAATTTCAATTTTCCACTGGCTGAAGGTCAGGTTTTTGATGCTTTCTTTTTACACGGTCCGGCACTCGAAGTTAAATTAAAAAGGCCATAAATTCATTTTGGAAAATTACCTTTACTCAATTCAAGGTAAAAAATGTGTAAAAATAATACGAAATTTAGAAACAATTTACTTTCGCTCAATATGGCCACCTTTCGCCTTCACTATTTGAACGGTCCAAAAATGAATCGCAAGCTGCCCGAATGTGACTTGCAGGTATTTTGGCCCACTCGTGGACAATGGCTTTTTCAGCGCCTCGAGACTGTTGTATCTTTTAGTTCCGACCTTGCTCTCCAAAATGGCCCAAAGAGAATAATCCATCGGATTCGCGTCTGGTGAATTCGAGAGCCATTGTGTGGACGTTATGAAGTTCGGAACGTTGTTTTTCAGCCATTCTTGGTTCACTCGAGCTTTGTGAGACGGTGCCGAGTCCTGTTGAAAGCGTCCATGGTCTGCCAGCAAACTCCAGAATACTTTCCCGATAATATTGCGCATTAACCTTGACGCCAGGCTCGATGAAAACGATTGGAGAGCGCCCATCTGCGGTTACAGCGGCCCAAACCATTATCTGTGGCGGGTGCTGCCTCCTGGTGGCCAATCGATGACTCAAATTCTCGTATGAACGGTCCCTCAAGTAAACCCTATCGTTTTGAGAGTTTACGAATTGCTAAATTGTAAAATTTTCTCGTCAGAAAACACAATGTTCGGCAATTGACCGCTTTCGGCCAAGCGAAGCAACTCCTTCGCTCTCTCAAGTCTGACATGTTGCTGCTTCGGTGTGAGATCATGTGCCTTTTGGATCTTTTAAGGCTTGTCCTTGAGATCATTTTTCAGTATGCGACGGATGCTACGGTCAGATATTTTCAGTTCTTTCGCCATTTGATTGGCACTTCGTCGGGATTTCGCTCAAGTCGCTTCTTCACTTTTTGAACCATCTCACGTGACGTTGCAGTCTTTTGATGACCACCTCCATGACGTTTTGCGATGCTACCAGTATCATTGTAACGAGTTATGGTGCGATAAACGAAAACTTTATTTACTTTAAGGTGTTCGAGCTCACGAACAATCGCTGGTTGTGATTTTCCAGCTAATTATAATGCAACAACACTATTACGTTTGAAATCCATTACTGATTTTTTTTTTCGCGTTTACTCACGGCAAAATGCTTTCGTGCTTCCTTTCTATTATACAAATTCCTCCTAAAGCAAAATAATTCTCATTTGTAACTTCTAAAACTCCACTTCGCCACTTCACCGCTGCCAAAAAGTTCAAAGTTCAAAAAGTTATAATATAATAATTATAAAAATAATTAAATTGCGCTTCATTTTAATTAAAAAGCGGCTTTATTTTTAAATAAGATAATTAGTAGGCATTATGCCAGCACACACACAACTTAAAAACGATAAATATATTTTTGTATGTAACAAATATTTTCATAACACAAAATTTAATTAAACCATATTAACTCTTGTAATTAAATTTGGTTTTTTTTAAGCATTATCAAAAAAATATAAAATAAACCTATCAACATTATTATGTGCCGATTTAATATGCCATTTATTTTACTATACAAAATTTAAATTGCCGGCTTTATGTGGCTCTCTCGCTTTATTTAACCGCATTAAATATGCGTATGTGGCGTATACGTAATAAGCTGCATTTTGGTAATTGCAAAAGAAATTTTGGGCATTTGGTAAACTTTGCCGCTGAATTGCGTCAAGTTATGGCCAGAAACTGGGAAATGGACGCCTCATAAAGTTCAAACATTTTACAATTTCCAAAACGTATCCAACGTAATTATTTTATGCCAAAATATGTGAAAAAGCAGAAAAACACACACAGACACACACATGGACACAGACTACGCCATTGCGTAACATAATATGGGTGAAAATGTGTGGGAAACGTGCCAGGAGCCTGCCAAATGCCATGGACGGCACCATTTTTATGATACACTGAGCCAACAAAATGAAAGAAAATCTTTAGTCAAAACAAAGTAAAAGTTTTGGGTAGGTTTCTGGTATTTTTAGATTGTAAGTTAAAAAGGTTGCAGTTTGTTTTGGGACTAGATTTTATTTTTAAAAGCAACAGCTCAAAGTGATTCTATTTTTAAAATGTTTAAGTTAATCTAAAAGGGTTGAGATCATCCTTTGCCTAAAAGGTAGTAAGCAGCTAAAATTAATCGGCATTAGATTTTTTATCCAAAAAAAGGGTCTCTATTTTTGTAAAAAAAAAAAAAAATATTACCTTAAATGCCTTATAAGTTATTCCTGATCTTCTAAGACAAATTAAACCAACTTGAATCAAAATTCATTGAATTCCAGAGGAAATTAATTTTCAATATTAATTTTTACTTTCAAAGTTTTTGTATCTGTTTCGCTTAAAAAAAATTATAGCATTAACTTAATGAACTATAATTTTTATATCATAATTCCAAACAAATTTTGAATTAGTATTTTCTTATATATAAAATTCTCGTGTCACAAAGTTAGTTACCATACTTCTGCTAAGGCTGCTGATTCAAAATTTAGAATTGGGTAGGTCTGAGAATCGGCCAACATCCATTTTTTATACCCTGGGTCGCAAACCTCAACACTTTTTTACATTCTCACCAAACTCCTCCGAAACGGCTAGATTGAGATAAGTGAGGCTGACCCTAACAAATTTTCTTTGTAGTCATTCTGTACATTGTCAGATTAACTAATAAGCTGACCTTGACTTTGGTAGAACTTTAGACACAGTTTAAAAATTTATAGTTTTATGTGTTACGCGTGTTCTCATGAATGCGTCGATTAATTTGCACATCTGATTTTTATGTGTATCAGACGGTTGTCAATACGGAGGTTTTAAGCCTATTGCGATTTATTTGTGTATTCGTGAGAAATCGCATTTTAGTGAATATCGTGAATATAGCATAGTAGGAAATTCTTCAACACCGGGTATTGGACATTAAGTAAAGACAGAAGCGATAGTCGCAAAGAGGTAGGGCAAGAATTGTATTAAAGATGCGAGCTCCTTCTTAAGAATACCATAAGTTCAGTCCATACGAGCTTTTAAGAGAGAATCTTACGTTGTTTAACCGATCGTTTAAGACTAACTAAGAGCTACACCATAAAGTCAATCGATTTCAATATAATTTTTAGAAAAAGTACTTAAATACAATATTAAAGAAGATATGAAAAAAAAATATATTACAAATATCTTTTCAAACAAACTATAAACTACATCAAATTTTGTATAAAAAACAGTGTTTTTGGACCGATTGGTCCTATGGTGAGCTATATGATCTAGTCATAACGATTTAGATTAAATTTAGTGACAGTGCTTAAGGAACTATAAAATACTTACTAATGTCAAATTTGGTCCCAATATCTTAACAAACAAACGAAACACAACAAATTTTAAAAAAAATCGATTAATATTGGAAGATCGGACCTATTGGGTAGCTATATCAGTATAGTCAACACAGAAATTTTGTTCAAATGTTGCGCACATTTGCTTATAGTGGTCTAAATATAGATTTCCCAAACGCACAAATCTGGCTTATGATATCTTTATATAAAAAACGAAACATAGCGAATTTTTCATGTTAAAAAAGTTATTTTGAGCCGATCGGTTCCTATGGGATGATATATGATATAGTCAACCGATTTCGATCAAATTTTAGTACAGTGATTGGGAAGCTATAAGAAAACTTTCGATATACCAGAATTTGGTTACGATATCTTCATAAACAAACGAATTATTCATCTAAAACGCTTTCTTATTGTCGAGGATCGTCTCAAACACCCCCATGAGGAGCATATATAATCTTATCGACCCGATGAGTCACAATGAAAATAAAATTCAAACTTGCACTCGCTATGGATTAATATGGGATCTAATGTGAAAGTTTAGGTAACTCTAGCATCTTACCATCTCTGAGATCTAAGAGCGTTCACACGGTACGGACATGACGGACATCTGCCGGGCTACTAGTAGACTTATATTTTCTACCTTTGATCATAATTTATTGGCTAACTATATCAGGGTGTATGGTCCGACGTCTCCTTGCTATCATGTTACTAGTTTACAAAATTCGGCAATACATCGAAGAATAATATACAAACTTTATGTACTTCAAATACGCTCATAGGGAAATTAAAAACAAAAAAATCGTATATTAAATAAGTTGCAATATTACTTAATAAATGATTCTTTCAATCTGTACAGGGACTTCCAAAACAATGAAATAGCTTAAGTCAATGATTTGACTACAAAATAAGTAGTTGTATTACTTTGAAGACTTTAAAATGTTTCGTTTAAATAAAAAATAAATTTAGAAAAAATTGTTCTATTATTTTTCGATAAATATAAATTTCTAAAAAAATAATTAAAATATTGGATGTTTGTTGAAAATAACAATAAATTTACAGCTTCAAAAACACATATTTTTTGTAATAAGCTAGAATTAAATTAAAATCTAAAATGATTGTTTAAATGAAAAATAAGACATTACTATTACAAATAAAAGTATGTACTATAAATTTCCAAAAAATATTAATTTCTTAAATAAATAATTCAAAATTAATATTTATCGAAAAAAAAACTTAAAAACAATATAAATATGTGATTAACTTTCAAATCGAAAAAATTACAATATAATTTTAAATATTTGTTTAAATAAGAAATTATAAATTAATATAAAAAAAAACTTTGTCTATTATTTAAAAAACAAATATACATTTCCTAATAAAAAAAAATTTTAAAAAATTGATATTTATAAAAATAATTATAATTTTTAATGAACTGCAATATCAAGTCAACATTTTTATTTTTTCGTGCCGATTTAACGTTCTCTACGAATCTTTAAATAAAAGCTACCAATTCGTCTTAACTTTTTATCATTAATGCCTCATTTTTCTCTCAGTGTATTGCCGGCTGCTTAACTGTACTTACAATTGCTGCTTGTTGAACAATTTCAAAATAAACGCCACATAGAATGCCATTTTTAATTAAGTTAAGCGCTTGTTTAGTCTGTCGGTTTAGTTCATTATGTCGACACATGCACCACGCCCCTACCTCCCTATATATACTATATATAACATGTGCGTTTACTTATTAGAAATGGTAACCATATAAACACACACACATTCGACGTGTTTTGTCGCCATTTTTAACACAAATTTATGATAGACCAAATTTCAGAGCCTATATGTAGGAGTTGGTTGGTAGCACTGGATTGTTGGTATCCCGCCTGTTGGCCTACCCGTGGTTAACCATCCAAACGACGGACGGATGGACTGCCGACGGACGTGGCAGGATTTCGGCACGTAGACACTAATCAGCGATTATGCACGTGTTGTGTGGCATGATGCCAACGGAGTGTGGCAACCAACAACAATGCATCCGAGAGAGAAATAGAGCTGAACTTGCCTGCATACGCAAATTTTTCGGGGACAATTTTAATTTTCCATTAAAACAAAGCACTTTTCACAATTTATGCGGCCGGCGGGGGGGTGACTACAAAACTGCACAACTTTGCATTTTTCAGCTTAAACGTGCTTATGCCTTTTAATTCACTTCAAAGCTGAGCCGTCTGCTTGCAGGACTTTCGAGTCCTTTTTAATATATGCCCCTTGTTGGCAATTTGCTAGTCAGGCACCCGCTCCCAGCTGTTACTAACTTCCCCTATAAATATAGCTTTTGGCTGTAAACTCTGCCCTAAGCCCATGTGTATAAGCTGAGAGTTCAAAAAGGTTGCTTTTATCATAATCATTCACTTCTCACTAGATATAAGGAATTTGCTACTACTAAGTAAAGACCCTTATACTTTGCTTTTGTATCTCTCAACCAATAATGATACACTTCTGACGTTTAATGTGCTCACACATAGAGATACATACACAGGCAGAGATATACACACAAAGACACACAGATACACCCACACGTATGCCAGCAGTTTTAGGAACATGCCTTATAACCATAATGCTTATATGATGGAAGGATGCTAGGTAACTTTAATACCCTTTAAGGGGTTAGTTGAGTGTGTTAAGCTGATTTTTGAAAAAAAAATATATACATATATATCCTACATATATCAATCCTTTGCACTTCAGGACACAAAGAAACTTATGGGTATTGGCTTTTTGTGTTCCTAAAAAATTGTCTCATACTTCTTCAAGGACTTTTTAAGCACCTTTATAAATAAAACTTTCTCTACTTTTGTTAAAATCGTGATATTTCGTGTACTCATGGGGATTAAAATAGCTGTCGATGTTCATTGGATAGTTCGAGTTATATGAAAGAGGGCTCATTTGGAAGCTAAGAAATACTGCATTACATAACACTCCAAAATATAAGAGAATATAATGAGAGATCACATTTCACAGTTTAAAAACAGCCTCGTATAAAGTCTTAAAGGAAAAAAGTGCGCAAAAAACCAAACAGTGCTGCCCATGTCTGAGCAATTGACATGTAGATGGCGCTACTAAAAATAGATGGCGCCATTAAGTAAATACAAAAATCTGCCGTTTGTTTAAATTGATTACAAGTAAAATAATAAGTAGTGCAAAAATGAATTGCCAAAGTTTGCCTTTATCTATTGTTTAAAAAAGAGCATGCCCACTTCGACACCTTTTCCCAAAAACTTAACAACAAAGCTTTTCTCGTGCTGTCGCTGCTGTTGCACGCATAAATTTATAAAACGATTATAAGAGATTTGTTGCTTCGTTCGTGTTACCAGCAGCAGTCAGTACCAATTCCAGTCGAAGGAATGGAGCTCCCTCCCGCTCTATGTTTGTATCCAATACACTTGTGATAAGACCTAGGCATAAATAATGTAGCCAAAGTGCTAAGCCTTTTCGGGTATTTATGTTTGTATGGTAAACAAAGTTTTGTGGCGGCTTCAAAGGCTTACCTGCAAAGACAAAAATAAAATTAGATAAAGTTTCTCAGCTTTTGGTAAGTTTTAACTTAATTATATGCTCATAAAATGGAATTTAGTTGCAAGCTATGGGGATTTGTGGCATGTTCAACAACACAGCATTGATGTCCAGTTGACTAAATTACTTTTATAGCAAATATTTGTGTTTAATAAAGTTTTGTTAAATTAAACAAAAAATAAAAGCTATACTCGTTGTCGTTCCAAGAAAAAGTTAATGAAAATAACAAAAAATATTCGAGCAAATATTAAAAGAGCAAATGTTGCTCTGCAGCTGCCTCATTATTTTGTATTCTAATGATATTAGTTGGTATACACACATGCACACAGATACACATATACAAAGACATATATATAGATACACATACACTCATACAAATAGCACTTCGGCACACACGCAAACAAATAAATACGCTGCAGGCTATTTGTACTTGTTTTAACTATTTAGTAAGGGAGTGGTTGCAAACTGGTTCAAATTCTTATACTCGCAGACTATGAAATATAGTTGCAGAGAAACCGCTTACTGTGAAGTTTTTGAGAATGTTGGAAGGTAAATAAAGCAGGCCATTATTATTATTTTTTTGCTTAATTTCATTTATTCGTGCTACACATTAAAAATAATAATTCACTTTAAATAAAAAAATAAATAATAATTATTAAACTTATCTTTTAGCGATATATTTAGGGAATGTCGACTTTTAATTTATTTTCATAGCAGCTTAAGGATTTAACTTAAGTTTATTAAACGACTTTTTCTGGAACGCATCTACCTTGTAAAATCAGAATTAGATGTAATCCTAATTTAAAAAAAAACAATATTTTCTTGAAATTTTTATGAAATATGTTTTATAAATCTGATCTTTTTGCACTTTATTAAGGGAATGTCGCTTGCTAATTTATTTTCATACCAGCTTAAGGGGCACACCTAGTGTGACAACCTAAAAAAAGGCCATTTTTGGGAATAAAAAAAAAAACTAGTGAATACATCTATTTAAAATTTTATGGGTATATTTATACATGTTTTGAGAATAAACAGTAAAATTTTTGAAAAAAAATATTAAATATTTTTGAAATGACACGCGATCTCCGGCGGCGCCAAAAAAAAAGGTCCTCCACTGCTGGAGTGATTGCAGCCTTTTCAGTTGATAAAACCTAAAAAAAAAATTCTCGTAAAACTAAAACATATTGTCTGTACGATGACCCTCGGGCGAACAAAAAAATCAAAAATTGACAAAATGGCGGCATGTTGAAAAAAAAGTTGAATTTTTACCAAAATTTTGGTCGTTTTTGGCCTGCCAACTGGAGGGTCATCGTATGGAAAACTATATGGAGGAGATGCAAAAAAAATTTGATAGCGATCGGATCATTTGTCTCCGAGAAATCACTCTAGCAAATTCGAAAAATGATGTTTCGTGAAAAACGCGTTTAAAGATAAAATGATCGTTTTCACTGTTATAGAGCAGTTACTCTTTTAAATGGCTGTAACTCAAAAACTATTTAAGATATCGATTTAAAATTTTATTATGTTATTTTTAAAGGTATAACCTATCGAAATATGGAAAAAAAAAAAAATTCGATTTTTTGAAAATTTCACACTAGGTGTGCCCCTTAAGATTTACTTGAAGTTATTTTTTCACACAATTTTTTCTGGAACTGTCCAACATCTAAAAAAAGAATTAGGTGTAATTCACATTTTTAGTTATTTAATGGAAACTTTAATGTATTTAAACTCAAAAAATTCGAAATATTCTGGACTCTTAGTTTTTGTCGTCGTCTACGCTATCTGTTCAGTGTAGCCGCTAGATGGCGCTAATAAATTTGTATCAGTTTTGTATTCGCACGAATACACTTATTGAGTTGGCATTATAAAAATTCAAAATTATGAAAATAATAAATAACACAAAATTTGAATATTAAAAAATGTTAATATACTTTTTTTTGTTAATTTCTTAATTTTTGAAGAATGCTGCTTTGAAAAAAGGCAAAGCGCTTTTGAATACAAAATAAAACTTACATCCAAAGGCGGATCGGGAAAAATTTTAATATGTAATATACTTTATATAAAATGTTAAAAAAAATTTAAGAAACCAAGACATCGTATCTAAAATCGGTGGAGTCGTTGTCTGACCCTAACGATGGCTGGTATGCTATAAATGGGCAAGGTTTTTTGATGTTTCAAATTTCTACGGTATGCTATAAATGGGCAAGGTTTTTTGATGTTTCAAATTTCTACAATCTAAGTACTAGGTGACCTTCACTTTGACATAGACTTTTCATTTACAAATTTTAAAGCGAGCTGCTAAACTTTCTCATACAAATGTTTCTACAATGGAAAATACATCGTTATGTTTTTAATGTAGATCTGTCCTTTCTCTAGATATTATAAAAAAAAAACAGTTTCCTAGAAAATAAATTAGAAAAAGAATTGTGTAAAAATATTTTTTTTTTAAGTGGCGGAGACACTACTAACAATCAAAGGTCAAACAAATCCATCCATTTTAAGTTATACCACCTTTATCAAAAATTTCGGGGAATTTATTTAGAAAATCCGAAATACTAAATTATTCATCAAAATCGATATCGTTCCCTTCAAAGTATTTCCTATCGACTGCAACGCACTTGTAACAGCGCTTGATCTAATCCTCGATACATTTTTTATAGCCGGTTGGCGATATGAGGCATCTTCTATTATTCTATTACGTTATCTCAGGTGTCGCGTTCCACGGAGCGATTTGTTCAATCGACCGAATAAGAAAAACTCGCAGGAAGCAAAACTATAATGATTCCGGGAACTTTTTGATTAAGAAAATAAGGCAGTCGTATGTATATTGAGAAAACACATGGAAAATACAGACGAAGACATCCCACCAAATTGGTCTCGAATATGGTTTGGACACTAAAAGAAATTGATTTGGACATGTCCATCCGACTGTCTGACGATCTCTATTTTTGCCTAGATTTTTAAGGCTACAAGAGCTAGAACTCCGAATAAGAGAGCCTTATACAACAATCTGTAGCTCCCATTATTGTTTCAGATTCCCAAAATCCACCAGTTCCCTTTACTACCAGCTAGCATACTAGTTCATGACCACACCGCAAGTAGTTCAAAGTGGTTAGAAACTATTTGCGAGCTTCCTGCAGGGTAGCTCTCAGGCATACACATAAATAAACAGTTACACCCACACTCACAACCGACAGACAGACATCAACGAAGCGTTTTGGGTGCTCTGCACTGCTGTAAGAGCATAAAAGACGAAGCTGTTTTAATGAGTTGGCAATTAGCATATCAGAGCAAGTACACACACACACACGCACACGCCCACTCATGCACACACAGATACAAACCCACACAAACCCATTCTAAATAACAACATACTTTGGTGTCAGACTGTAAGTGAGTGAAATGTATTAGTGTGAGTGCGCATGAGTGTGTTTGTGAGTTTTATTCCATTGTGCTGCGTAAATATTTTGATTGTTTGTTTGAATATTCGCAGCACTCGCTTAAAGTTATTTAAACTTTTTGCAGCAACAACAACGACACACAACGACAACAACAACAATTAAAATAACAACCCAAAACAACAACAACAATGTGGATGACATTGCAGCTAACATGGGTGTCAAATCAGAGTGAAAACCAGAACACAAATAGAGTTTTCAGCAGCATTTTCTTGGTCCACTTAAATGTGCGCCTCAAAGTATGCAGCACAAACTTGGCAAGTTGCATGCAACCAGCGTGAGAGCGGAAGAGAGCGGTAGAGATTGCTGTCTGTAGTTAAAAGCATTGAAGCAGCAACTTTTGCTGTTTTTCAAGCAACTTAACCTCAAAAAGTTTTGCACTTGCCAGCGCTGCATGTGCTACAGTTTAAATTCATCCTTATAGCACCAGCTGCCCCCCTACATGTCCTTATATACAGATAGTCCTTTTATGTAGCACATGTCGAGTTTGTTGTTTTTTTGATTTAAAGGTTTTGCATTATTTCATAGTGAAAAATTTTGTTTTGTTTAACACACACACATGCACAGATACACTTAGATATGTACACGCACGCACACTTAAGCAGTTCCCTGCCATTTTGGTTGACAAAATATGGCCATATGTTCAAGTAATGTTTTCTGTCTTTTTTTTCTCTGGATCTCTGAGTTACCACATAAAATGACAAAAATTTGTGAAGTGCAGATATGGCTCCATGTGTTATAATGCCCTTTCAGATAATATGGTTATGTTATAATCGTAAAACGTCTTTCTAATCGGCATCAAATTTTTAAGAATGTGCTCGAAATTTCTAAAAAGCTTTGTTCTTGGTTTCTATTAAAAGTGTTATCAAAATTCTGTTGGTGAGATACTATCAAAAGACATATTTGGCGTACTGAAAAATATTTCTAGTGCTCTCTGTTTGTGGGTTAAAAAAAAATATAAATAGAAGTATTACTGCTAAATGGGCCACTCGAAAATAGTTTGGTTTGGGATAATACTCGATTAGACGATCCTGCTGAAAATCACTTTCCAATAGTATGCTAAATAAAATCAAAAAACCTTCAAGTGCTGCTCTGTAAATTTATCATAAAATAAAATAATAATATAAAAAAATACATATAAAAAACAATGGAATAACACAAAAAAAATATATAAAAAAAAATTATTCAAAAATAATATAAATAAATGATATAAGAAATAATATAAAAAAATTTTAAAAATTAAAAAAAGACATTGAAAACGTTATTAATTTGAGATCTCAATTTTTAAAAATCAAAAGACCAAAATACTTATTAGGTATACAACTTTGCTCCCGTTTTCCAAAAGATGAATAAAGATAAATAAATCACAGCTGTTTTCCATCAGTTTTGACATCGACAAATATAACCTTACAACGATATTAGTTAATTTTTGTTTGCATCATATAGTTACACTTAATTAAATATGTCAACTTATAAACCGAATTCATGATACTATTAGTGAAAGAACGTGTCGCGAGTGGTTCCAGCGCTTTAAAAGCGGTGATTTTGTTGTTGAAGATCGGCATAGCGGCGGAGAAAAAACTTTTGAAGATGATGAACTGGAGGCTTTACTTAATGGAGACTCGTGCCAAACTCAAGAACAGCTAGCAAAATCATTGGAAGTAACTCAGCAAGCAGTATCAAAACGCCTGGAACAGCTGGGGATGATCCAAAAACAAGGATACTGGGTACCGTATTAGTTGAAACCAAGAGATGTTGAGCGAAGTTTATTTGCTTGTGAACAGCTGCTTGAAAGACAAAAACGAAAAGGATTTCTTCATCGTATTGTTACTGGCGACGAAAAATGGGTGCACTACGACAACCCTAAGCGACGCACATCATGGGGATTGCCCGGTCACACTCCTACGGCGACACCTCGACAGAATATTCACGGATCCAAGGTCATGTTGTGTATTTGGTGGGATCAGCTTGGCGTAATATATTATGAGCTGCTAAAACCTTCTGAAAAAATTACTGGTGCACTTTATCGAACGCAATTAATGCGTTTGAGTCGGGCATTAAAAGCAAAACGGCCGCAATACGCTGATAGACACGAAAAAGTAATTTTGCAACACGACAATGCTCGACCTCACGTGGCGAAAGTAGTCAAGACGTAGCTCGAAACACTGAAATGGGAAATTCTACCTCACCCGCCATACTCTCCAGATGTTGCTCCATCTGATTACCATTTATTTAGGTCGATGGCACACGGCCTGGCGGGCCAGTGCTTCGATTCTTTTGAAAAAGTGAAAGAATGGATCGATTCTTGGATCTTATCAAAGGATGAAGAATTTTTCCGACGCGGGATTCGTTTGTTGCCTAAAAGATGGGCCAAAGTAGTGGAAAGTGACGGACAATACTTTGAAACATAAATAAGATACCATTTTTTTATATAATTTTTAAAATTTAAAAAAAAAAACGGCGGGAGCAAAGTTGTAGTTCCTCATAGAGGTTTTTGGATGCTTTTTTTTTGTCTACAGATCTCCACAGCTGCGACAAAAGACCCGATGAGAAACGTAACTACATCCCAAAAAAATATAATAAAAAAAGAGCTATAAATTTAAGCTGCAACGTTTGGTATTCACGATTAAGATTTGTGCATTTTTGCACATGCACATGAAAGTTATAAAAATTTAGTTTGATGTGTGATTTGGAAAGGTGCGTTGATGGTGATGATTGGTTAACTCATATTCAAGGATATTGCTCTGCACGTCTACTGCTCTATATACATAGACATGTAAAGCAATGCCCAAGAATACGAGTCTAGAATTCCATGAAAAAAAAAATTTCACTTTTCAGGTTTTGGATGCTTTCTTTTTACTATTGAACTACGACAAGTCTTGATCATCATATTTACTATCTCTCGCACTGCCTCTATATCTCCTACTGTAGCATAGGTCCTCCTAAATAGGGTGTTCTGATAAGGAAACATAAATCCTCTGATTATAAAATAGAAAAACTAGAGTTGAGTTAACTTACTATGCTGGGTATTCACGATGAAGATTTGCGCAGCTTTGCACTTATTGATGGTAAATAATATTAAATTGAATATTTTTTTAAAGAAATAAATATAAAAAATTGATAAATTAAAAAGAGAGATTTAAAACGTTATTAATTTTAGATCTCAATTTTTAAAATCAAAAGACCAAAAACTAAAACTAGAGAAAAATTCTTAAGGTAAGACCATATCTTGAAATAAAATAAAAATTCTTGAATAAAAAAAAAAATAAGATGGCATGTCCAAAAATGTTTAAAATTAAAAAAAATCTAAATTCAGATTTTTGTTCAACATAATTCATAACTCAGAATATGAGAAATAATGGTAAATTAAAAAAAAACATATTCTCAAAATTTTCCCAAACAAATCTAAAATAAACAAAAATTCTTAAGATTTGCTCCTAAAAATTTCTATAAAATTAAATTAAAATGTTAATATTGTATATTTTAGATAGCATAGTAAAAAATAAAATAATAATTTTTCTTCAACCAATTTATATTAGCCACAATAATCTTGTTACAAGCTTATTTGAAGATCTAATTTAAGATTTTGTTCAGGATAATTGTTTTATACACTATTTTCCAAATATTTATACGAAATTTTCTATTTTTTTAGTTGCATTAAAATACTTTAGAACAAAGTGCACTAAAGTGTATCTTAGCTTTGGTGTGCAAGGACAAAATTTCCTTTTTGTTTTCTAAAAAAAAATTATTTGTTTTGATAAATTTTTCACTAAATATTCTTTGTTTTTGAATTTTAGTTCACATTTCACTTAGCCTTCGTTGTTTTTATTATTTTGTGGTTTGTTATTTTTGTGACAGTTCTTTTAGAAATTATATTTGTTTTTCTTTATTACATGAGTATCTTTTTCAAATGTATTTTGTTTAAAATAAAGCTTTAAAAAAGATTTTAAAGTAGTAAAAATGTAATTTTATTTGCAAAATTTAGTTTTTTAGCGATTAACTCATGAACTCAATATTGGATCATAAACTTGTTCGTATCAGTTTATTGCCAATAAAATAAATTTATATCAATAACAAAAAAAAAGAAGAGTTTTCTTTAAAAGAATATCTGTTTTTTTTTGATGATGCTATTTTGTGCCATAAAATAGATTTACTTTTTATTCAAATCAAAAGCACACGTGGGATTTGTTAAAAATTTATGGCTCTACTAACATCGAGAACGCTTTCTTTTTTTTTTCAAATTTTGTTGCTGTCCAAATTCAATAAATTAATTACGTTTAAATGAGCAGCTATATAACAATTTACTAGCGCCATCTAGGGGCAAAAAACGGCTTGCGCCATCTAGCGAACACGCTAATTAAACAATTCAAATGACAGCGCAGACGACGCGACGTCAACAACTTTAATTTTGTGAAATTTCTTTAAACACATTTTTATTTTCTATTTATTTTTAAATTAGAATTCAATTCTAAAATATAAAGTATGAAGCCAGAGCAACAAGGCCTTCAGGCTGTCTTTAAAAAATTATCAAAACTTTTAATTTGCTTACATTATTTTTGACTCGAAAATTGTTTCGTTTAATGTTACGGCAACAACCCTTTAGACATCTATCTATAAAGCTGCTATAAGCACGCCTTTTAAGGGGTGTAAATAAATATATAATATACTATATAACAAACACACACAGAGCACAATGTCCTGTGTGTATGTGACTAAAATTTTAATTAGAGCACGACGATGGTGACGACATAGCAGCATTAAGCGCTTTAAGCGGCAACAAACTTTCAGGCCAACATTAACACACCTAAAGATACAAACACACACACACACTCTCTCACACACACACACAACTACAGTCTGAGAACACACACTTAGAGGTGGTACTTGGTACTTGGTCTCGAAGCACGCATGTCAACGATTTGCATAAGTTGGAATTTAATTAAAAGTTTAAAGCATACGTTTGGGCGTCAGACACAATAAATTTATGTAAATTATGACACTTTACTAATTAAAAGTTACATTTCCAACTCAGACTCGAGACAACATCTTGAATAAGAAAAGTCTTAACATTTCTGAAGAAGGTAGTTGCTGTAAGTAATGACTAAAGAAAAGAAAAATTACTTGGGAAATCATTAAGATTTTCTATTTTTGATGAATTTTTATTTAGCTCTATTTGCTTCTGCTTACTTTTTTTGCGCATCATCTAACATTTTGATGTTGATTTATGGCAAACATATAGATAGAGTCTGGTGTATATATCTGATTGAGGGTGCCAAAAAGGAGCAGAAGGAAAAGTCGAAAAAGCTGTAAAGCTTGAAATGAGGTAACGCCGTACACAAACAGACCCAAATAAACACAAGTGAAGTGTTGCTTCGACCCACGCAGAACAACAATGCAGGAAAAATGCAGAAAAAAATAAAAGTTTACTTATACGCAACGAATTTTAAATACTCTAGCCGAGGTGAGGAAAGAGATTTTCAAAACTGCAAGTAAAGCTGTAGTAACGTTTGTAATAAAGAAGACATAGTTTTTCCTTAAAATTCAATTTTCTGGCGCCATCTATTGGTAAGCTATTAAGCTAAGTTTAAGTTGTTCTTCTTCCAGAGATTCTGCCGAGGATTTTAAGTAAAATAGTCTAAAGCATGATTAACAAAATATTAAATTTTTTGGCTGATCTACGTAAAATCTTTTAAAAGCTTTAAAACTCTTTCCTATAAGTTATATTATCAGGCTTTATCCTATTGTATTATGTCTGATTTCAAGATACGAAAAAATTTTTTCATCTAAAATTCCATTGCTTTGTTTAAGTTGTCATAAAGAAAATTTGGTAGAGACAAGTTTGTGTAAATTAACGAATAAATTTTTTCCAGCTATTACATTTTTTTACGTGATTTATTAAGTTCAAATGGATAACTATTTCAAGGTGCCACAGCTGGCGAAAGAGGCCCCTTTCTCAACAATCTACATTAAATATGATGGCAAAAATAAAATTTCCACATTTCGAGATGCACTCGAAGACCTTAAGGACGTACATAAGATGAATCCAGAGGAGTGTGATGAGGCCATGAAAAACTGGGTAGCTCTATGCGAAAATGATTTACCCAAAAAGAAACTAGAACAAGATACGAAGAAGAAGAAGGAATCCACGACTTCGAATAATATGGATTCCACTTCTTCAATTAATCAGGAATACACTTCAAATATACAGGAATCTTCTTCGAAAGAAATGAATCAAAGTGAAGTATTGGATGCAAATGTTATGCAGGCCTTTTTTGTATGTATTATAACATATTTTGTTTTATTGGCTTATCTTTTTAATTCGTATTATTATTTTAGCAAGGAGGAATGCCTGGAGCTTAGCCTTAGCCAAAGGACTACAACACGATTTTATTTTTTTGTTATATGTTCTTCTAGTTCTGTTATTTGTTTGTTTCCGAAATTCTTACCTCATATATAATTATTAATATTAATCATTTTTACATTCAAGAAAAAACGCTGTACAATCCCAGATCGACTTTAATTTAATAATACATATGTTTAAGATTTTTTATCTCAATATGTTTTGACTTTTACAAATTTTTTTTAAACAAAGAATGGACATTTCCTTTTAGCTACCTTCAAAAGCAATATGAAAAAAGGCCAAGATGAAATTTAGAACACTCTACCCTAGATGGAGGAAAAAAATTCCTGATGCTGACAAAGCAAAACATTTTTTAGAAATTTTTCAAATGAAGCAGCAATCGACTAGAAATTTATGTAAGTCATTCTTCTTCTAATTCTAGGTCAGAAGACTCTATATTTAAAATCGTCTTTCCTAAAAAATGCGCTTTCTGAATTTTTATAAATTTTTCAAAAAAGAAGAATCGACTAGAAATTTCTGTAAAGTATGCTTCTTCTAATTCTAATTCAGAAGACTCTATAATTTTACGACTGTCTTTACTAAAAATAATTTTTTATTTGTTTTATTTTTTAAATAATAATCTAATAGATTCCTCTATTAGAAATTTTTGTAAGGCATGCTTCTTCCCAGAACAAGATTCTAAATCTAAAACAGTTTTTTCAAAAAAATTTTATTTTCTGGCTTTATCTAAACATAGTTTTTTTCTCCACAGATTTCACGCCTATCTACATACAATTCTAAAAAATGTTTACCGAAAGATTTAATTTTCTTTCTGTTCCTACAAAAAAATGTTATATTAATTCTACAGGGTGCGCCATTTGAATGTGGTCGATGGAAATATTGAATAACTTTGACAGATTTCAACCGATTGACGTCGTCGAATAAATTTTGGAAAGGGTAACCATGAATCGATTCACGCCCAAAGAACGCGCGGAAATAGTGACAATGTTCATTAAATGTAATTGCCCGATTTTTGGGAGCGAATTTTAATGACTTATGAGGCCCATTTCACGCTATCTGGCACTGTAAATAAACAAAACTGTCGCATTTGGGGGAAATAAAATCCTCATACTATCCATCAAGCTCCACTGCATGATCAGAAAGTGACTGTTTAGGCCGGTGTCTGCTTCAATATTTCCATCGACCACATTCAAATGGCGCACCCTGTAGTTCGGAGGACTCTATATTTGAGACCGATTTTTTGAAAATGTTATTTTCTGGCTTTGCCTAAAAATAGTTTTTTTTTCCGTGACTTCTAACAATAGAACCAAATGGTGTTTTACCGAATCGCTTCATTTTCTTATTAATTTTAAATTAAATGCTTCTACTAATTCTAATTCAGAAGACCCTAAATTTAAGATCATTTTTCCTACAAATTTTATTTTTGGCTTTATCTAAAAATAGTTTTTTCCAGAGATTTCACAACTTTCAATAAAATAGTAAAAAATTTTTTTTCGAAAGATTTAATTTTCTGACTTAATTTAAATAAAAGCTTTACAAGCATATTTTTTTTTAAATACATTTTTTCGTTTTATTCTTTCATATCTCTGTTACTTTTCTTCTATAGATTTAAAGAAAAGTTGAAGAAGAATGTAACAAGGTTTCTTAAAGTCTTTCTGAGTTTTCTATATAAAAGTTATTTTTTTAGTTTGGGAAAATTCTTTTGAACTCTCATATCAGTGTTCCTCTTCTTCGAAACATTTAATTGTTCCTTTTCTTCAATATTTCTTGTATATATTTTTTCTCTGTTCTTTTACTTCTGTAAGAAAAGTTGAAGAAAAATGTAGCAAGGTTTCTTAGTCTTTCTGAGTTTTTTATCTAAGAGTTACTTTTTGAGTTTTAGAAAATTCTTTTAAACTCTTCTATCTATGTACCTCTTCTTCTAGAGATTTTTGAAAAAGTTGGTATAAGACTGTCATCTAAAAATAATTTTATTTTTTTTAGATATTTATCGTCTTTCAACAAAATAGTCTCAAGATTTTTTATAGAAAAATTTAATTCATCTCAATAAAATATTTAGAAGCATTTAAGACTATTTTTCTATTAAATTACATTTTCTCGCTTATATCTCTCTTCCTTTATTTTTAAAGATTTAAGGAAAAATTGGAATAAAACCGTAGCAAGGACTCTAAGTCTTTTTCTATTTAAGAGTCACTTTTTTGTTTTTAGAAACTTCTTTTAAATTTAATTTCCTCGCGTTATCTTCTCATATCTCTATTACTATTCTACCAAAGATTTAAGGAAAAGTTTGAATAAAACTGTAGCAAGGATTTTTTAGGTCTTTCTAATTTTTCGATCTAAAAGTTATTTTTTTAATATAAGAATTTTACGAAAAAAGGAAATAGAAAAAGAAAAAAAATTAAATTTAATAAAAATTTACCCTTTCTTTGCTACCTGTAAAATTAAGTTGAAAAAAGGGCCCATAATGAAAAATAAATCATCTCGAATAATCATCTTAAGTTGAAAGGATTCTAATCGCCAATTTTATGGACACACACAAACCGCTTGTCCAAATCAAAGTATCTTTTTCGTTTTTCTTTTCAAGTGTATTTAACAGCAATCTTTCGGCATTTGCTTCACCATTTTCTTTTCTCTTGTCATTCATTTATTTCACTTGCGAGTTTTGGGTTCTTGGGAATTGTGCAGCAGGCAGCGGCGATTTGGTTTCAAAATGAAACGCTTCAGTGGCAAGACATCACAGCCAAATCTTGGACGCTGGACAGTCAGTCAGTCATCTTATGGTTGGGCAAGCTAGCTGGGGAAGCTCCAACTCACATTGCCTCCGATTCCCGTACAGTTCAATTCCGTTCAATACTCTAGTTTATATTACAAAAGTTTTTATAATTTATTTTCATAGCGTTTAGGTTTGCTTTCTCTCTCTCTTTGGGCTATATATCCATTTGAAATTTGATTTTTATTTGACATGTTGACAGTTCTTCCTAGACTTGGTTAGTTTTTTTTTTTTGGGAGTTGGGCGCTCGTACTGAGCGCTTTGGGAGTTTTTGGTGCTATGAAAATTTATCAGGCGGCATGCGAAATCATTTTTATTTCCTTTTGTTCACATTATATATTTCTATAGTTAAAAGGCAGTCAAGCAGAGAGAGAAAGAGAGCGAATATGGCAGACCCAAAGCTGCTGTCCATTTGACAGTTGAAAAGTTTGCTCATTAAGTGCAACTTTGCCATAATGCCAACTTGTTTTTTGAGTTATTTAGCGTGACACACAGACACGCACGCTCACGCACACATGCTCACAGACGTGTATAAGAATTCGTACATATGAAAACTAATTAATATGTTGAACACATATGGCATAACCAAAATTTTTCGTTGGATTGGTAACGAGATATAGGGACTATGAAATACACTATAACAATGATTTGGCTATGCAACTTGTTGAATTTGTCGAAAAAAGTTATTTAAAATAAAGCATGGAACATATGTTATGATAGGGGATTGGTTCATGAAAAGTCTCCAACTTGCATCATGACCTGCGTCTGAATGATCTATTTAACGACATCCTAACAGGCAGTCAAAGAACGTCTTCTACGTTCTACTTAAATAGCTTGACGAGGGTTCAACGCCAATTCTATAAGAAGGTTGAAAAGAAGTCGCTCCAGAGACTATATTCATTCCATCAAAGTAAAGTATCCAGACAAGGACGTCCCTACAAAAGGGAACCTGAAAGACAGATTTTACTCCACCTACAGTCTATTCCCTTTTGGGCAAAGGCTTCGAGAAAGAAACGGCAAACAGTTCTTCCAAATAAAACGGGAGCACCTTTTTACGCTAGATGGCGCCTGCAGCAGTTTAGCGCTAAAACCAAAAAGCAATGTATAAAGTAAAACAGATGAAAATGAAACAGTTGAAAGTGAAACTGATGAAACAGAAACACATGAAAAAGATACAAAGAAACGTGAAAAAGATGAATTTTCAAACATGTTTTAGATAGTTATATAAACAATATTTACAACAACAATTTATTCTCTACGTTGATTTACAATTTTATGCCCGTAAATAGAGCAAGTTCTTAAGGGATTTCCAGGTCGGTATTCCCAAAAAGTATTAAAAAAAAACTCATATTATAATATCATTTTTGTGATTTACATTACAATTTACAAATTGAAAGCTTTGGGCGAAATAATAAGATTCGACATTTTTTATTTGATTTATTTATTTACAGTAATAATTATAGTTAAAGTCTAATAAAAAACATAAAAAAAAATTTTTTTATAGAAATATGCCTTTTTACCATTTCGAAAAAAAAGCCTACAGACTCGAAATCTACTTGAAGTTTTCATATAAAAAACAAAACTTTCAAGATCGTGTAAAAAATTAACAATAAAATAAAAAATTGAGTGTCGCTAAACTAAAAATTTGCGATTAAATTTAAGGGGAGAAAGAAACAAAGCTTTCAAATCATGTAAAAAATTTAAAAAATAATTAAAAAATACAAGAAAATTACAATTTATATGACATAATTTTCACAAAAATAAACAAAAAACTGCAATATAATTTAAAGGCCATAATTTTTCTATTTAAATATATTTGTTCTAAAACTTTCTCTGACCAAAAATAGGCTTATAAAAGAAACGTTATAATTTTGAGTATTATAAATTTAAGAATATGGGCGTAAGTCGCAAATTTTTTCAGTGAAAAAGGAGAACCAGTTTATAGCAAAATTTGCGATTTTAAAATAAAATAAAAATGTATTATAGAGTATATTAATAAAAATACACATTTCTGAATACAACAAAATTTATATCAGGAAAACGGCTGTCAGAGTATCCAAAAAATAAGTCACATCTTTTTAAAAAAGAAGAAATCAAGAAAATTGTGCTCAGGAAATTAAATTACGAGATATATTTTTGATCATCTCATTAAGAAAATTATTAAATTAATTAAGAAAATTCATTCCATCCCATTTCATTCATTCAAAAAAATCTTCTTTGTGTTTCTATACTATTTTCTAAAGTATTATAATAAAAATATGGCACACATTTCTGGATAGGACAAATTTTATTCTGGTAAAAGGGTGATCAGAGTAATCAAAGTAAAGAACATAATGAGCATAAGTCATATTTTGTATAAAAAATTCTTGTATCAAGAAAATTGGGTTCAGGAAATGAAAATTTAAAATATATTTTTGATCATCTCCTATTCAAATTGATTTTTAAGAAAATTCAAATTCAAAATTTGTATTTGGTCTTTCAATTCCCTTTTCTAGAGCATAATAATAACAATATAGCACACAATTCTAAATACAACAAATTTTATTTCGGCAAAAATGCGATCAGAGTAATCAAAGTAAAGAGCTTAAGTCCTATCTTCTAAAAAACCAATTGTAGTTTCAAGAAAATTGAGTTCTAGAAATATAATAATATTTTTAAGCAATTCATTGCATCCCATTCCAAAATTTTTCTTTTATCTTTCTATGCCCTTTTCCAGATAAGAGTTTCCTTTTGTAGAGTATAAAAACCATAGCGAACTGCATTTCTGGATATAGTACATATATAGTTATTGCGGGGAAAAGAAGACTAGTCTTAAACTCCAACTAAAGAACTGGTGTCAATCCGCATTTTTCAAAAATATTTCATTTTTAGGAATAATGAGTTCCGGAACAACGAAATTGGGCCAAAACTTATTTTTGTCCTTCTGAGCCTATAAACAAGTAGTATATTTTGCAGAGTCCCAAATTCCTTTACTCAACATCCTTATATACCCCATACTCTTCTGGGGCATATTATAGAGTATAGAAGCCATTGCATATACAAATGTGGAGACATATTTATGCATTAATTATGCAAAAACTTTATGCGCTCATTTTCATGGTTTATTTAGTTTAACTTTTTGTTTTCCGCCATTTTGCTCGATTGTTGTTGTTGATTTTACTGTTCTTTTCATAGCTCAGCGCTCATAATCCCCTGGTATTAGTGAGTATCTGTGTGTTTGTGTGTGAGTGAGTATCTGTGTGTGTGTATGGCTTTCTATATGCCTTATTGGATTTTATTAATTAAAATGTGTTTTAATAGCGGCGCGTTCGTGTGCGTTAATGTGTGCATGATATTCAATACACAAACAAATACACTCACACACAAAGGCGTAAACAACATATTTTTTTGTTCTTTGTTTATGTAAATTATATATTTTCTTTTTTTTTTAAATATAAATTAAGCTACCAATTAAATGCTGTCGTTGGCCTATATTAATGACTCCTGCTCTGGTTCTCACTTTCGTTGGGTTTTTGTGAGTTAATGAGTTAAGCTCAGCTGTGGGTGCTGCCAACTTGGGCGAGGTTTTAGTAGTAGGGTAACACTTGAATTTGAGCTAGTTATTTTAATTGCTTTAAATCAATGATTAAGATAGTTCGTAGTTGGACTTAAATTAATCGATTTATTTTACTTTACTACCAACTTGAGCCAGTTTTTGAAGTAGGGTAACACTTGAATTTGAACTAGTTCTTTTAATTACTTTAAATTTATGATTAAGATAAAGAATTAAATTTCATTAACGTATATCAATTGCGTGTAAAAATTTAAGAATGGCTTTTTTACTATGTTTATAGCTTTTGGGAAACACTTGGAACTAAACTAGTTCAAATGAGCTAGTTCTTTTAATTGCTTTTTAATTAATTTACTTGCATTTAGCTTATTGCAATTGCCTTTAAGAATAAATATAGAAAGTCTCTACTATTTTTACCACAGCTTTCCTTTCCTTCATTCTATTTTTTTCGCGCTGTCAATAACAGATGTTTTTGCTGACGTCAACAGTCCTGTTCTGTTTTTCCCGGAACCATGTTTTTTTCTGTCAATAACACGCGCCCAATCGATTATACGACAGTGTCGAACGCCTTTTTATGCGCCAACAGCTAGTAAAAATAACAAGTGCGCCATTTTTATTTAAAGAGTATACATAAAAGTCCTCTAGTCCTGTCTTTATAAATCCTTTAGGTCACTGTATATTCATTTTATAGATACAAGGTATAAACTGCAAGTGTAAGTTGTGGCAAGTGGCATATAAACTGCAGCTCAAGCTTTAAATTGCACCAAAGTATTGTCTGTTAATGCTGCAACCCCAACACTGCCACCCCCACAATTCCCCATTCTCTTTTGCGCTTGCACTTCTTTGACTTACTGTTGTTGTCATTGCTCTCCACTTGCCACACGATTGCGGTGTTGGGGCGCCACAGCATGCCAATGGACATTTATCACAATCAATAAGGCAATGGAGGCAGCGCGGCCCTTACAGACCGAAACGAGGGGAAGGAACACCCTCAAACAATTCGCGCTAGATACAGATACTCTTGCATTTTTCTATACATGTGTGTATCTGTGTTCCACCCTTCGGCTTCCGTGCAGTTTTCTGTGCGCTTACACGGATCATTGGGCAACGGATGCGGAAAATACGCGCCAATGCAGACCAAGTACCCTGTAAACCAACATGGCCATAGCCACTCTTGGTTCGGATGTTGGTAAGTATCTCGTATCTCTGTGTGTGTGTGTGGGTGTCTGTACGTGTGTGTGTATGTGTGTACGTGTTAGTGGCTGGGCTAAAGAAGCCTTAATTAAGTTATGCATATACGAGGAGCATAGCATGGCTATAAGCCAGTAGACAGCTCATAAAGCCAAGTACTGAAGATGAATTCTGATTATGCAGCCAATGTAAAAATAAAGTGTTTGAGAAACTTCAAAGAGTTGTTGCCAAAGTAGATTCCTGCTACTGATAAAACTTTGAAATATGCAGCAAAATATATAACTAATTAATTGCAATGCCAAAGGAGGGATGCAAAAAAAAGAGAGAATTTGTTATGTACTTATTATTGTTAAGAATGGATTAAAAATTTCTTAAGCGGTTGGTACGTCATTGGTACGACATATAAACTTTTCTATAGGGTGATATTTTTTGTCTAATTTTTTTATATATATATGTATTCTAAATGAATGCATTCAAAATCTCTTCAGGGATTTTTAAAATATAAATTGACATCTTTTTTTTTTCTAAAAGGTTTCCTCACAGAGAGGGTGGGCACTGCGATCAAAAGCTCTTTTGTACCATACCCTTAAGTTAAAGCAAAAGACTTTCCGCTCTCCGCATGAATAGCAGTAGGTCTTTTGTTGGTATTGACCTGAGATGGAAGGGACCAATCTGTTCTTTTCCCATGTGGCAGGATCTGTCCCATACCAGCGCTGGGCAGTCACAAAGAATATGTCTGGTGGTTTCATCGTCTTCTAGACAGAGCCTGCACTCTGAAGAGTCCGATAGGCCAATTTTCTGTCGATGGTTTCCAACAGTGAGGTGGCCAGACAGGTAAGCTACCAAGAGCTTTAGGTCCGCTCTGCCAAGACCTGTTGTCTTAATCGCATCCAGAGTTTTGACAAGCTCTTTTGCTGGACGAAGCCGCGGAAGGGAGCACCAGTATCTCATATGTTCTCCTGCGGGCCATTTTGATTGTGAACCAATCAATACCACAAAACGGCGCATGAGATGTGGCCAGGGTGGAGGCACCCTGTCGTGTTAGATCGTCAGCGATCGTGTTATCATCCACTCCCGAGTGTCCAGGCACACAACAAAGCACGACTTTGTTCCGGGGGGACAGGGTTTGGAGGTAGTTATGACATTTATTAACCATCCTAGAGGAGATGCTTCAGGATGCCAATGCCCTAATAGCAGCTTGGCTATCTGAAAAAATGCAAATGTTTGCTCCCCTAGTTCCCTTGAGAAGGATACTATGGACGCAGATCTCTATGGCATAAATCTCCGTTTGAAATAGACTTTTTTATCATCTTTATACACTTGTTCATCTTTATTACTTTCATCTTTTAGTCAACCCAGCAGGCTTGAGCTTTACAGGAAGAGACAATGCATCCCTGCTTGTTATTTTTGCTTTGCTTTTGGACTTAAGGCGTGTCTAAGCTAAGTTATAATACACCAAGAAAACCAACTCTGTTTAAATACAATATCGAAATAATTTATCCACAAAAACCCAACTAAATTGGTAACTCAAAACAGACCTGTCAAAAAAATCACAAAGCATTTTTAGTATAAGCTTTCAATTTAGCCATTTTTCTCTACTTTTAGTTACCTTCATTAAAATTGCTACAAAAATGATATAAATAACTACTAGCTGGAGAGTTATTCTTTTTGGCCAGGATGATAACATCTTTGCTTGTGTCTGCACCGAGCAAGCTGATTCGAAAATTTCATTAAAATCAGCTTGAGTAAGCAGCTCCAACAGCTTGTCGCCAGGGGCTAGGAGATGTCGGTTGGTTCACCAGACAACATGACAGTTTTGGCTAAAATTTGCAACGTTTTATGCCACAAGACAAGGACGTTGTGCAGGGAGGGACCGACCAACAGGAATAGTCGTAGTATTAGTAGTTGTCGTATTGGTAGTACCACTTTATGCTAGAAATTCAATTAAATTCGCTTGGTGTTCAAACTGCAACAACAACAGCAACAACTAACTAAGCAGCTTGGCCCAAAAGTGGGCCAGAAAACTCTAAAGCGCAAATTGTAGCCAGTCCATTGAATTACACGTGTAATCAAACAGTAAAGCTCATACGCCCCGTTGGCTAAGCGCACGCATTGACCAACAACCTAAATGCAAGTTGAACTGTCCTTCCCAGCCCAGACCAGCCCAGTTCTTCATGCTACATAAATACATGCATTTATCTGTGCTAGAGCGCATCGGTTTAGGACGCAGTGCCGCCCCTTGGAGGTTAGGTTGGACTTTTGCGTTGACAGGGGTCAATTGCCACCAGAGAATTGCAGCTGCTAGAGTTGACCGTAAGTCTTTGGTTGGCAGACTCGTCACGAAGGATGTCAACAGGAGGACAACGATGAAGAGAGCTAGTCATTGGAACAGCGAGAAGGATTGAGTAGAAGGGATCCGGGCACCGATTCGACTGACCTGTCACTAGTCAATTTGTATTTCAGAATCATTTTTAAAACAATATATATATATAAATGAAAAATTGGACTACGAATATTCTGAAAAATGGTGGCAATTAACTCCTACCCTTGGAGTCTTAACTTCAGGACTCTCCTACTAGATACAATCGCTTTCAAAACAAGAGCTAAAAAATTGTTCACAAAAAATGTATAAAAATTAAATTAAATAGACTACAAACATTCTGAAAAATGGTGGCAATTAGCCCCTACCCAAGGAGTCTTAACTTTAGGACTCTTTCAATGATGCAAGTTTAGAATCGCTTCTCAAAACTGGGGTAAAAAGGTATTTCAGGAAAGATATATGTAATGAAAGTAAATAGACTACAGATATTCTAAAAAGTTGTGGCAATTAACCCCTACCCATGGAGTCCTAACTTCAGGACTCTCCCAGTTTATGCAAGTTTATAATCGCTTTTCAAAACAAAGGCTAAAAATATAATTTTAAAAAAAATATATAAAAGAAATTAAATAGACTTCAGATATTCTGAAAAAATGGTGGCAATTACCCCTACTCATGGAGTCTTAACTTCAGGACTCTCCCATTGGATGCAAGTTTAGAACAGTTTTTTAAAAAAAAGGCTAAAAAGATATTTCAGAAAAAAATATATATATAGGCCATATGGACGACTGCCATCGAAATACAGTCAAGCAGTGGCACTTGACTCCTAAGAGGCTTTAAAACGACTTTCAATATGGTATAAGGGTTCCTACCCTTTGGAGTCAATTGTCTTCTGATTATAATCCGCTAAATAGTTCCTATTTAATCCCTATGGAACCATTAAACTATCAAACTATTGTCGTAATATAAATAAATAATCGGTGGCAATTGACTATTTAGCGGATTATAATCAGAAGGCGACAATTGACTCCAAAGGTTCCTTAAAACGGCTGTCAAAATACTGTAAGGAGGTGGCAACTAACCTTCAGGCATTCTATTTTCCAAAGCAAGATACTGTAAAAATATCGTAGAAGTTAATGCACATTAAAGCGGTGGCAATTGACTCCTAAGTATCTTCAGAACGACTATTGAGATGCTGTAAGAAGGTGGAAACTAACCCCCCACACATTCTTAATGCTATTTCTCTAGGTATTGTAAAATGATCGTAGAAATAAATTAAAGCGGTGGCAATTGTATTCTGAGGAACTATCCAAAAGTGGATGCAGGCGGCAATTACGCCATACACAAGCATTTTGTTATCTTCAGATCATCTAAATGCAAGATGGTGGCGATTGGCTCCTAGAAAAAATATCAAACAAGTGGTATAATAAAATACAGAGACAACACAAAATCTATAAAACAGAGTACTAGTCCTGTAACAAAAAGGTACTAAAGAATCATGTGTGATTAAGTAGTGGCGATTGCCTCCTATCAAAACCGTCAAACAAGTAAAGCAATAAAATCAGTAGACTAGGCTACATCAATACACCAAAGTACCTGCCCTGTAACAAAAAGGTACTGCAGCTTCATATGTCATCGACTAGTCCTTCGTACCAAAGAGAGCTATGGTCTATGCGTGGGTGCCTGACTAAACATAAAGAGATTGTGGAAGATTGTTGGCTGGCATATTCTCTGTTGTTGCCCTAGCCATGTGTGACCTGCACAAAGTGCAAAAGCTGGACTTGAATTGCAGCCAATGGACAATGAGGCATAAGTGAATTGTAGTGCCACAAAAGAAGTACGTTGCACAGTTTGTCAAGGTGGAAAGCATGTTGCTGCTGTCTATGCCGCAGTGTGGGCGTGACAGTAGCCGGAATGTATGCAATTTCCTATACGTAGTGCTTTTTCTTATTGTTTTTGCACTTTGTAGCTCTGCTCTGTACGTTAAGGTAAATGTTAGTAATTGAATATTGATTGATTACGAGGCGCTGACACTGAGCATGAATGATGTTTGGGAGGGTTTGTCTTGGCAAAGTGTTCCGAGGTTAAAACAGTCATTTCCAGCTACAACTTGACCTTGCTGTGCACTTTCTGCACTGACGGCAGGTAAATGTTAGTGCTAGCAAAAATTCTGAGAAAAGACGTTGAGCGAAAATTAAATATCCATTAGCTGGGAAGTTTTTGTAAAGACAAAAGAAGTGGTGCTGTAGATAGGGAAAAGACTTCTATTCTTAAAGAGCTGATTTTTGGTTTCGAAAACAATTTCTAAGTATATTTTATTTCTTAACAATTAAAAAGTATTGATATCAAAGGATTTATCTGCTCACTGCTCCAACGACTTACTTGCGCCATCTAGCGGCCAACACTGTTAAGCGCAGCTTAAACTTTAATATTTTGCCCACCTAGCGGCAGAAAATTAATTCATTTTAGTTTTTAAACATTTCCAGCTTATTTTTAATTTCTCAAACTCGACTTTTGCTCTCTTTAAAATATAGTTCCTCAAACTCCATTGTTCGTCTAAGAAAGCGCCGCTTTCACAGAACTCTAATTGACTCGCGTTAACAAAAGGTCTTTGGACCATTTTTGCACTGCCAAAAGAATAAAGCTGCTATTGCCTTGGGCACTTTTGTGGCAAAAATATTACAAAGTGCACACATACACACAAAAGTAAAATATTACATACATATACTACATACATACATCTGTTCGCGAGTTCAAAGCAAATGAAATTGATTTCAGAGCTGACTATGGCAGAAGCCAGCAGCAAAATATTACAAAGATTGACAGCTCAGAGTGCACTACATGAAAGAAAATGTCAAAATAAAGTAAAAATAAAAAAAAACCCTACGTGTTAACCACTAAAAATAAAGACAAAATCAATTTTCGTACCATTTCCAATGAATGCTGTTCCAATTCTGAAGCCTGCCAACTGCAGTCGCAGTGCATTAAAGTTTGCGCGCAAAAGTATGCAACATTATTTGGCAAAGCGATTTATACACAAAATGGCGACGGCGCCATGCGACATCAATGTCGACAATGTTGTCAACACAGGCTGATAATATTTGCCTTTAAGATGATAATGCTCATTGATGAAGATGACGCTGATGATGTTGCAGCAAAACAAGAGACACAGCAGCTTTTGAGTACTTTACATGCAAATGTGTGTATCTCTGTGTGTGCGTGTGTGGCACTCATGTTTTTCCGGCGGAAAGCTGCGTTGGCTTTTCCATGTCATTTGTCGTTACACTTGACGCTGCTGAGCAGTGTTGCATGCAATTGCAACGGCGACAATGTTGTCAATAAACTTTGCTTATATCGGAGTCCCTTGACGGTGCTGAGCAACTGACAGCATGTCGGCGTTGCCACATTTGGTGTCAAGCGTGCTTTTTAAAATTAGAACTAATTGACATGCATAAAAATCCGTGTATGTGCGTAAGACACATAGAGCATATAAAACATAGTCTAGTCTGTCATAAACATTTATGGGTTTACACATGGGAGAGCTGGGGTAGACGGCTAGATATAACAAGAGCTTCTTTAGATGTTATGAATAAAAATTATTTGCAACTCTCAAAAGTATGCTACAAAATTTTTACTTTGTTTATATAGAACGTAGAAATAGGAACTCGCATCTCGATCGATGTTTAATTTTAAATTTTTAATTGGATTTTGTTCAGAAATCATATGGCAGCATTGCCAACTAATATTTATGGCATTACCATCATTATCTCTGAAGCAATGCCACCTAACCTCAACATTTTTGGACTTTATATCCAAGCACTCGCGAAAAATAAATGCAAAAAAGGACAAAAAGTGGGACATGATACAAGGATCCCAAGTATTCAAAAGAATTCTCCAACAATAACTTGGCAATAATTGTATTTCGCAAAGCTGCACTGTGGGCCCAGATTCTCATATTTTGACGAAAAATCTGGTATTTCCTTAATAATTTTTTAGAGTAACGAAATCTTACACACGTGTTCGCAAAGGATAAAACTACTTTTCTAGGAAGTTTGAGCCTCCTCAGATTTTTTAAGATCTTAGATAATCCAAACCAAAACTAGCAAATATTTTCTGTAAATTATCACAAAGCTCTTGAAAAACAAAATGTCAATTTTGATTGACAATAACATAAAAACTGCTTTAATTTTATAATAATTTTTTTCACAGGATACTTAAATATATGTAAAATCATATTCAATTCTCATTTTGTCCAAATTTTCACTTTCTTCTGGGGTACTTTTGGCCAAAATCTGGAGGTAAAAAGTATCTGGAAATATCTTTGCAAATAATTTGCCTAAAAACTAATTGTAAATTTTAATTGAAGCATGTTTCTTTGCCTTTAAGAAAATCGACTTTTATTGTAACAAAAAAACAATTTAAAATATAAAAACTACAACTTTTATTCTCATTAAATCCTGACAGAACCTGCCTTTTAAAGAAGTTTACCAGTTTTATCCTTTGGTATGTATTACATCCAGATAATATTGTTTACCAGCTGCTTGCCTGGCTCAAACAAATTGTTGTGACAATTCAAAAGCAGACACATACACAGATACACACCCACACATAGCTACAAAACTATTAAACACTCACTCACACACACACATGCACACACGTATCTAGTACAAATGCTTATGAGCAAAATTTTACCAGGAATGCTGCCAAGTCGAGAAACGACGCATGATTTTCATAGCACTTTTATATTGTTATTGTGCGCAACTTTAAAAGATACAGATACACACGCACATAGATACGCACAGACACACCCACACACACAACGTATGTCATGTGTGAAACATATATGTATATGCTCCATGTACATTACATTTCCTGCAGCATTCATCTTACTAATGTAGGCGCTCATCTGTGCACACAAATGTCAGGCTGAAGACAGCGCTTGGATCTCAGTATTGAAAGTAGATTCACACAGATACACACGCACACGCACACACACGCACATGCATAGATACAATTTTTATCTGCGTAAGCAAATGTTACAATATACATATGCAAATAAAATAAACATTTCTTGCTGTTTGTCAGAGCTCCTGTGTCAACTCCTTTACTGTTGCATTCGAAATTGTTTGCCGTTGCCAGCAGGCAGCGGCAGCGACGCCAGCAGAGTTGACGGCAGCGGCAGCGATGCCAGCAGCGCCTCAGACGCGCAGACAGTGGAAGCAATGGCAACAAGAGCCCTCTTGATATAGAGGGTGTTTTTTTAGGTATCACTTTTTAGAATCAAAGCAATCGGGTAAGTCTCCAGCTGAAAACACTCCATTAAAGCTTCCGAAAGTCTTTAGCTGAATACACTCCTACAAAGCTTCCGAATAAAGGAGCGTAAAGGAGCTTCAAACGATATGCAGAGGGGATCAGCCTGGCCGGCGTAAAGGCTGTCCAGTTTTAAAACTAGGTTCAAGAAAAGGTTACAACTGGGTAGGATTTTTTGTAGAAAACTGACTGTGCTTCCGAACATCCGAGCGGAAAGGGAACACAATATGTAGATCCTGTAAGATTGAGATAGAGTTCTCGCGAAACATATTTTATGATTGTGCTGCTCAAGTCAGCAGAAGAATGTCGAATATAGAATCTCAATACTCGATGTCAACCCTCTAGAAACATTTCAAACAAGTAAGAATTTTTTTTGAGAAATATCGAGAATCTCTCAAGATAGAAGTTTTAGAAACTCAAAACTCGATGTCAACCAACTAGAAAAATGTAATACAAGAAAGTTTTATTTTGAGAAAAATCGAGGAGCTCTCAAGCAAGAAAATCTAGCAACAAAAGAATGTCGGATAGAGAATCTCAATACTCACTATATGTCAACCCACTAGGAACATTTCATACTAGTAAGTTTTGTTTTGAGAAAGATCGAGAATCTCTCAATCTAGAAGTTCTAGAAGCAAAAAAATGTCGGATATAGAATCTCAATACTTGATGTCAACCAACTAGAAAAATTTAAAACAAGTAAGTTTTATTTTGAGAAAGATCGAGAATCTCTCAAGCTAGAAGTTCTAGAAGCAAAAGAATGTCGGATATAAAATCTCAATACTTGATGTCAGCCCCCTAGAAATATTTCATACAAGTAAGTTTTATTTTGAGAAAGATCGACGAGCTCTCAAGGTAGCAGTTCTAGAAGCAGAAGAATTTTGTATATAAAATCTCAATACTCGATATCAACCCACTAGAAGCATTTCAAATAAGTAAGTTTTTTTAAAAAAAGATCGAGAATCTCTTAAGCTAGAAGTTCTAAAAGCAAAAGAATATCGGATATAGAATCTCAATGCTCGATATGAACACACTAGAAGCATTTTAAACAAGTAAGTTTTGTTTTGGGATAGATCGAAAATATCTCGAGCTAGAAGTTCTAGTAGCAAAAGAATGTCGGATATAGAATCTCAATATTCGATGTCCGCCGTCTAGAAACATTTGTTTTTAGAAAGATCCAGGAGCTCACAAGCTGGCTGGTAGATCCATATGGCTCTGATCCACTTTCCACTATTAATATCTAGGCACATCCCAAAAAAAAGTCTACTCTCCTCCTTCTCAAACTTTTTTCCCAAAACAACTCTCTGAAAAAATCACCCTTTACTTGCCGTCTTGCCATCATCATGCTCTCTGTTTACATTAGATTTTCTCAATTTATTCACACAAATGCACATGTATGCCGCTTTATATATATTCGCTTGGCTATGTATATGCATATATATATATATATATATATATACTCTATAGTGTACATATATATATTTATGTGCATGTGCTGCTTATTTGTCTACTATTATGCCAATGTTTGTTTATTGAAATAGCAAGAAATAAGTTTTCATTCCGTTGCCGCTTTTCTGCTTAACCCTTTTGGAAAGTTAAAACCATTTGCTGGCTGAGCATTTTCCAGCCGCAAGGCTTAAAGATCTCAGCTCTTTGGGCTTGTGGCCGGAAACTCAAGTAAACAACAGTTGGTTGGGAAAACTCATACCATGTAGTATATACTTTTCTCATTTTTAATGGGCCTTGCAACATTTTATATATGTTCCGACTGTGCATTTTGTATCTGGTTTACGCTGCGAATGCATAATATTCCATTATTTTATGCTGAGCTTGCATAATTTTAAATGCTTGCAACATATTTTAACAAGGTTACAGGCATTTCAAATGGATAATCTTGAATGAAATTCATTGTCGGGATTTTTTTTCAAAGCTTAGATGTAGATGTAGATGTTTGAGGGTTTAAGCCAAGGTAAGCAAATAATTTATGAAAACATTTGTAGCATATTCTAAAAGTAATTTATATCAAAGTCAATACAAATATTTGGTAGGCTAGCGATGTAGTTGGAGGCTGCTTTAATTTATTTACAAAATGGAGTAAATTTTATATCAAATAGAAAAAAAGTAAAAAAAAAACTTTGTCTCGACTGCCAAACGAAATGTAGACTAGGGTTGAACTTTATAATCTTCAGCAAAGTACTGTGGCAACCAAGCTCAACTTTTTTACCGTTAGGTGGGGCAAAACCGACCTTCCATTTTATCTCAAAATCGACAAAAATGAGCGAGCTCAGTTTAGTGTTGACGTGCAGAGGATTATAAAGAACTATTGGAGCGAAATTGATAAAGTGGGTAAACCCGACCACCCAATGTTTCTCAAAAAGGGCAATACTGGCTGGCCACATAACAAGCGCAAATGATAGCTATCCTTCAAAAAGAATAATGATTGGATAGTGTGTAGGTAACCAAAGAGATCAACCGAATATGAGATGGTTGGATGGGGTTGATCAAGATGCAGAGGACTTAGGACTTAGATGTTGAAGAACACAAGCCCAAGATCGGCACGAAAAGAGGCGAATATTACAACAGACAAAGACCCGACCAGGGTTGATTCGCCAATGATGATGATGATGAATATTTAACGACAATGGGGCAAATCCGACCTCTAAATGGTGTGGCTTACTAGATGTCCAACAAAAAGGCGCCAGTAAGCTATTTGGACTGCAAATTAAATAATTCTTAATAGTTGCTGAGCTCTTTAATCCTATCATCCTTTATGGAAATCCATTCCGTCCATTTATTATAATATTTTGAAATAGAAACATTTAGTTTTGTAAACGAATAACATGATTTTTTAATTTATAATCGAAAACCATTAATTTTTTATCATATCTGCGCTAAATTATCCTAAAAAATGGGCGGTCGCGTTTACCCCACCACTTCTGAAAATGACAAAAATTTACTTTTTTGAAAAGTTAGTCATATCTCACGAAGAAATCTGTTCTTCTTGAGACTTACGGCAAAGCGTTTATTTAGTCTAGGTACTAGGTTCTTAACATTTCGATATTTTTATGTAAATACATTCTGTTTTGTAAAACCATAACTTGCTCCTTTGATTTATAATCGAAAAACCATTCAATTTACAAAACATCAATGCAAAATAAACCAAAAAAAAAAATAAATAAAAAATTCTGTGGTCCGTTTACCCCACCACTTTTGAAAATGATAAAAATTTACGTTTTTGAAAAATGATCAGAAGTCAATAATTCTAGAAAGTTGCGGCAAAGCGTTAATTTTGGTATATTCAAAGGATTGATCCGATATCGAATAAGTATTTTATAGCCAATTAAGAGTTCGGATTTGCCCCATCTACCCTCCTTTTTTGAATACAGTTAATATCCGTCTACTTGGAACTTTTATGCATACATACATACACAGGATACGTGTTCGCTTCGTGATGATTTTAACCCTTTTTCTTAAAACAATTATTTGTAGTCTTCTCAGATCTCGTGACGATTTCCTGTCACTTAACTGCAAGCTTCGACAGGGTACTTTTTCAACATAATTATTTGTAGCCTACTCGGATCTTTTATCGCTACAAAGGTTAGGTTTTATAGGCAGCTCAGATAGTGACTGAGATCACTTTTAGGTCCATTGTGTTGCCTTATTAAAAGAAGGGGAGGAAAGGAATTGAAGAAAGTGAGGTGGACCAAAATCTGTACATCCCTAATCGTCTAAGTCGATTCAACGAAAGCAACCAGTTCCGCTATGGGAACATAGGATAGACTACCCAGATCCTCAAAGAATGGTTCACCCAGAAACTGGGTTCGTCGTCTAAGAAGCGCCGGGCAGTCGCATAGCAGGTATTGAATATTTTCTGTCTCTTCCTCATCTCTTTTCTTTCCTTTTCTATCAAGTTCTGTCTTTCTCTACATACCCAATATCTTCGAACAACTGGCTACACCAAAAAACCTCTATTAACAATACTGAGTTACTAAAAAATTACAAAGAAAGCTCCAACTCCGGTCTACTATAAACTTCCTGCTAATAACCAGTAATTCAAGTAGTTTGCTGCCGCTGTGTTACTAATTAAAAGTACTGTTCCAATTCCATGGTAGTCACAAATCGCGAGCGCGCTGCATGCCACATACAAAAGAAGTTTATGAGCTGCGCTGTAAAGTATGCAGCATTAAATTTGTAATAAGCCACAGTGCCTACTAAAAACGTACAATTTAGCCTTTTTGCACTTTCACTTGCAACTAAAACGATTTTCCTTACAACGCGCTTTAAGTGCGAGTGTGTGTGTACACATATATATATATATACATATATGCATATAACTTACATGCGTGCTTAAAACAAGGCAATTTTGCGCTGCACTGCACCACTGTAGGCTACCAGATAGTTATATACTATGAGCACACACGCACACTCGCACGCGCTTATATACATATATCTGCCACATTTGAATATTGTTGACCCAATTTGCGGCTGCTTGCAACAAGCGCGTTTTACTCTCACTCACTCTTTTATTATTATTTTTTCTATACTTTTATGCTACTATACTATTTTGTTTGTTCAGCAGCTTTAACTGCTACTTGGGGGCAAAAGTCGTGCCTATCAGTTAGGCAGGCTGCAGCGCATCTGGCTAACTGCATTTATTCCTACTCAAAAATTCATAGAGTGCTCTCAAGCTACAGCTACAGCTCCAGCTCCGTTCCTGAGGCTCCAACTCTGACCTGGTGTGCATAACTAAACAAGCCGCGGCTAATGAGTTTAAGTCTTCCACGCCCGGCAGACTCTGACACAATTGGCAGCCCATGGCGACTGCGGTAACAGCAATTGCCATCAGTAGTGCAGCATGCATTTAGGCTACCAGGCCCAGAGGGCTCACACAGATACACACACACACACACACGCACACAGACAGACAGTCGTATATACAGATAGACATATATACTACATACACCTGCCAGCTGGTACTGTCATACATGCAAATGTGTAGCGAGGCATATGCAAGTGGCATGTCCATTGTCTCGCATTTACACCTGAAAGCTGCTCCGAGCAAGCTCACACAGATACACATACGCACAGATACTCACTTATACACACACTCGAGTGAGCGAGTGAAGCAGACAATTGCACCTTAGGGAGCAACTCACAGAACTAGACGCTTTAAAGCTTTGCATAATTCAACTGCACTTAGTTGTTGTTGTTTTTGCTCTCATCGTTGTTGTTGTTATTGTCATACTTGGGGGCGTTGGCCAAGTGGCAAGCTCTTTCAATTGTATATCGAAAAAAAAAGGGCGTGAGTAGGTGTCACAAGAGCTGTCCGTAAGCTGACCTGGTCAACAATAACAAAAATCACTTCTAGTGATAAAAAAGTACACTTCATATTAAATTCTCTTTGTTTGCATAACGATTTTTTAATGACTCAATGTGCTGTGCGCAGTGCCAACTGATTGCGCTTGACATTGTCAAACAAATACACACACAGATACAGGCACTCATACACATACATATACACGCAGATGAAAAGAGCGGAAAAAAGGCAATAAAGTGAGGCAATACGAAGTTTAGATACACTGACTCTAAACTGTACGAGCTCTACACTGTAAATTTAGTATTATAAAAGTAATATTCTATATAAAAATTTTCCTTCACTTATAAATATAAAAAATTGCTTCAATAATTCAATAATAATAAATCATTCAAGAAACTTTAAAGCTTGAACAAATCAAAAATGGCAGCTGACTAAATGCCTGTGGTTTAGAATAGAGAGAGCTGGCAACGCTGAACCGTGAGAACAGAAAAAGTTGGCAACGCTTTGAATAGTAAATAAGACGATTTATGAGAAACTTGAGAGTTAAAGTTGCCGAAATTAAATCTCATAAAATTTACAATTTAATTCATTCAAATAAGTTAACCATAAAAAAAAATCAGTGAAATACTTTCGGCTACTCAGTTTCTAAGCATACCAATCAGTTCGGTTCAGGCCTAAATTAGTCATGAAATCATGCCTGAATTTTCAGTACTAGCCATGAATCTACGCCTTCATTTGTCGCTCAAAACGCTGTTGAATTTTCTTATTTTTCTTTACTTATTCTCTTTTGCTTTAGTTTGGCTGACTATAAAGAGATAAAAAGAGACATTTTGACAAACAGAGCCATGAACGCTCACTTCCTTTTCATGACTGAATTCAGGGCTGAAGATTTTATGTCTCAACAACCATACTGCAGAGACATTTATTTTTAAAATTTATAACGTAACGTTGAGAATGTTGAAGAAGGCTTACGGGGACCGAGCTCTACCTAAATCAATAACATATAATTTGTATAAATTGTTCAAAGAAGGTAGTGAACGCGTTGAAGACGAAGAGCGCCCTGGCCGACCATCGACCTCAACTGACGATGATCACATCCAAAAAGTAAAAGAATTAGGGTTTGCAAACCGTCGATTTACTATAAGAGACATTGCTGATGAAATTGGCGTATCAAAAGGATCAATTAATATAATTTTGAAAGATGTTTTGGGCCTCAAACGTGTCAAGTATCGATTGGTATCAAAAATTTTCTCGAAAATGATCGTCGTGTTGATGTGTGCTAAACAATGCTCTCTGACTATCAGGCATTATTACGGGAGATGAGACTTGGATCTACGCTTACGACCCCGAAACAACCGACCAATAGAGTGAATATCGTGTCAGAGGCAAGACCGAAAAGACCGCGTCAAAGTCGCTCAAAAATCAAGGTGATTTTGACTGTCTTCTTCGATTTTCGTGGTGTAGTGCATTAAGAATTCCTTCAGCCTGGTCAAACTGTCAAGAAGGAATACTATTTGAGTGTTACGCATAGTTTGCGTGAATCTATTTATAAAAAGAGGCCGGATTTATGGAAAGACAACTCTTAGTTTTTACACCACGATAATACGCCATCTCACACAGCACTGATTCTTCGTGACTTTTCGCCAAAAATGCAAACAATATCGTTCCGCAATCACCTTATTCACCTGATTTGGCTCCGTGTGACTGTTGGCTATTTTCAAAACTCAAAAGCCCACTCCGAGGAAACCGTTTTGAGTCGATTGAGGACATCGGCGCGCGCTAAGAAGGCTATACCGGAAGAAGACTTTTTGGCATGCTTCGAGGAGTGGAAAAAGCGGTGGCATAAGTGTATTATATCTGGAGAGGACTACTTTGAAGGGAACGAAATTGATTTCGAAGAATAAAAAAAGATATTTGATTTATAAAAAAATTCCGAGTAGTTTCTGGACACAGTAGTATACAGGATTTGGTATATCGGACAAGTTGAACCATTGTCAACTCAAATAAGTATTTTGAAGCCAACACAAATTACTATGTCGAATCTGTCCCATCTATCCTACTTCTATTTTTTTTTTTTTTTAATTTTAGAGAGTTCATTACATTAAAAAAACAACTAAATTTTGCTTTTAAAACTGCTTAAAAAATCTAAAATCGTATTTCAGTTTATAGCTAGTTTATAGGGCATATCTTGAATATCGAGCATGCCTATTTCTGTTGGGTGCAAAATCGGCGGAAAATGGTTTTTCTTTTAGACACAAAAAAAAGTATTATAAAATTGGTTTTCAACTTAAAATCATATTTCAGTCAAAATCTTTCCCATATTCAAAAAATTGATTTTAATTGAAAACTAGTTTAAAGGGAATGTCTTGAATATGGATTTATTCATCAAGGATTTTACTTTTAGAAAAAAAAGTTAATTTCTTGGTATCATGACAATTGAATTAAATTTAATTTATAATCTACTAGTGAGCCCGGCAGACGTACTCAATACATTCGCATACATTTTAAACATAATTTTATACTTACATATTTTGAATAACTAACAAAAATCAAAACAAATAATGAATATTGCATGGTTTGAAAAACATACCTGAAAAGACAAAGAAAATAACGAATTATTAACACATTTTTTACTACAGATCAATAGCGACAAAAAACTATCATAATGTCTGATTTTAATAATAAAGAAGAAGAAAGAATGATCACATTCTTAAACAATAATTTTCATTAGTTTACTATGAAGTTGCAGGGTATCTGAAAGCCGTTCCCGCCCAACTTTAACGTACGCCATTTTTTTTTATCATTAAATTTATATATATATATATATATATACTAGTGAGCACGGCAGACGTTGTCCTGCCCAAACTTTTTGAATACTCTTAAAGTGAATAAATATCATAAGATTCTCTAGTTAGCTTATCTGAAAAAATATAAGATTTTTAGATTAGTTTGCAGCTTGATTTAAACTTGCATCATTATTAGTCGAATGTCGTGCTTCACGGATGTGTCTTAACCGAATTCTTTCACGTTCTTTGCGATATTCACGTTCCTGGGCAATACGATTAGATTGATAATTAATTTGATTCGCTGTATTTCTTCCAAATGAAATACATCATGCATTGATCGATTAGGTGACGGCATTCTCAATTGTCCCAATGCTTTATTAACCATCGCCAAGCATAGATCTTCAATATTGAAGTAAAGCTTCATTGTAAACTTCCGGAGTAAATTCCATCACTGGCTTACGTTTTGCTTGACGTTCTCGAAACAAAATATCTTCTGATAAATAATCTTGGTATTGTTTCCACAATTCTGGTGGACATGTTGTTGCCAAAATAATCGCAAATGCGCCAAAGTATTTGATATGGATGAGCAGAAATAGTAGCATTTGCTAAAGTTTGCTGGGAGCAAATCATTTTCCAACAAATTAATTTTTTCACACGCCTTTCGATACGTTGCACACAATATGCCTGTGAATGGCAATTCTCAATAATTGAAACGATGTATGACCTCGAACATTGATAAACACCAATACCATTTTTTGTATATATGGCAATATACACGCAAAAACCGACATTCACAAAAATGCGTATATCTCACGAACCAATTCACACAAACACATCGAATAGGCTTAAAACATCTGTATTGACAACCTCTAACACACGCAAAAATCAGATTTTAAATTCATCAACGCATTCATGAGAGCACCCGTAACACGTAAAACAAGTTTCTTTTATATGCTATATATCGATGTTATGTATGTATTGTCTTATGTGTGTTTTGGATCGGTAAGAAAATACTAAAAAATAAAGCTTTAGTGGTCATTATCTTGAGTCTAAACACAAGTTTATGTTAAAAGGGTAGAAGTTATTTAAGCCCAAATCGTTGTGAAAAGACGCTTGGTATTGGATTTTAATTATTGTGAATGAAATTAACTTTATTTTTATTAAATTTTCGAAAATTTTAAAAATAGATTCTTAAGATTTGCAGTTTCGTTCAACTGAAATGGATTCCTATTCAAATAATTGTCCTGAAAATCAAATTTTTTCCAATTTGTAGCAATTTTAAAAATTTATTAAACTCAAATGCCATTTCTATACATTTCTTACAAATATCTATTTTGTAAAATTTTCAGTTTTCTTCTTTTCAATTAATCAACAATGTTGAACTAAAATTGAATTTTTATTTAAATCAAATTTTTCTTCTTCTTTTTTCTCAGATTGTGGCATTTTTAAAAATGTATTACATTGACCATTTCTAGTTCTTGATTTAAGTTGTTCGGATAGAATTTTACAACTTAACCAGTATATGTCTGTTAATTGTCACAGATTAGAAACAAATTCATCGCAATATTTATGACTATTTAATTGACAATTTTTATTTTTTACAGATTTACGAAAGAAAAAAATATGAATTTTATTTTTAAATTTAAATGCCAAAATTGTTAATTAAATAACAAATTTTAAATGCCAAAATTGCTAAATAAATAACAAAGAGTTTCTTATTTCAAGTAAATATTTTTCTACTTTTCCTACCACACTATTCCCATTTTCTTTAAACCACTTTCAAACTGCCTCCACATGGTCATAATACTTTTAGCCACGTGTAGAGCATAAACAGCATTTTATTGATGAAAAGTTTTTGCACGAATGTCCAAGCAAAAACAAACAATGACATAAAATGCGAACAAGAAAAACCCCCAACACAGTTTTCACAATTTAAATGTTGACTGCCAACAATTTTCCTTAATTAAACACATCGACGCCGGCGTCAGCGTCAACGTCGACGTCGTCGTCGCAGTTAACGTTGACGTTGGCGACGAGAATGTTTCCTTTTTGCGCGCTTAATGAAATTACATTACATAAAATGGCGTAAAAGGCTGTGGCAGTCTCTCAGGGTGGCGGCTAACAGAGACCAAGACAACAACAACAACATAAAAAGAAGATACAAGAAAGAAAAAAAACAAAGAAATCTGTGAAATGACACAAATTTACCGTGCCAAACCCCCCGCTAGGACGACCCCACCCAACGCCTACAGCTTGCTGCTTTAATTGAGATGTCAGGCAGGCCAGCGACAGCGGCTATGCTAGGTTCACACTGCGTCACGGCGGCACAGTTTAGTGTGAACTATCTACATATAGGAAAAGTTTGTGGATTGGCATAAAAATGAAAAGTTTTTTTGGGTTGGGACTTTTGATCCACAGTAGTCATAAGTTCTCTTGATGGCACGGTTTGTAGCAAGAATTATTATAATTCTCTTTTTGTACAACGTTACGGAATCTAGAATTTAGATACCAGTGGTACAGATTCGTGGAATGAATGATTTGTATTTTCATTTGGAGTCAGAAATATTCAATGGTACCAGTTGATGAAACGGTTTTCAAGTGATTTTCGTGATGCTACGTTCACACTGCATCGCAGCCTCAAAGTTTAGCGTGAACAGGCTTCACATACGAACAGATGTGGCAAGGTATCAAAATTAGAAGTTTTTTGTATTGGGCACACTAAACATGGCACAGTCTGTGACAAGAAATATTTATTAAAAGCATGTTTTTTAAAAATAATTTTTGTGATGCTGCGTTTACACTGAATTAAGGTATAAAATTATTAAACTTCTTAGTGTGGTCACCTCATACATTGACACATCGGTATACGAAAGAATAGCTTTTCAGTATTATTTTGGATTCCCAAGGATTGAAAAAAGAATTTTTCTTCCTATTTTGAAGCATAAATTTTGTGATGCTGCGTTTACACTGCATTATGAAATTAAACTATTAAACTTCAAAATGGCACAGCTCAGTGTGGTCACCTCATACATTGACACATCGGTAAATGAAAGATTAGCTTTTGGGTATTATTTTAGATTCCCAAGGATTGGAAGAAGAATGGTTGTCATGCTGGGTTTACACTGCATAAGCAACTTTCTTCTGACAAAGTTTTTCACAGCATGTGCCACCATAAACCTAGTATGGCCGACATTGTCTGGACTGTCTGCCTTTGGGTCTGTGCTGGCCAGCCCAATGATGTCCTCATACTCATACTGACCACTCATCCTTGCCTTAGTCTTTGCCTAGCGAGTCCGCTGCTTGCTGGCACATTCAAATTGAATTAAAATTCCATTTGCAGTCACAGTTTGTTCAGCATTTTATTTGCTCAGCCTGAGAGGGTATGTCCAACCCTCCCCCCGTCCGTCTGTCTTCCTGCCTGTCTGTCTGTCTGTCTTCCTGTCTGCTTATAAGTCTGTTCTCTTGTCTCTCTTCTTTTGCTTTCCTTATCAGGCTGACAATTTAACCAACTTATATCATATTAAGTGCATTTTTCTGGCATTGATGGCTAATTTTAATAAACGCTTTCAATGCCAATGACTCTGTTTTAGGGCCCACATTGAGAGCTTCTACCCATCAAACTTTAAGTATTATCGCCCTAGCTTTATTTTCTTGTTTCTTGGAATTTATGTGCCGAAAAAAAGCTAAAGTTAAGATTCAAGTTTATTTGTTGTAGTTTGTTTTTCCTTTTTTTTTTTGCCTGCCGGCAAGCGTAACAAAGGCAGCTGTTGCCCTGATTTCTTGCCAATATTTTTATTTTTTGCTTTATATTTGGCAAATTTATTGGCAAAGTTGCGCAAAATTAAAATTATTTTGCTTATTTATTTACAAATAATTGCAGCCATGTTTGTAAACTTTCACTTTGTTGGAAATTTTTCAAAGCTATATTGGAAATTGTGCATAAACGGGAACGTGCTGAATTTCATATTTTTTGAACAAAATAGAGTTCACGGAATTTAAGTGATTTTGAAATAGAAAAAAAAAATTGTCTCAATAAGTCTAAAAAGCATTAAACATAAACAGGAACATTCTGAATTTAACAATTTTTGAACGAAATTGAGCTCACGAAATTTATACGAATTAAAAAAATACAAACTTCAACGAGTCTAAAGAATTTAAAGTTAAATAGGAATATTCTGAATTTCACGTTCTTTTAATGAAATTGAGCGCGCAAAATTTCAGCGAATTTGATTGAAAAAAACTTCGCATATAAATAAAAAGTTTAATAGGACGGAATTGAGTTCACGGAATTTAAGTGAAAAACATAAGGTATTATTCTTAACGAGTCTTAAGGGTTTAAGCTTAAGCAGGACCATGCTGATTTTCATATTTTTTGAACGAAATTACGAAATTTATACGAATTTGGAAAATAAAAGGTAAAATTTCAACGAGTCCAAAGAGTTTAAGCTTAAACAGGAATAATCTGAATTTCGCATTTTTTGAACGAAATTGAGCTCACGAAATTTAAGCGAATTTGATAAAAAAAACGTTCGTAATTTAAATAAAAAGTTACTAATAAAGACATCATATTCTTATTTAGATGTAAAATAATTTTGAAACCTAACATAGTATGGGAATCTATGTTCCCAGCTAATTCATAAATTAAATGTAAAAAATATAAATATACATTAAATTTTTTTATTTATTTTTGGATATAAAATAATATCGTGAATTTGTATTTCCAACTGCTTCGTAAATTAATTTTTAAAATTTGTTTTTTCATTTTATATATTAAAATAAAAAATAATTTTTTTTTTGAATAGATTGATTAATTTTAAGTGAAAAAAATTATTAATTTTAAGTGGAAAATAAGAAATTGACTCAACGAGTCTAAAAAGTGTAGTGATAAAGCTGCTAATAAAAGCATATACATTTTTTTTAGATACCTATAAAATTATATCGAAATCTGTGATTAAAGACTAAATATAAAAAATTTTAAAATTGGTATTCTGCCAAACATTGTATTTTTAAGATATAAAATTATATCGGAATATGTATTTATAACTACTTCGAGAGATAAAATTTAAAAAATTATAATATTGTAATTTTTTCAATTTGTAACACTTTTCATTAAAAATAATTAAATATTTATTTTGATTTAATTTAATTAATTTTATTCATTAATTTATTTATTTTTTTTTTGACTTAAGTAAATGTTTGTTTTGGAAGAAATAAATTATTTTTATTATCGGAATATAACTACTTCGAGAATAAAATTTAAAAAATTATACAATTTTTTTTCAAGCAACACCTTTCTTAAGACAATTACATTTATTTATTAATGATATTTTTTTTTAGGTTATAATTTAATTTTTATCCAATTAATTTATATAGAAATAATGTAGTTACAATTTTATCTGCACTAAATTATTGGATAGCTTATAAATTTTTTAAGACAATTAAATTTATTTATTAATGATATTTTTTTGTAGGTTATAATGTAATTTTTTATACAATTATTTAATATAGAAATTATGTAGTGACATTTTTATCTATATCAAAATTATTGGATCATCTATATAATGTTATTCATTGAATTATTATAAACCTAATCATATGTGCCTTAAATTAATTATATTTCGCTTCAAATAAATATTATTTTCCCCGAATTCTTCCACAAGTGAGAACCGGAACACTTCACCCAAGTCACTTATTTAACAATTTAAAAGCAACCAAAAAATTTCCAGCTCTCCCAAATGTTGCTCGCTAGAGAACTCATTAGTAAAAACTTCAAAAAAACATTTTCGCCAACAATTTATATTCTTTTTCCTTGTCTTGTTGTTTCGTCAATGGCTGTAAGACAAGAAAACGGCAAGTTTTTTTCCCTCCAAAAGGAATTTATAATTAAATATAAAAAAAACGGGAGCAAAAAAACGGTCTAACAAATTTAACAAGATAAACACAGCGCGTGAGGTGCCTCGCAGCAAAATGGCCAAAAATAGACAAAGCTGGCAACGCCGACACAAACAACAATTTGTCACTCTCTCGTTTAATTAAGTAGAAAAGTGTTGCATATTTTTTGGGGCATTGCATTGACTGAATGTTTAAATGTTAGAACATATACATTAGGCAAAATTTAGTGCTTTAGTGAATTTAATTAAATGAAATTGCATTGAAAATCTGGCATAGAAAGAGACTTGGCATATTTCATTAGTAAATGACCCACAAAAACACACGCATCTACACAAAGCATCAAACAAAAGGCAAGTCCTTTTGGAAAAAGGCCCTTAGAATTTGTACACAATACCTATATACAATATACCAATATAATACTACAATGTATCTTTTGCCTCTCACAACACTTAATTATTAAGGACTGGCAACAACAAGCTGCTTATGTTGAAAGCGGCTTAATGAGTTGCAATGTTTTCTTCATATGTTATAGGAAATTTTGTACATAATTGTATAACAAAAGTCTTTATATTTGTTATAAGTAGAAGTTGTAAGTGTTTAAAATTCAATTAATTTCTATTTAATATATTAACAAGTTTTTGGTATATATAAGACGAAATGGTTCTATTAATGAAAACATTAATGAAGACAATGGTTTAGTCGGTCAATTAGAGACAAGTTTGTTTTTTGTAAATAATTATTAGTTGTACTTGTAGAAATAACAATATATAAATTGTAAGCTGTAACCAACATTTAAGAGATTAATTACCATATAAATTAATTCATAAATTAAGAAAAATGTATGTCATATTAGGTCTCGAAAGGCAGCAAAAACTCTCTTGTTAATTTTTTATTTTTCGATTTCATTTCACTAGCTAAACGTTTTTGGCAAAACTTCAAAAAGCAACTCCTACAAACTAGTCATAAACCAGCCAGAGTTGCCAAAGTGTCAGCTGAAATTTTACGCCAATGCTGCCAAGTTGGCATTAATTTTGCCATTCACATGTCAAGCGTGTAATTCAATGCTGTTGAAAGCCAAAAAAAAAACGTAATGTGGGTATTGACATATTAGACGTAAGAGGTTCTTAGAAGATACGCAGAAGATTAATTAACTGGGGCGTTTTCCGTGTGAATTAATTAAGAGAGTAATCTTCACTTAAGAAGTAGTGCCAACGCTTTATATAGAAAAATAATATTGACTAGCTTTAAAGTTAATTAGAGTAAAAAACATTTTTGTAGCTTCGTAATAAATGTATAAGGTAGTATGGAAAAAATTAATTTTTATAAACATTTTTTATGAACTGAAATTACACTAGTATACAAAGTTAAAGTAAAATCGAAAATGGAGTCAAAAAATGTTTTCCAAAACGGAAACCAAATTTACGTTTTTCACTTTTTACAAAAATTCTTGTTAATTCAATCATTTTTCTCCGGTTATGATAATCTATAGTTTTCTTAGTAAACGATCGAAGTTTACGAGCCAAAAAAGCACTATAAAATTTTGTTTTTAATTTATGCCAAAAATAGTTTTTTTTATACCCTGTACCGTATGGTCCAAGGGTATATTAAGTTTGTGCAAGCCGAAAATGTATGTAACATATAGAAGGAGACGTCGGAGACACCCCAAAGTTACCTAAAATATGATCAGGGTGAATAGAGAAGTCGATATACCCATGTCCGTCTGTCCGTCTGTCCGTCTGTCCGTCTGTCCGTCCGTCTGTCCGTCTGTCCGTCCGTCCGTCCGTGTGAACGCCTAGATCTCAGAGATGGTAAGAGCTAGAGTTACCAAACTTTCACATTAGATCCCATATTATTCCATAGGAGGCAAGTTTATTTTATTTTTTTGATATCGGGGATAAATTATATAGCTCCCATGGGGGTGTTTGAGACGACCTCGAAAAAAAAAAAGCGTTTTAGATGAATAATTCGTTTGTTTATGAAGATATCGTAACGAAATTTGGCAATCGAAAGTTTTTTATAGTTCCCAATCACTGTACCAAATTTGATCAAAATCGGTTGACTATATCATATAGCTCCCATAGGACCGATCGGCCAAAATAACTTTTTTAAAGAAAAATTGGCTATATTTCGTTTTTTAATAAAGATATCCTAACCAGATTTGGCGTTTGGAAATTTTTTAGACCAATTAAGCATTGTGCCAAATTTGAACAAAATCGGTTGACTATATCATATAGCTCCCATAGGTCCGATCTTCCAAAAAATCGATTTTTTAACAAAATTTGCTGTGTTTCGTTTGTTTGTTAAGATATTGGGACCAAATTTGACATTCGTGAGTATTTCATAGTTCCTAAGCACTGTACCAAATTTAATCCAAATCGTTTGACTAGATCATATAGCTCCCATAGGACCAATCGGTCCAAAAACACGTTTTTTATACAAAATTCGATGTGTTTTGTTTGTTTGTAAAGATATTTGAAATAACTTTGGCGTTCATATCTTTTTTAAGGTATTTAAGCACCGTGTCAAATTTTAGTAAATCGGTTGACTATATCATATAGCTCCCATAGGAACGATCGGTCAAAAAAAAATTTTTGCTTAAAAATTCTTCTGTTTTTGGTTTTTGTGAAGAAATCGGACTTTATTACAAGCTAGTGGTACAGGGTATCCTAAAGTCGTCCGCGCCCGACTTTACGTCCGCCATTTTTTTTTTAAATTTGTTGAAAATTACGAAGAATTTTTTATTAGTTTAGAAACTTCTTTTTAATTTTCGTAGTGATATTTAAGATATCTTCAAATCCGTTTCATGAACAAATTTTTTGGGGTAATCTCTTTTAGAGTCTATGAACATTTTCCAGAAATTTTTATATATAAAAAATATATGTCATAAGCGAACAGTTATTAGCTGAACTATGAAATTGACCTTTTTGGTTACAAAGGTAATTTCGGTATGAGGCACAAAAAAATGTATTTTCCTTAGAGTAAAGGGTCAAAATGTTTATTTTTGATTAGTACTAATAATATTTAAATAAGCGCAGCAAAAAAACTAGAAAAAATATCGCTAAAAAACATTAGATTATAAATATTACCTTTGTCGAGCAGAAATGCCAAGGCGCTCGTGAATTATAAATATTAGCTTTAATGGGCAGAATTGCAAAAGTGCCCGACTAACGTCTTTAGCAGCAATACCAGCTGTTTACACGTGTAAAACGCATTTCATTTGAAACTTCATAAGGAAATTTCCTAAAATCATGTACTAAATGCTTCAATATATTTACTGACCCAGTTAGAAATAGTTGTGGCCATTGTTTACTACTTGGATATAGTTATTAGATAAACAGTACTTGATTTAATTAGGACGCAATTTAGCTAGATCACCAAGAAGCATCCTAACTTTATCGATGAATGAGGTAAACATAAAACATTAAGCACTGTTAGGGCTTTCAGAAACGGGTCGCTTATAATTCGTAAGTATTTTTGATTGCTATTTATAATATTTATGCCAACCCAGCAAGAAACCTGCAAAGATATTATTAAAAAATACTGAAACATTAGCTTTATAGGGCAGAAATGCAAAAGTGCCCGATTAACGTCTTGAGCAACAATAACCAGTTGCTTAGAAGTGTAAAGAGCTTAAGTTTTGTTAAAGAACTTTTTTCGAGAAACCAATAATTAATCAAAGTGTTATTTTTCTACAAAAAAAAATCTTAATCTGGCCAGTCGTGGTTGGTTCCAAAAAATAACACCGAACGCCGGACCTGAACCCCATTGAAAACAATTGGAGGAACCTGTCCCGCAAAATTTAGATGGCGGTGGAGCTGCGCAGGACCCAAGAATAGGCTCAAATCCTACTTTCAGATTTTCAGAAGGTGGTTCTTTGTATGTCAAGGCAATAAATACATATATTCGGAGACTGGACTTACTATTAAGTTAGTGGTTTTCCCTTCTTTTTTCAAAGCATTTAGATCTTCTTACTTTTTTAAAAATTGTGTTTAATTAAATTTCGCGCTATATTTATATTCTTAATTGAATTTCGGGGAGTGCATATCTGCTAGTCTGAGAGTCAAATCAAGGACGCGAACCAGCTTTTGAGGACCGCTGCCCATATTTCGAAGTTTTATAGAGTGCCATACAAGATACTATCGCGATATTAGGGGCATTTCGCGTATGCCGAGCTGTAGGCAACCAGACGGGTCACAGGTTGCGGATAATGAAAGGCCTTCAGATATCAAGGTAAGCTGCGAATAACCAATAAGCAGTCCCGGACAGTGTTCAGCGGCTAGACGGGAAAGTCTCAGAGGGTTTTAGGTGGCACCGAACTCCTTATAAGTCCTGAGTGTCTAAGATTCTCCTAGTGTCATGGCGAGTGATTTGGCGCCACTCAATCCAATCATCAATAACTATGCTTTAATATATGCAAGCCCCCACATGAGTTGGCAGACTCATGTTGAAGGCACGAAGTGGAGCAGCTACTTTAGTAGTAGCTCACATGCTTCTGAAGTGCAGGCATCAAAGGATGGTAGTTCCTACTAAGCTTTCGCTATGTGCTTATAAATATTTCTGAAAAACTACTAATCTGCAGTAAGGCTAATTTAAACATGGATCAAAACGTAATGACTAAAGTCTCCAAGGGGTAATCGTGTTTCGAGAAATCCCTGCTCCGGCAGCCTGCACATCGGATTTGAGTGCAAATTCATACAACACTAGTTCACCTATTATTGTATGTCAGAAGCTGCACTTCTGCAGTAGCATTTACCTAAAAGCTTCACAGGAACTCTTAGTATTATGCATGCAACTAATTGCAAGGTGCTCATCTTCGTAGTCAAAGTAAGTTGATTTTGTGCACTTTTGCACGGGCTAATGAAAAACTTGAATGCTTATACATACATATCTCTTGATCACTCTATCAGTGAGTTGCCACAAATTATGTTTAAACAAAAACAAACTTAAAAACAGTTGTTCAAAAATACATAACATTTACTTATGCCCAAATTACCCACGTCTCAAACAAAAAAATTATTTTCTAAGATGCTTATCACAAAAACATTTTAAGGGCTTATTAATTAAAGTCACATTCAAGAACTGAAACTGAGCGTCATTTGCGACAAGGAAACCCTCAACACAACTCTTTTGCGTTGTATTCAAAGGTTCTTTCTTATCTTTTGAACAAAAATATTTCCTTAGCAACTGTACCTACATACCAAATAGCTTTTTTGGTTTTTGTGTGTGACTGTACTTTCAATCTTATCTCTTGATGGCATCTATTCATTTTTGCTTAGCGACATTTGGCAGCTTTCAATTAAGAAAGTTAACAAAAGCTAAAAAAGGCAATAGAAGGAAAAGCATGAACGAACATTGCGTGCAATGCATTATGAGGTAAGGAAAAGAAAATGGCGTCACATTTTCACTTTACCGTTATGGCCAATCGATAATACTTAAGCACATTACAAAGTTTTGCCAGCCAAGTTAGAAGAAGACACAGGCTGCATGTTGAGCCCAAGACCAGGCACAGGCCCAAGCAACCAACTGCATGAAAAGTGAAAAGTTTTGTGCTGAAAATAATAACTGAAACTGTTAGCCAAGGTAAGAGCAGATACGGCAACGCTGCTTAGAACCTGGCTCCTTTACTCGCTCACTGTTGAGTCAAGTGGGCGTTACTTTCAACTTAATGCGCACCTGTCCGCCCACTTGGCAGTTAAGTACAAAGACGATTCTCTCTAGGCTGACTTGAGTAAGTACTTACTGTCTGTTTTTTTTTTGTAGCCAATTTTTTTTTATCAGCCATTGGTAGCTGATTGCTCTAAGCAAAAAGACATTAGTTGCTATCAGTTAAAATCTAAACGTAGCGTTTATAAGCCAAACTATAAGACCTAAAGCTGCCTGAAAAGTTGGCCATAGTTTTAAACCTCAAAAATGCTTGATTGAACAACCTGGGGACTAAAAGCCGACAAACTATTTTGTTTACGCATGTATATACAGCTAAACTTTGACGTCATAAACGATATATGCTCCAAAGTTAGCCATACATCTATACTATATAAATAGAAAGTTAACTTTTATATTTTTTTTAGACTCCGTCTAGATTTACGCATTTGTTGATAACAAACTTTTTAAGCTGCTCATACCTGTAACAGATAGCACGAGTGCAAAACCATGAACAGGAGTTAGTTTTGGCTTAAATAAATTTACTCTTAATGTTAAAAACAACTTTGGTAACATGGTTGAGAACCATGTCAAAACTTTTACTATAGCGCCACAGTTCGCGCTCTCCACTCTCCGTACACCTCTCTGACCCCGACTAATCAAAAACTTCTTAATTGCGTGTGCCAAGAGCAATCAGCAGGCTGGTCAAAAATAAACCAGACATAACTACCGGGGGAGCGGCTGGCAGATTTAGACAAAACCAAAAACATGAAAACCGCCAACTTTATGCCATACGTATTTGGTCAGTTTTCACTGTCAGCGCAATTAAACTATCTGGCAACTCTGGCGCTCTGTCAGCGTCAACGTCGCTGCCGCCGTTGCCGCTGCTGCTATTAATGCAATTTATGCGCGAGCTTCTGCCACTTGAAAATACATAAATGCCACAACACTTGAAATTTGCTTGCGGATAGTGCAACACTTTCGCGTGTCAAACACACACAGATACACACAGCTACACTCACACACACACACATACACACAGCAAGAGGCGCATAAATAAATTATAAATTGTAGGCACTTAGCTTCCGGGTCCGTCCATTTTGTTGGTCTCTCGTTTATGGCATACACGAAACGAAACGAGTCTTAAATAGTTGCGCTTACGTTACTGTAATAATATGCGTAATAAAAATTTTAATAAGAATATAAAAAATTTGTTCTGATATAACGACGTGGGTATACACTGTAAGCCATAGAAAAGCTGTAAAAAGTAATATCAAGTATACGCACAGAAAGAGAAAGTGAGTTTGGATAACTATCTGGATATATATAGGTTGCTATAAGGCCTACAAGGAATAGAGAGCCATTGAAGGATTTGAATACTTTTATAAAATTGAACCAAAAATTAAGATATCCATTTTATTTTTAAGTTTTTAAAACCAATACTAAACTTATAAATTTATTTCAAAAGTTTTGAATAATATGCTATATAAAAAATTTAATTTATAAAAAAACCAAATTTGGTGGTCAATTTTAAACAATTTATAAAATACTAAATATTTTACAACAAATATTTTTCGAAAAATTTATGAATTTATTTTTTAATAATTTAATATATTTTCAATTATCAATAAAATCAAATTCTGCATTTTGTCATAAAACAAAATAAACCATTTTTAAGAATTCATTAAAAAAAATAATAAAGCAAAATAAACAAAGAATAAAAAAATATTTAATACATATATGGAAGTTTTGTATACATAAGTCAACATTTTTTATGAAATTAAATATTGAAAAATTTTGCAAAAATATAGATTTTATTTTAAATACAATTTTTTACTAAAATCGCTACAAAGCTGCCCCATATAATTTTCAATTTGAAAAAAAAAACACATTTATATATTTATATACGCTATTAATTCAAAATTTATAAAACTAATTTTAAAAGTTTTAACAAAAAAATTCCGATGAAAAAGACCCGATGAGAAACGTAACTACATCCCAAAAAAATATAATACAAAAAGAGCTATAATTTAAGCTGCAACGTTTGGTATTCACGATGAAGATTTGTGCATCTTTGCACATGCACATGAAAGTTATAAAAATTTAGTTGATTTGTGATTTGGAAAGATGCGTTTTTGATGATAGCTTGGTGATGATTGGTTAACTCATATTCAGAGATATTGCTATGCACGTCTACTGCTCTATATACATAGACATGTAAGCAATGCCCGAGAATACGAGTCTAGAATTCCATGAAAAAAAAAATTTCAATTTTCCACTGGCTGAAGGTCAGGTTTTTTTTTTCTTTTAACAATATGTGATTTTATATTGAATTAAAAATTTTGTAAATAACATTAACTTACTCATTAAAAAAAAGAAATGAAAAGATATTGTAAAAATATACTTTTTTTAATAAATAAAAAAAATAAAATAATAAAATAAAAAAAATAGTATAAAAAGGTCTACTTTATAAAATGTTTAATTATATAAAACTATTTTTTTATATTTTATATAAAAATTTGTTAAAAAAAAATTAAATCTTTAAGCTTAAGATATTTAAATTTTGTACAAAACTTCTGTTATCACAAAATTTTTAAATGGAATTTTTGAGTTTTGAAATTATGTTTTATTGCATTGAATGGTTTTTAATTATTAAAAATTTGGCTTTTAAAATTTACAAATTTATCCAAAATTAATTTTAAAAATATTGGACTATTTTAATTTTCAAAATTTAATTTTATAGAGGATTATTTAAATAAATGAATCCTCAATTTTAAAAATATTTGGAAATGTATGAAAAATGATTGACAAAATAAAAAATAATAATAATGATTTGAATTCTAATTTATCGCGAAATTTTAAAAAACAAATTCAATAACTTTCGAATTAAAAACTCATAATTTTGCATATAATATGAACTACTATACATAAAAAGAAAATTTTATAATACATTTTTAAAAATTTTATTAATTAAATTTTCACGTTTAATTTATAGAATTAAAATAAAAGCTTCTAAAAAATTGATGGCTATTTAAAATCAGACCAAAATTTTGGAGTATTCCAAAAAATCAATATAATCAATTACTCTTCTTTTGGAAAGTATATAAAAACTCAAAAAAATCTCGCTCTCCTGTTTCAAAAACCTGGCTGTACCTCTCACAACTACTTAGCAGGCTGTCAAAAATCTGTAATGCTTCCTCCTCCATCCAGTTTTTAGAGTATTTACATGCAAAGTATATTATAATGGGTCAGCTGTGGTTGTTTGTGGTTCTTGTTTGCATTGTCGGGAATGCCTCGAGTGCTATACAATTTAATTGCGCACTCAAATTGTAATTTATGTCTGGCAGCCATGTAAAATTGACTTCATGTGGCAACAGCGGGTGCAAAAATTTCACTAAAACTCTTGAAAGATGAATGCACAACTGTTGTGGGCAAAATTTATAACAAAAGACTTTTCTTTTTTTCTTTATGTATATATAAATATTTCGCTTTTCTTTTTTGGACTTTTCCAGCGTCAATGCGCAGACATCAAACTGTTAGAGGAGGCGACATTGTTGTTGTAGTTGCTGCTTTAGCTTCCGCTGAATGACAAAATATTTGACATTTAGCAGCATCACGTAAATTTCACATGTAGTTGGCAACACTGCCGGCAGCTATTCCTACTATCAGTAATTCCGAAATATTCTATAGCTGCTGCTGCTCCACGTCCGTGTTTTGCTCAACGATTGTCGAGACATTGTTGTTAGTCTTGGTGTTGTTGTTGTTTTTGTTGTTGTCATTGCTTGTCGATACTAAACTATAAACGAGCTAAAAATCACCACGAAAATGGTTGAGCAGCTCTTGCGAACGTGTTGAGCGTTACCGCGTTACCGAAAATGTCTCACAAAATGGCGTCCTGCTCTCGTTGCTGGAGCATTTCCTGTCAAATCGCGTTGTCGTTGTATTGTCAACTCTGTGGTTGTCGCCGCCATTGTTGTTGTTGCTACTGTTGTTGTTCTTTTCTGTGTGTCATGTGCCGTTAAATATGCGTGCCATATTCCAATAAAGGAAACCGGCTTGCGCTGGCAACACTCTAAAGCATTATAAACAGAGATTGGTTTTTTAAACGAGAGTTGCCTTTTCAATTTTAACAGCGTCGGGAGAAGCTTTTCCAGAAATTTGTTACTTTTAATACGCTTTTTGCAACTGAAGTTTTATACATTTTTACCGCGAAAAACTTGGTGGTTTGTTTTTTGACAAATAAGTGTTAATGGTAAATGTATTCTGAGAAAAAATATTGGAGCGTTCGAATTTAGAATTCTATCTATAAATATATAAATGCTATTACACTGCAATATAAGGCTAAAAATTTTCACAATATAAAAGTTGAAAGCCTCACAAAAAACTTTAAAAAAAATTGGATAATCCGGGTAAACAAACAAATTTAAAAAAAACTTCTCCAGAAAATCGAAAAATATTCCTTTTGTTTTTTCAAAATGTTAAGATTTAAGTTAATAAAGCTATATTTGAATATCCAGAACATCCTTATAAAATAAGGCCAAAATTTTTACTATACAAAAGTAAGCCTGTTTCAAGTAAAAACTTGAAAAAAAAATATATATAAATAATTCGGATGAACTATAATAAATAAACAAAAACTTCTCCAGAAACTTGTAAAATATTCTTGATTTTTCATAATGTCAAAACTGACGTATGTATATTCTAAATAATATATTAAAACTTAAATAAAATTAAATAAAGCAAATTCGGATAATCGTAAATCGGAAATTTGAATATCGTAATTAAAATTTTATTCCTGAAGCCCAAAATTTTCACAATACAAAAGTTATATGGCTGACAGTAAATACGTAAAAAATTAATAGGATAATTCGGATAAAAGATGCATATAAGAAATTCTGAAAAATTTGTTTCCATTTCCATATATTAAAAATTTGCGTAAATTATATTTATTATATAAAAAATACAATATAGAAAATTCAATTAAAACAAATTGAGCCAAGTTCGGATATCGTTAACCTGAAATTTGAATATCGAAAATAACATAATATTGATATATGTATTGAAGTTCGAAAATTTAGGAATCATAAATACGAATATTAAAGTTCGAATAAAGCAATCGAGAATTAAAAATTTTAATATCGTAAATTACATAATTTTTATTAATAAAAAATTAATAGGATAATTCGGATAAAAGATGCATTTTAAAAAATTCGGAAAATATTCGTCTTTTTCCAAATAGTATATATAAAATCCAATATAGAAAATTTAATTAAAATAAATTGAGCCAAGTTCGGATATCGTAAACCTGAAATTTGAATATCGAAAATAACATAATATTGATATAGGTATTGAAGTTCGAAAATTTAGAAATCATAAATACGAATATTAAAATTCGAATAAAGTAATCAAGAATTAGAAATTTTAATATCGTAAATTATATAAGGCCGTCGGTGGCTTAAGTGGTAGCGTACTCGCCTCTAAAACCGAAGGTCGGTGGTTCGATTCCCCGCAGTAGCACTGGTGCATTTGCCTAGCACTGGCATCGCTAGCTCAAAGACGCTATTTGCCATGAAAGTCTCTATTAATTAAAGACACCGCCGTTCGGATTCGGCTTTAAACTGTAGGTCCCTGTTCTGTTCGAACAGTTACTAATAGAGATCTCCTAAGCCCCTCCTTCAAGGGGTCTAACAGGGAATTATATATATAATTATATAAGGCGGTTAGTTTTGAAAATCGCTTCTTATATAATTTTGTAAGTACGAATATCGGAACTACGAATATCATGAAAGATAATATCAAGTAAAAAATTCAATTAAAATAAATAAAGAAAAATTCGGATATCGTTAATCAGTATTTGAATATCGTAATTAGTATAATATCGCTCATTTATCGCAAGTATGAATATCATTTATATGACTATTTGAATTCGAATAAAGCAATCGAAAATATGAAATTATAACAACGTTATAAACGATTTTTATTATTATAAAGCACAGTAAGGGTGAATATCGTAAATAAAATAATGTAGAATGTTTGAATGTGGCTTGTAATAGAAAACAGTAAGAACGAATATCGGACATTTATCCATCATACATACGATAAACGCAAATCCGGATATCCAAAAAAAAATTCGACGTATTTTATCTTAACAAACGTGAAAATATGAACATAATTTTATTTTCAGCAGTCAACACCAATGAAAAATCGTAGAAAGCTGCGTATCTTCTAAAACAAATTGATAAATTTATTCGTTTACAACCGAATTCGGATGTCCAAAATAAGATGTTTCGTCAGGAAACCTTCAATGAACTAATTCCGCAAGACCTTCATGCAATTTTTTTAAATTTAAGCCAATTCTCGAGTTCCAGTTAAAACAATTCAAGACTGCATAAGAAATTGACAATCAGAAAGTATTCCTTTCATGTCACCTTTATACCACGGCCAGTGACGTCACTTGTCACAGTGTTATTCCAAATCTACTACCGATGTGACATAATTTTATTTTTTAGCAAATGTCAAAAAAAATACTGCCATCTCAAAAAAAAGTCTGTCACCTTAGTTTATGATGGTTAACCAGATTTCTGTTAAAAATTACAATTCCCCATCATAATATGCTGCATATGACGCCAGTGACGTCACTAGCCACAGTGTTACAACGACTAATTGAAAACTGACACTTGTCTTTTTGTTTGTAATTTGTTGCTGGGCGTATACATTGTCCACCCACTGTATCTATCTATAAAAAATACAACAATTTTTAGTTGACAAGGTAAAAACTTTAATTTCGAACTCTTGTTACAAATTGTTTGTTATTTTCGCACAAAAGCTGCATTGGGTTAATACATTGCAAAATGTTTATTGTTTACAATGCACACAGACACACACACAGAGACACATACCGACACCCACCAATCCCACACAAACACATACATGTGTTGTTGCGATAACGTATATTTACGCAATTTAGAAAAACAAAAGGAACAAAATAAAAGAGAGAGAAAACCGAAATAAAATAAAATGAAATAAAACAAAATGGACCACAATTTCAAAAACTTGCATAATTTGTAGTCAGTTTGCCACAGAAAGCCAAAAAAATTTGTGTGCTGCAGACAGCAAAGCGAAAGGCCAACAAGGACAACAACAACGAGAACAACATTTGTGTACTGCGTGTGTTGCCGTTGCACTCTTACTCTGGCACTGCCCACTCTCTCTTTCTTTTTCTGTTGAAATTTTATTACAAAAGTTTACACGTCTCTATGTCGGTTGTTGTTGTTGCTGTTGTTGTTGTTGTTTGTTGCCTTTTCGGGCAATGTTTTTGTCATTTTTATATGCTTTATAAAACTGTTTTTGAAAATTTGCATAAAATGCCAGAGCGAGATGCAGCATATGAACTCTGGCATTGCATTTGAAATTTATAAGGTGTACTCAGACGGGTCAAAAAAGGACAACGCACAATGGGGCGTCAGTCGACGGCCATATTAGTTGTTGTTGTTGCTGTTGTTGTGCGGAAAAAGTTTTGAGTTTGCGGCTCTTATTGCAGTTTAGAACTTATATACAAAACTAATTTCTCTTTTTTTTTTGTATATGAAATTTATGCCAATTTTGGTATGGTTCATATTGCAGCAAACGACATAAAATGTGCAAGAGGGTTGGCTATAAAGTTTTAAGAGCGAAATAAATAATGAAAATATAAAATAAAAAAAAATAAATATTAAATATCATTTTTGAAGAACTAGAAAATGTTAGGCGAATGTAGTTAAAGGATGCCTTCTACGTGAGAACGCGTTGAAGAGGGGTGGAGACCCTCTGCGTAGAAGCCGCTACAGAGAGCTTTTCTTTCGATCTAAAAATAAAAGTATTGATTCTTTGTTCCGATCAGTCACTAACTTTTGTGCCCTCTGTCTATTTCTCTTCACAGTAAGACCAAAATTCAAAGAGCCTTCCTGTACTTGGGTTGAAGCTTTATTTTATCGGATAAATTTATCGTACAATAGCTTGTAATTTATATTATATTGGCCGAAGAAAGTTGCTGCGAATCACTTTTAATATCACTCTTTTTTGAAATTTTTTTTATATGTCCCATGCCTTTTGAAAACCTTTTCCTTCGATCTGAAGATAGTAGCGTTAATTTTCATTACCTGTACCGAGAGGGCACTAACTTCTCTGCCTTCTGGCTATTTCCCTTCAGGGTAAGATGAAAAAGCAAAGAGCCATCTTGTAACCTAAGATCGGATGAATAAATCTATCAATAATGTATAATTTATATCATATTGGCTGAAGAAAGGTGCTAGGGATCACTTTTACAATAAAACTTCTCTTTAAAGATGATTTTTATATGTTTCCACGCATTTTTGAACAATTGCGATTATTTATCTAGTTATCCAGCGATATACATTTTTTTATTCCGATTATTTCTTAGAAAGCGAATAAAGTAAAAGTATTGTATTTTTTTTTTTTAAGCATATTTTTTTAGATAAAGTAAGAATTTATATGAGTTTTTTATAATTTTTAAAAAATTAGCAATTAAAATGTTATTAATCAGTAGAAAACAGGCAGTGCATCCACTTATTCCGTCTATGGGATTTTTAAAACGTAGCTCTATGGGGCCGATTTTCAGCAACTAGCATACATAATCGTTTCCAGAATTCACCAAACACTTTTGGTACAGCAAATTACACAGGCCAACAAAGTTTAGTTCGTTGGAAAGATAAGGGTCATTTCCCAAGTAATTTGCTGAGTAGAATTCGCATCTAGGGGGCTTTGAATAGCCATAACTTTTTGAGAAATTAATAAATCGTGAATTATCGCCCGTAACTCTTAAATAAAAGAGCAAGAGTGGTACTAAATGATGTAACTGGAGAAACAGACTACAAACACCTTTTGCAACCTGTGCATGACCTCGAAAATGGGCCAAAATTTGACCTTTTCGGGAACATAACCTCAAATACCTAAAAATCCTGACTGTGATGGGCCAACTCTGACCCCGGATTCGGATTTTGCGCAGCAAATTACTTCGGGAATGACCGGTAGCTTTCGAACAACTGACATCACTCCAAGAATGTCTAGAGCCAATGTCATCCGACACTAGGACTTTTTACGACCTACGCTTTCTCCATGCCTTAAGAGATCATGCAGTCAAAAATCGCTGTTTCAGATGAAGAAGGCTCAGATGCCAATCGGTTTCTTTATAGCAGCTTCCTCCATGTATTGTAAGCTCAGTATTCTGCAGTCAATCTGTTGGTAATGCATTTCATCAGGCTTATGATTGCCAAGAGTCTTTCTTAACGGCTTTTGAAGTATAATAGTTCTATATTCTTTTTTCTCTTGAAATATTTTCATCATCCTTAATTTAATATTGTCACGAGTTTCTTCGGTGGACCTTATTGTGCAAGATGATAATTCTTGCGATAGTTATTATACCCTGTACCGTATGGTCCAAGGGTATATTAAGTTTGTGCAAGCCGAAAATGTATGTAACATATAGAAGGAGACGTCGGAGACACCCCAAAGTTACCTAAAATATGATCAGGGTGAATAGAGAAGTCGATATACCCATGTCCGTCTGTCCGTCTGTCCGTCTGTCCGTCTGTCCGTCTGTCCGTCCGTCTGTCCGTCCGTCCGTCCGTGTGAACGCCTAGATCTCAGAGATGGTAAGAGCTAGAGTTACCAAACTTTCACATTAGATCCCATATTATTCCATAGGAGGCAAGTTTATTTTATTTTTTGATATCGGGGATAAATTATATAGCTCCCATGGGGGTGTTTGAGACGACCTCGAAAAAAAAAAGTGTTTTAGATGAATAATTCGTTTGTTTATGAAGATATCGTAACGAAATTTGGCAGTTTTTTTTTGGAAAGTTTTTTATAGTTCCCAATCACTGTACCAAATTTGATCAAAATCGGTTGACTATATCATATAGCTCCCATAGGACCGAACGACCAAAATAACTTTTTTAAAGAAAAATTGGCTATATTTCGTTTTTTAATAAAGAGATATCCTAACCAGATTTGGCGTTTGAAAATTTTTTAGACCACTTAAGCAATGTGCCAAATTTGAACAAAATCGGTGGACTATATCATATAGCTCCCATAGGTCCGATCTTCCAAAACATCGATTTTTTAACAAAATTTGTTGTGTTTCGTTTGTTTGTTAAGATATTGGGACCAAATTTGACATTCGTGAGTATTTTATAGTTCCTAAGCACTGTACCAAATTTAATCCGAATCGTTTGACTAGATCATATAGCTCCCATAGGACCAATCGGTCCAAAAACACGTTTTTTATACAAAATTCGATGTGTTTTGTTTGTTTGTAAAGATATTTGAAATAACTTTGGCGTTCATATCTTTTTTAAGGTATTTAAGCACCGTGTCAAATTTTATTGAAATCGGTTGACTATATCATATAGCTCCCATAGGAACGATCGGTCAAAAAAAAAATTTTTGCTTAAAAATTCTTCTGTTTTTGGTTTTTTGTGAAGAAATCGGACTTTATTACAAGCTAGTGGTACAGGGTATCCTAAAGTCGTCCGCGCCCGACTTTACGTCCGCCATTTTTCTTTTTTGATTTCTTCATTAAAAGCGGACCCTTAGTTTTCAAATCTTATTCTTTAGAATTGATTGCATTTCATGTATTAATGCTTTTAATTTACATTTATAAAAATTTTTCATTAACCAATCAACACTCTTAGCGGATTTTTAGTATGCAACCATATCGCTACTGCTTAATCGATAAAAATCGAGCTTTGTTTATCGGAAGTACAGATTTTTGTTACAAATTTTCAAAAAGTAATGTTATGAGAATTTTCGTGTGGTTCATATGCCATGCCGAAACCCAAAACTAACCCATTTCCGCAAATATTACTAGTAACCCTCGTTTGTATGCAGTTTCAGGCAATTTTCATTTTCAATATTAAACTTGCTGCTTTCTTTGTCAATTATAGAGTTTTTTTATTTCATTTTTATATAGCTTTTTTATGCTGTCAACCACTAAGCCTTAATACCAAATCTCTGGCTAACCAAAGTACTGCTCCAATTCCACAAAAAAAAAGGCGTTGGGGCCAGGCCGCCGCAAAAGCATTAGCCAATTGTCAGCACTAGTTTGACAACTAACCAAGTAAAAAAACCCCGTCAACCAAAAAAAATAAAATAAAAGCCGAAATCTAGTTGGGAACAAGCAAAATGCATTAGTTTGTCATTGTCCGAGTCAAACTAAAAATAAAAACTTGACCATTTGCTATCAATCGACAGGATACACGCACAGGATTGGTATGATGGATACACATGTTGTAGAGTGCTTTGTGTCTGTTCTGTTCATGTTTCGGTTTGAGGTCAGTAATTAAGCGACTTACAAGGAACTTGCAGCACATTAAATATGCCGCTTTTGACACATTTTTATGAGGCTCATAAAAACATTGACGATGAGTTGAGGAAATCCTCCGAAAGATAAAAACGCCGCTCGTTTATTTGACTTACGCACAATGGGCGTTGGTGTGTGTGCAAATAAATGACAGCTCATAAGGCACACACACATATACACGAGCAAATACGTATACAGATACACACATACTCTCATACTGGGTGTATATATAAACAAATAAGGGCGCATATAAGCACATATCATATTTTTAATGAAAATCTCTGTGGGGCTTGGAGGCCATAAGTGAACATAAAAGCCGTGCAGCTGTAGTACACTTATATATGTATGTTTATATGTATGTATTTGTGTGTGTGAGCGAGGATGAGTTGGTATTAGTTTGGCAGCTAGTTTATGCTTTAAATTTCATGTTTTTATGGCAATTCGCAATAGGCGTACTCTCCCAAAATTCACGATCATTGTCGCTATGAAGTTACCGTAGCTAATTTTGAAGTTATAATAGATTAAATCGGAAGACATCCTTTAACATCCAAGTTTCTTACGCTTATTTTTTGAAAAGTTAGCAGGTTTCCATAGTGGAACAGAGGACGATTTGAAAAGCTGAGGAAATGTTTTTGGAAAGATCTCTACAGAATTGGAGCTCAGAAGACGGAGAGTTTTAAGATCGTATTACCACAGTAAATCGCAAATTGCAAGATGGTTAACAAAAAATCCATAAAAATTAAAAAATATGCTAAGATTTCGTCTCAAAAACTCATTTTGTTAGGTGACGATTTTTTTTACCATTTTTTTTCCAAATTTCCAAATTTGCCAAATTGAAAGCATATGGTAACTGAAAAAATATTTTTTGAAGAGATCTGTACAGAATTAAAGCTCAGCGGACCGAGATCGTATGATAAAAGTAAACTAATAAACTTTCAAAATCATTAAAAATTTAAAAATATGACAAAATTCATCACAAGAACTCATTTCGTTACGTGACGATTTTTTATATAATTTTCGATAGGGAATTTTTTTTTCCATAAAACCTAATAGACCAGGCATGAATTAAATCTATTTAAGAGTTTATAGTTATGTCTGGTAGCTGAGAAAATATATTTTGAATAGATCTATTGAAATGAAGCTCAGACGATTGAAATTTTATATCGTAAATCGCAATAAACTACAAACAAAAATCATGAAAAATTCTAAAATATATCTAAACTTTGTCTCAAGAACTTATTTCGTTAATAATAATTTCTTACATTCGTCAAATTTTGAAAGAATTGTCGTCTAAGTCTAAGGCTTATGAGATAATTTCCATGAATTTTCACTATTAGTAATTAAGGCTCCACAAACTGCCTTTATCGAATACTTTTCCTGAGAACGTGTTTCTTTCTGTAAAGCAGTCACGATTATATTTTAAGTTCTAAATGTATTCGTTTCTCTTCCACAATTTTAAGAATATCTGGAATTTGGAATCGATTTTGGAAGGCATTATGAAATGCTGGGATCTAGGGAATTGCATAAAGCATTGTTTCAAAATTTATGACAATTTTTGATAGACTTTTGACTTGTGGAAAAACTTTAATGCTAGAAGTCACGATTAAAATTTTAAGTTTTAAATGTATTCTTTCGTCTTCCACAATTTTTAGAAAATTTAGAATTTGGAAACGCTTTTGGATAAAACAAATGCAAAATACTAAAACCATTGTTTCAAAATTTGGTTAAATCTTCTGTTCGATATGTGGCTTTCCGAAATAACTATAATTCTAAAAATAATTGAGTTTTTAATTTTTATTTTTAATATTTTTATTTTTTTATTTTGGTTTTTAAACTGACATATTCAATATAAATCCTTCAATTACATGTTTTATAAAACTTAAAGCCATTCCCAGGTAAGGATATAAGATGCATTATAAAGTTTCACTTGATTTTTGTTTTGACTTTCCGAAAAAACTATAATTCTAAAAATAGTTGTTTTTTAATTTTTATTTTAAAAATTTTTATTCTCCAATTTTTATTTTCCAATTTTTATTTTTTTAATTTTTTTATTCTTCCAATTACATTTTTAATAAAACTTAAAGCCATTCCCAAGTAAGGATGTATAATGCATTATAAAGTTTCACTTGATTTTTGTTCTATGTATTTTTTCTGAATTTTAAAGATTTTAGGCATTAGAAAATAAAATCGGTCAAGTTTTTGTGGATTCCCTAAATTTGATACATACAAATAAACAAAATTAATAAAACAAAATCTAAAGTTTGCTCTTTAGTCTCCTATTTTTGAGACGCAATAAGGAAACACAAAGCCCATATAAAGTTAGAACGTACACCAAAGTATAGAGTTTATTTGTCGATCTCTTACTTTTGGACGGAAACTCTAAATCACAGTGAGCAGTAAAAATACCTTATTATTTCCTTTGATTTTCGTTTAAATTTTTCCGAATTTCCTGAATTTTTTCATATCATGATTTCTTACTTTTGTGCGGAACGCGTGAAACACAATCTAATAATAAAGCCACTTAAGCATTTCATTTGATTTTAATTTCAATTTTTCCGAAATTTTAGACTTGGCGCATCCTAAATAAAAAGTTTATACAACGATCTTCCACATTTGGGCCGACAAAGATCGACATAATAATGCCAGCTCAAAAAATTTATATTGGTCTCCATTACAGTGTTTCTCTGAAGTACCAGAATTTTCGACATCCAAGATCTAAAGTTTTGAATTTTCAAACTATTGAGTGGATATGGATACTGAGAAACACTATCTTCAATTTCGGGTTTATTTTACGATTTTGGGCTTAGCATAAACGCCGTATAAGCTCCTTATGATGTATTCGCTTAAGCGAATATATTCGTGTGCATAATGAGCATTATAAATCAACAGAGCTCCCATATATACATATATATCTGTACATATATACGGATTGTCCGAGTTTTGTCTCAATTCGTTGGTTTCAGAGTACTTATTAAAAACCTTTAAACCATTTGGCGCTTAAAAGTATGCCACAAATTACAGAACCCACCATTATTATGGCTTAAGTGTTGCTTATAGACTCGCTGCATGTGTGTGTGTGTGTGCGTGTTTGTGTGTGTTTGTGAGTTTGTGGTTTTCGAACCCATTTGCTGCATTGCAAAAATATTTATTCCTCGATGGTTTTTCGATCTGGTCAAAACCCATGCTGATTGTTGGGCTCATTAAATAAAATTCAACACAGGCAAATTACATGCATGTGTGTGTGTGCGTGTGTGTATCTGTGTGTGTTTATGTCCTTGTATATATTGCTGATGGCTGACATTAATGAGACTTTTAGCATGTTAATTTGTTACTGGTAACATGTACGTACATTATTTCGGTTTTCCGGCTATCAATTATTGGAAACCATTTTGTTTTTTCGTTTCTCGTTTTTGTTGTGCATTTATTTCGCGAATGTTTAATAGTCAATGAGCAAAAAGCCCCAAAAGCCATTAAAATCAAAAGTGCTCTAATTAGATTGCGGTTTGATTTGATTTCGTATAGTTTGTAAATGCAATACAATTAGTCAAATTTTGGGTGTAAACTACTGTAGATTGATAATTGTCAATTGAAATTTTCGCAACTAAATGTTTGTCCAAAAAGTGAATTTGAACACTTTTGTAGCGGAAATAGAAAATACTGTAAAAATTGTAGCTCACGAAAATATTTTCGCTGTGGAGATTACATTGAAACTGCTTTTAAATTACATTCGTCATCTTTAAAGCTTTCATATCTTGCTTTGAAGTAACTCTTATTAATTTTTACAACTTTCAAGTTTTCGCCTCGAGGTTGTACTTAATAAATAATAACTTTAATCATTGTAAACTGCATACTTTTTTTTGAGATGACATATTTTTTAAAAATTTGGTAATAAATAAGCATATATCATATCGGTCCAAAATAGACAGCCAGTGAATTATATATATCGGTATATATATCGGAATATAGGTTTAGTAGCGCCTACCAAAATGACAAACACAATTAGTTACTCACCTTAACGTGCTCAAACAAATTATAATCAATCCGGTTCGGGATTTAGATAATTTTTTACTAGTGCAGCAGTATCACGAGTTAGTAGCGTCATATCAGCACTAAGGTGTCATATTTTTTTAAAATTCTTTCTTTACCATTAACTTAAAGAAAATTTTATGACGAAAACAGTGGATGGATAGAAACTCAAAGAGTCATAAAATTGTTTAGACTCATGTAAACTATGGTAACTTATTTATTAAGATAGTAAATTTTAACATAGTACGACCAACATCGGTAGTCGGTTTAATGGAGATAATTTTAATGAAGTGAAATTTTTTATGTAGTTTAGCTTGTGTCATAAAATATGACAAATTTTGCCAGTTCAAATATGCCTTATATTATTGGAAATTGTTTCTCTGTTTTTCCCAAAAAGAAAGCGTAAGAATAATAATGTCATATCGATGTAACTGTCATATCAAAACATTCATTAGCTTAGTCTTGTGATTTTGTCATAAATTATGACCACTTTTGACCATTGAAACATGACTCGACTTATTGTGAAATTCTTATATATATGATTTTCTCACGCAGTAAGCGTATAATGTCATATCGATGTCACTTGGCTACTGTCATATCAAAACTTTATAGTATTAGTATTTATTGGGATTTTATACTTAAACTAGCCGGCCTCCGCTGCGCTCCGGCACGCTCGCTTCGCTCGCTCGTCTAGATCTGGAGTCTTTCCGATTGGAAAACATAATCCGATTGATCGATGAGTGGATTAATTTCATCATAAAATTTTCAACAACTCGCCATCTTTACATTTTAACCATGTTTGATGGAGATTTGGTAGTTTTCTTCTCGGCATTGTAAGCAGTATCTGATATTAATGTTTTCGTGCACTAATAATGTTAACCTATAATGGCGACAGGATGTCTTTTTTTTTATTTTTTCACGTTCAGTCAAGACAAACCACAGAAAATATTGCGTAACGCGCCGTCCGCGAAAGCCGCGAAACAGGAGTGTGGAAGGCTTCGCGGCTAACTTCGCGCCCGTGTACACACCATGAAGGTATAGTCGGTAAATGAAAAAAAAATGTTAGAAGTGGCAACCCTTATCTCTTAGGGGTATGAAAAATAGATGTTGGCCGATTCTCAGACCTGCCCAATAAGCACACAAAATTTCATGAGAATCGGTCTAGCCGTTTCGGAGGAGTATGTTCACACAAAAACCAATATTCACAATCCCACGAACCAATTCACACAAACTCATCGCAATAAGCTTAAAACCTCCGCATTGACCTCTAACACACGCAAAAATCAGATTTGAAATTTATCGACTCGTTCATGAGAACACCCATAACACGTAAAACATAAGTTTCTTATATATATAAAATTCTAGTTTCACAATGTTAGTTACCATACTCCTCCGAAACGGCTGTACCGATTCTCATGAAATTTGGTGTGCCTCAATAAAATAAAATTTATAATTTTTGTGTTTCCTTTCGACAAAAACAATTTACTAAAAAATATTAGTTAATCTGACAATGTACACAATGCCAACCTAAATTAACAAAAAAAATGTTGTATTGGAAAATCAAATTGTCCTTTTTAGTAGTTTCGTCGCAATTAGCGGACAAAATTGTGAATCCAAAACATTCTCAGATCCCCTTGAACACAGACAAAAAATTTCATCAAAATCGGTCCAGTCGTTTAAGAGAAGTTCAGTGACATACACACTCACAGAAGAATTATATATATAAAGATATGACAAATTTGGCCTATTGAAACGTGCCTAATCTTATTGAAAATTGTTTGTATTTTCCAAACAAAGTAAGCGTAAGGCTAATAATGTCACATCCTTGGCACATGGCAACTGTTATATAGAAACTTTTATAAATCTTAGTCATGTGATTTTATCATAAAATATGACCACTTTTGCACGTTAAAAATATTATGTTTATATTAATTATTAAAAATGAAAGTGTCATATTGGTGACAGTTGCTATAAGGAAGTGCATGTCATATCGCTATCATGCATGGCATATTTGGCATGTAATAATTGATAATTATTTCCTTTAACTTCCAGTGAATAATAGCGCCCTTAAATTTGGCATATAATGCAGACATTATTTTCCCATAGATCGCCGTTTTTTGTTTTGTCATTTTATATGACGCACATGTGAGTTTTGCATTGTATTCGAATCATATGACAGCTCTGGTCTTTAAAACTGACTTGTTTAATTGTGAAATTATATACCTATATAATAACGGAGTTATATGATAAGTATATTCTGACATACTTGTCATATCTGTGGCATTTGTTTAAAGGAAGTAAGTCATATCAGTAACATTTTCATATCTGTAGCAAATTAGTAGCATGTATTTGTTGCCAAATGTGACAACTCTGATACTTTTGGAGTTATACGACGGCATATTTTGGCGTATTTGTCATATCTGAGGCATTTGCTATAACAAAGTATATGATATATCAGAAGCATATTCATATATGTAGCAGATTGATAGCATATAATGCTAGTATTTGTTATTACAATGTACCAGTTATGATGTGGCAACTCAGATAACACTTAGTTTGGCATTTAATATGACGCACTTGTAAAACTTGCATTAAGTATTAATCATGGCATCTCTTGATTTATGGTGGCACATATTGAAATGTATATTTGTCTTCTTATGAAAATTTTTACCATATATAACTTGGCATATATTTGCATTAACTTTAACATATACGTCATATTTTGTCATATTTTTAAAGGTTTAAGTTATGACAGCTCTTCATTTATGGTGGCACATTTTGAAATGTATATTTGTCTTCTTATAAACATTTTTACCAGATATATCTTAGTATTAACTTTAACATATACGCCATATTTTGAAACATTTAAATTATGACAGCTTTGATATATGGTGGCAAATATTGAAATAGATATTTGTCTTCTTATGAAAATTTTTACCATATATATCTTGGCATATTTGCATTAACGTTGACATATGCGTCATATGTGTGGCATATTTTTAAACAATTAAAGCTCTTGATTTATGGTGGCAAATTTTGAAGTGAATATTTGTCTTATGAAAATTTTTACCATATATATCTTGGCATATATTTGCATTAATGTTGACATATGCGTCATATGTGTGTCATTTTTTTAGATTATTACATATGCTCTATTAACTCCAAATGACAATGATTTTGTTTACACATTTGGCATTTTATAATGAGAACTTTCATGGCTCATATGATGGGCACATTTGGTCATATTTATGACAATATCACGATTTTGACAAAATTCAAGTGTTAAACCATAAGCTCCAAATGACAATGATTATGTTTAAATATCTATAATGAGTACTTCAATGGCCGATAGAATGGTCACATGTGGTCATATATATGACAATATGACGTTGTATTCAAACTTCAAGTGTGCATTTCAAAAGAAATGTAAAAAGTGTGAATTACAAATTAGGTACGATCGAAAAAAGGGAAATATCATTAAGTATGGCATCATTAAAATCAGGTGACATAAAATAAAATTGAAGTATCTCTTGCAGGCTTCAAATAGCGCTTCAATTAAAAAATCAGTTCGTCATTGAAACGTAAACAATTTTTGTACAATATGGCTGTTTATGACCTCAATATATTACATATATTGAACATATTGTATACTCTATTATTTTTTCGAACGCGAAACATAGTTTGGTGGTGGGAAGGATACATTGTGCTATTGTTTAAGGAAAACCTATCAAATATTATTGGTATGCCGCAGTGGCGTCATTGTGCGTGGCTGAAAAGATGTAAAATTTAATGAAAAACTTTTGTTATGCCGGGAAACTATGGGAAGTATGGCTTGATTGAAAAGCCGAAGGCAAATAAATAAACAGAGCGTACTACACGGAGACAGCTGAAGCAGGATAAACCAGAAACAATCAATTTTCTGAGTGTACATTTGTGTGTGGGAGTGTGTGTGTGTGTTGCTGTTCTTAATTAAAGATATACACATATACATACATATATAGACTGTGTGTTCTTTTTTTGTACAAGTTCTGTGGGGGTGTAAACTGTACTTTGGTTTATTTTATTTTTATATATACTCTATAGTGTGCATAGTTTGAGCTCGTTACGAAGGTCAACGAGTAGACGACATAAGTTAAGTCGTGCATGTTGCCAAGCAGGACGAGGAGCTGGAGCCTTCACAGGACCTCCTGTAGCCAAGCCAGGCATTCATTCAAATGCTGTCAAGCAGCAAAGTGAGTATAAATCAAGACGAATGAGTTGAAAATTTAATTAAAAACTTTAAAGCATACATTTGGGCGTTGGCGCGTAACCAAAAATTGTGTGCAAATTATGGCACAATTAATTAAAACTTTTCTTACACATTGTTCAACACTTAAAGCTGGCAGGACTATTTTTGTTTTTTGTCCTGATAGGATTTGCTTAAGGTCCTCAACGACTCTCTCTCTCTCTCTGTTTTCTTTTGCTTTGCGCCTTTTGCGCATTTGGCGCATTAACAAACCAAACCAAACCACTTTTCGAATGTTGATTTATGGAAAATATATATTTTTCCAATGCCAACAAAGCGACTCAACTGAGTCCTTGCTCTGATTCAATTGGGACTAGCTGCAAAGCTTCCGCAACAAATAAGAAATGTATGCCAGCAGTGTACTTCACTGGTATTGAATTGACTTTGGACTTGGGTGTTGTTGGAGAACTCTGCTCTGCTGGCAAGGCGAAATTTCACTAAACGGTTGTCATGGCTGCCAACAGCTGCCATCTGTGTTGGGATTTCATATTGAAATCACTTCAGCAATGCCAACGTGCCAACGTTCTCACTCTTTGAATGACAATACCGTGGAGGAGCTACCTACTACTGCTGGGCTTCTGGCCAAAAACTAGAAACCATCATTGCTTTGGCTTGGCTCAATGCTGAAGCTTATGTTGGCCTATTGTTGTGCGCTAAAGTGTTGCCAAGTGGGCAGAGTCAAAGGCTTCAGGGGCATTGCCAGGTGTTTATATATAATTTACTGGAGCAATGGCCGCGATTTGACGGCTCAGTTGAGTGTTTACAAAAGCTGAGTTGACTTAGTCAAGCTAAGAGCCATTGGCAATGCAAGGAGAGCTATTTTGGCTGGAATCAGTTCCAAATGTTAATTGAGGTACGGTTATTTTAAATTTGGTCGAGAGAAGCGAAAGCTACATATTCGTAGAACATATGTAAGAAAGGATTTTTCGATGCGATCGATATTTATAGAAATAGAGCGTCTCGAACGATATAAATAAAAATAGAGCGTCTTGAACGCACCCAAGTCGCGTGCGTTTTAGAAGCGTTTGTTTTTTGGGAACCATGTTTCCATCCGAATTTCAATCATAGGCTTTAATCTATTATACGAATTATCTTCATTTGAGGCATGTTTGAAAGGATATAATCTTTAAATTGGCTTATGCTAACAATATAGTGAAGCTATGAGTCACAGTCAATGCAAGAAGAGCTACTTTGGCTAGAACATGTACCAAATTTCTTTCAAATTTTGTCGTGAAAATCAATTTATTTTTTACAGCAAAAAATGAGAACTTCAAATTCGATTCGGATTTTTCGATGCGATCACTATTTATAGAAATAGAGCGTCTTGAACGCAACTGAATCGCGCGCGCTTTAAACGCTTCTTACATGCGTTTTCAAAACGTTTTAAGTGCGATTTAAAAGCGTTTCCAATGCGTTTTACGTGAGATTTAAAACGTTTTAAAATAGTTTTCAAAGCGTTTTAAGTGCGATTTAAACGCGTTTTTCTTGAAACAATGTTTTTCATCAGAATTTCAAGCACAGGTCTGGATCTACTGTTTCGATTCCCTTCATTTAAAGCATGTCAGAAAGGATATAATTTGTTATATGGCTTATTCCAATAAATTACATGGAAAATTGTTAAATTTGTTATTTTTAGGCTAAATCAAATCACAAAAAAAGGGGAGAAAAATTTTATTTTTTCGAGCGTCCACATTTCAGTTAATTTTTCGTCAAAATTCATTTTGATTCAGTTTAAGCCATTAAGAATTGTGTTAATTTTAATAAACAAAAAACATTTTTCTTTTCATTTCACTACAAGGGGTTTGAGAATTTAAATTCGATGACGATGTTCTGCGTCCAGAGGCAGACAAGAGCCGCCATTTTTCACCCACCATTTTGTATTTCGTCAAGATAAAAATTTAAAATTTTTTCACAATAAAAATCGCATTTAACATTCAATGCAGGAAGTTTGTATTTCCTCTCATCAGGCCACAAATAATTCCCAAACTTTTAATTTTGTTCGGCTAAATTTTAAAGGAAATTCCCTTAAAGAGAATAAATAAAAAAAAAGATTTAAAATATAAGGTTGTCAAAAAAGTCTTGCGGTATTTCCGCAAGCTTGTCTTTGCAAGCGCGTAGTTCTAGTTGTATTCGTCGCATCGGTTCACGCTAGAGCTTTTTGAAAGCTCTTTTCACGTGCTAACACGTGTTTGATTAATTGTTGTTTGCTTTTAGTCGTTCGTGAGTTATAGCGTCGCAAACATGGAGCAAAATAAAGAGAAAATACGGCATATTTTACAGTACTACTACGATAAAGGCAAAAATGCATCTCATGCTGCCAATAAAATTTGTGCAGTTTATGGACCCGATACAGTTTCCATTTCCACCGCACAACGATGGTTTCAACGTTTTCGTTCTGGTGCAGAGGTGATCGAAGATGCGCCACGGTCCGGAAGGCCTGTTGTCGAAAATTGCGATAAAATCGCTGAATTGATCTAAAGAGACCGGCATAGTAGCAGCCGTAGCATCGGCCAAGAGCTGGGCATGAGTCAACAAACCGTTATAAACCATTTGAAGAAGCTTGGATTGAAAAAGAAGCTCGATGTATGGGTGCCACACGACTTGACGCAAAAAAACATTTTTGGCCGTATGGATGCATGCGAATCGCTTCTGAATCGCAACAAAATCGACCCGTTTTTGAAGCGGATGGTGACTGGCGATGAAAAGTGGGTAAACGGTCGTGGTCGAAAAGCGGGGAAGCTGCCCAGACGGTGGCCAAGCCTGGATTGACGGCCAGGAAGCTTCTTCTGTGTGTTTGGTGGGATTGGCAGGGAATCATCCACTATGAGCTGCTCCCCTATGGCCAAACGCTCAATTCGGACCTGTACTGCCAACAACTGGACCGCTTGAATGCAGCACTCATGCAGAAGAGGCCATCTTTGATCAACAGAGGCCGAATTGTCTTCCATCAGGACAACGCCAGGCCACACACATCTTTGGTGACGCGCCAGAAGCTCCGGGAGCTCGGATGGGAGGTTCTTTTGCATCCACCGTATAGTCCGGATCTCGCACCAAGTGATTACCACCTATTTCTGTCCATGACGAACGCGCTTGGTAATCGGAAGTTGTCCACAAGAGAGTCCTGTGAAAATTGGCTCTCCGAGTTTTTTGACAATAGGGAAGCAAGCTTCTATAAGAGGGGCATTATGAAGTTGGCATTTCGTTGGGAACTCGTCATCGAACAAAACGGCGCATATTTGACTTAAATCGCATTATTATAACCAATTTTATGAACAATTGAAAATTCAATAAAAATACCGCAAGACTTTTTTGACAACCTAATATGTATCAAAAGAAGTTTGGAAAAATTAAAAAAAATAATGTTTAATTTAAAAAACCAGAAAAAATATTGAATAATGTAATTTCTTTATAGTAGTCTCTAGATTATCAAAAACGTAGTGTGACCAAATTTTTCAAAAAGCTTCAAAAACGTGATATAGAAAATTAGGTTAGGTTAGGTTAGGTTAGGGCGGCAGTTGGGACCAACATCCCAACTCACTTAGGCCAAGGATAGGCCCTTTGTGGTACCGCTAGTGAGCCAGTTCACCACATTTCCCCACTTGTTGGGTCCCCTACGAAGGTTGAGGAAGCCATCCGGCTGCCTGAATGAACCTTAAAAGGCATTTTGGACTCTGTTCAGAGAGCTGAGATAGATCGTTTAGAAAATATGACTGTAGGAACCTAGATCTTTTTCTGCCCAGTCCTGGGCAGTGACAGAAAAAGTGTTCCACCGTCTCTAGCTCCTCTTCATCGCCACAGCTTCTACAGAAGTCGTGATGGGGAGCATTCAAACGGGATGCGTGGTTTCCTACCAACCAGTGTCCCGTGATGGCACGAATGACAGATGAGCACTGGGCTCTATTTAGACAGCAAAGTTTTTTTTTTTAGAAAATTAACTAAATGAACAATAAACTCAGCTGCCATTTCCTTATATCTGGAGTTGATTTTTTGATTTTTCGACTAAGCTGAGTTTTCAGTTTGTATCTTTTATTACCTGAGTCGCTTAATTAAGACTTCAAAACGGCTGCCAGTCTAAGTGGAAAAAAAGGCCTGGACAAAAAATTATTTCTTCTTTAACAATTTCATTCGAGTTTTACTCACTAAATTGTAAACATTTAAATAAATCCATCATTTTCCAATCAAAAAAACTACCTAAATATTTTTTAAACATATTTTCAGCTAACAATATTCTTCTTTTTTTTACATTTCAATAAATAAAATGTAATTAGTGCACAGTTTAAACTTGCATTGCTCAGCTCTATACACAATTGACATATTGATGCAGTTTTAATACTTAAATCGATAAAACTTCCACACTTTTGCATCCAATGCAATAAAAAATTTTATTTTAAATACATTTTCTATGCAATTTAATTTCTTGCATTCAATATTTATTGCTGTCCATAATCAGATTAGAAATTCTATTAAAAGTCTGTGACATATTTAATAACTGAAATAAATGCTTTTGACAGTTTTCTTAAATGTCTGAAATAAATGAAGAGCTTAAATTTTTGTTGACTTGTCAAATGGTCTGCGTTACAAAATTATTTGCGCATTTTAAATTTCACAGAGCAAATTGCGTACAGGGAACGCACGCTTAGAAGAACCAATTGAATTAAGGTATGTTGGGCGGAAAAGAGTTGCCAAGTGTGCAGGGTCAAGGGCAAATAGGGGCATTGTCATAGGTTTATAAATAATTTAGAGCAGCTTAAAGCTTATCATTGTCGTTGCGAATTCAAAGCTTCATTGGCAGTTTTCATAAGCTGAGTTTACTAAGCTAAGCAATAAAACATAGTACAGTGAACGCACGCTATGAAGAACCTATTGAACTTAGGTATGTAGATGTGAAAATAAATTGAACCCATTTCCTTCCGCTGTTGCATATTCGCAATATCTGTTTAAAAAATTCTTATGTACCTTGTGTGTGAGGTATCAGCAAAAATTTTTAACTTTTAAAGGTATTAATATATATGTATAACTCTAAACTAAAAATTAGTGAATGAAAATTCTTTGTCTTTTCGACTTAAAAATAGGTTTTATTCTTTCTCAAAGAAATCCTTCCAAATGACAAAATTCTTTAATTATGCTTTATTCATCCCGAGACTATTCTAATTATCGAGCAGCATGATGCCACGGCCATCTACATAAAGTAGAACTAGGCATCGATTCGATCCTAAATCGATTCCTTTTTTTGACAATAATAATTATTTTTTCAGAATCGTTTTTTTTTTTTTATTTATGCAGCTTTGCGATATATGTAGATAAGGGAGGATCGATTTTAGAGGCCACCATCGATTTTAATTCTTTGGGTCATTTTAAGCATTTTTGGCAAAGAAACTATGTGTTTAAAAATAATTTTGAGTCGCCTCTTTTTAAAATAGTTTTTTTATTTCAAAATATTCTAAAATCGACTTTGAACTTTTAATTACAAAGCCAATAAACCATATTTTTGCCCTAGCCAAATGTGTATTTGGGGGTTTTTGTGGAGAAATCTGTTTTGGACTTATATTTTAAATTGTTTTTTTGGAGGATTGACAAAATAGTTAAAAAAAATCTAATGAATTGTTACTTCATTTTTATGTTTTTCTTATTAGGTTTGGAATTATGAATTAAATGAATTTTGGTTTATTTTTTACATTTATTATGTTTTGAATTTTAGTTTTCGTTATTGTGAATTATGGAAAGAAAATTAACTGAATTTTTTACAAATATTCTTTTTGAAATATATTATAAATTTCGTTCTCTGTGTTTATGTAAATTTTAACTTGCTAGCGCGATTAATCGATTAAATCAATTATCTGCTTAATTTAAATTGCGTCTTTTTCAATTTAAAGAACCAAATAAATTTTATTCCTATTCGTTTTTGCTTGCTCTCAATTTCACTTATTTTGTTGTTGAGAACTTCTCAAAATTGTCGTTAAGCTTTTGGATGAATTCGCATATTTTTCTTAGTCTTTCGATAAATCCTCAAATTTCCCTGCATTTTCTAGGATACTCCGGACTTATAAATGCAGCTCTCGTTACGATCTATTTAAAGTTAGATAAAAAAAAAAAAAGGTTTTTAATCGAAAAAAAGGTTTTTAATCGAAAAAAAGCTTTTAAATAATCGAAAGAAAAAATGATCAATTAATAAAAAAAAACTAATACGTACAGAATTTTAGTAGAAAACTAACCAAAATTAAATATTTTGAGGAAAACACAAAGCGTTTTCTTCCTCTCGATAAATTCTCAAATTTGCGTTGCTCCATCTATGATAGGCAGGACTTATAAATGCAACTTTTCTTTCGAGTTTTTAAAGTTAGTCGCAAAAATTTGAAACATTTTTTTAAATCTAAAAAATTTAAAACAAAAATCGAGAAAATATTGTCAACCTTTGAATCCTTAGAGTTAGTCGCACAAAATAAGGAGAATTTTTGTAATCAAAAAATTGTGTAAAAATCTAAAAAATAAAAATTATAAAATTTTCCTAACTCTTTTGATGAATTCTCAAACTTGCCTTGATCTATCTATGATTGGCAGGACTTATAGGTGCAACTTTGCTTTCGAATTTTTAAAGTAAGTGGCAAAAAAGGAGCATTTTTTAAATCGAAAATTTTTTTTTAATTCGAAAGCAAAATTGTTGACTTATTTTGGATTTACCCTAAACAGACAACTATACTAAGAGTTTTTTGAAAAAACTAAACACAACTACGTCATTTTGGTAGAGATTCCTTAAAATTAATCAAAATTAAATATTTTTGAGGAAAAAATTTAAATTAACCTAGCCCCAAACTTTTAGTTGACCTCATTTTTTTAAACTAGTATCTCCTGCACGTGCCTCATAACATTTAATATGCAACATTTGCAATTCGCTTTAGTTTGCCTCATTCCCACATTTTACTTTTTTGATTTTCCACGCATTCTCCCCGTAGACATTTGTCATTTTTTTAAGCAATTAATTATGCTCAAGTGTTAATTATTTTCCCATTTCGCTTTTTTTCATAATTACATCTTCCGCTTGCATATAGTTTCAGTTCCTTTTTGTGGCATTTTTCAGCAGACAACCCCATGATAATTTCTTCTGCCAAGCACATTTCCGTTTCCGCTAGCTCGTGCTGCAAGCAGCAGCGGCCACAGGCCAACAAAATGGCGGCAGGGGACGGGTGCTTGGGTTGGCAGGAAATAAGTAAAGCGCATGGAAAAAAAAAAATAACATTTCTTTGGAAAGCGCTTGCAAAACAAGCAAGCAAAGAGCGTGTCAAGCCATGGCTCTGGTATCCTTGTGGTTTTCAGCAGACTATCTAATCAAATCCTAGAAACAAGCACACACACACCAACACACACACATAATCAGAGGCAGCCAAGCACAGTTGGATATGTTTATTTTGAGTAGGGGAGCAGCTACCAATCCCGCCCAGCTCTCCTCATCTAGGCTTTACTGTCAGTCAGTGCTGCACTTATGATCTCAAAAGTTTTGATTATTGCTGCCAACTGCAGCAAGTTCTGGCTGGAAACTCAAACCCAAACCTAAACCAAATGCTCTGTCCAAACTACCATCAACAGCATGTTGAGCACAGGCAGTAGAGACAGACAGGAGCAGGAGCAGCCACATCAGCGGCAGTTTTGTATGACAGCCCCAAAGATTTGTAGCACTGCAACCTGCCCCAGCTTTCATGTGGTAACCGATTTTAAGACCGCCGCCGCTGCTGCTGCTGCCATGCAACAACATTGTTGCTGTTGTTCGTCCTGCTGTTGCCTGCTCCTGCTCCCGCTCCTGCTAGTAGCTTGTCTCAATCCCTGCCATGGTCCTTGTTGCTGTGTTGATGATTTCAATGCGGCAAATTGCATTGTGTTTCGGTGGCGTTGCAGCTGTGTTGCAACAACCATGATTCAACTTTTGGCAAACATTACTTGTTGGCTAGCATAGATCGTCGCCCGTCCCCCCTCCCTGCTGTCGCTGGTGTCTCCATCATGGCCTTCTTGGCCTTCGGTCTGACAGACACTTGACACTTGACAGCACTGAATGATGGAAAACTTTTCGATGCTGCCTCTGATGACAAGTTTTTGCTTGTAATTAAAAATTTACGTCATTTACCTGCAAGTAGAAGAAAAGAAAAGTTTTTTAATACAAAAGTTACTTAAACAAAATAGTAAAATGGTAGTTTTTAAAATAAAATTGTTTGTAACTTAGTTAATTCAATGCCACAGCGAGAGGAAATAATAAAAGGGCAGCAAATAATGTCAGGGACAGACAGTCCCCTTTAAAGACTACATTTTTGGTTTTTAATATGGCAACCGATTTTGCGTCAGCTAAATCCCAATTCGAGTTTAAAAAAAAATCGGATTTCTAAGATAATCTCCAAAATATTTCATTTTATGGAGCACGTTTTAAGGTTACTACTCCGTGTTGAAAACAAGCTTCAGATCCTGAGTTTTCTAAAATAACGTCGAAAATATCTTTTTATATGGCTCTTTTGAATTTTAATAGAAAACTCACTCTTGGAATAGCTATATCTAAATCGAAACTTAAAAAAAATTTCGGATTTCTGAAATAATCTCCAAAAAATTGTATTTTATGGGCATTTCTTTCGAGTCCGTGGTGGTCATAAAAGGCACCAGCCAGGTTCGTTAGCTTTCTAAGATAACCTCGAAAATATCTTGTTATTTTGGGCATGTTTTTGGTATTATGGATTCAGAAACCAATATCTAGTACGCCAGATTTCTTAAATAACCACTAAAATAGCTCATTTATAGGGTGCTTTTTAGAGATTATGTTTGAGTTCTGATGTGCAGCGTTTTTTTTTTTGGACCGGGGATTCCAATTTAGGGGCCATTAAATTATGAATAGATAGATAGCTTTGTAATATGAACTAAATAATGCTGAACAATTTTTCAAAAATTTCTTAAATATTTTATTTTATTTTTTTGAGGTTACGTTAGAGTCTTGACGTGGACCACAAAAATTATGAAAACATGGTCTGACCTCTGGAAAGCATTGTTATACAAACTAAATAATGTAGCTCAATTTTTAAAAAAATTTTTAAATATAGGGTGCAGTTTTGAGGTTGTGCTGCGTTTTATTTGGCTACGGATTCGTATTTAGGGACCATAAAAATGATGAAAACATGATCTGACCTCTGGATAGCATTGTTATATAAATAAGTAATATAAATAATTGTTATAAAATAAATAATGCTGTTAAATTTTTCAAAAATTTCTTAGAAAGCTTATTTATAGGGTGCTTTTTTGAGATTATGTTGAAGTCCTGATGCGCTAAAGACTCCACCATTTTGTGGCTTATTTCAACATTTGTTTTAAAATTTATAAAAACCCAGCCTTAAGGCTTAAATTGGTTTGATATACTCTTTAATAACTTATAATAAATTTATATTTTATTATAATTTAAAAAAAAATTAAGATCGAATCATAAAAAATCAGACGATCAGATTAAGAAAATGTCTTTAAACCAATAAAAGTTTTGAACAATTCCCAATTTGATACATTTTTGATTTAAAATTTATATATTGAATTTAAAAAATTGAAGGGATTCAATAATTTATATCGAACTTGATATTAACTTCGATTAAATATAATTTAATTTTAATATAATTAAAATCTAATATATAAAATTTCCCTGTCACAATGTTAGTTACCGTACTCCTCCGAAACGGCTGGACCGATTCTCATGAAATTTTGTGTGCCTATTGGGTAGGTCTGAGAATCGGCCAACATATATTTTTTATAACCAGGGTTGCCACCCCTAACATTTTTTTTTCAAATTTTTCCAAATTAGCTGTACCGATTGTCATGAAATTTCGTGTGCCTATTGGGTAGGTCTGAGAATCGGCCAACATCTATTTTTTATAACCAGGGTTACCACCCCTAACATTTTTTTTAAATTTTTCCAAATCGGCTATACCGATTGTCATGAAATCGTTGTTGTGTGCGTATTGGTGGTAACATCCATTTTTCATACCCTTAAGTGATAAGGGTTGCCACCCCTAACAATTTCTTTTTAATTTTTGGACAAATTTTTTTATATTTTTTTTATAGTGTGGCATTGTGAACATTGTCAGATTAACTAATAAGCTCACCTTGACTTTGCTAAAACTTTAGACACAGTTTAAAAATTTTATAATTTTATTCTTTGCTAATTGCTAAATTATTTAATTAAGTTACTTGGTCAAGTCACTTAATATAAAGGAAACAAAATGTATACCTTTAAACAGGGAAGTTGAAAAATGTGGCCTAAAATCAACCTTAACATTTCCGTTTTATATTTTAATTTTAAACTAATATATATAAATAAAATAAAGTTATGTTTTACGTGTTACGGATGTTCTCAAGAATACGTCGATGAATTTCAAATCTGATTTTTACGTGTTTTAGAAGTTGTCAATAGGTTGTGTGTATTGGTTTGTGAGATATACTCATTTTTGTGAATATCATTAAGTGCAGACAGAAGCATAGTCGCAAAGGGGTTGAATGGTTGTTTCTGTGGGGCATGAATTTCTTAGAGATGCGAGCTATCTTAAGAATACTTAAGTTTGTCCATACGGCTTTTTAGAGAGTCATGAAAGTCACCAAATCCAAAAATCTTAAGATTGTCTAGATAAGCTAACTAGAGAATCTTACTATGTTTATACACTCTACGACTATTCAAGAAGTTTGGGCAGGACAACGTCTGCCGGGCCCACTAGTATATATATATATGTTTAACTTTTCGAATTTTCGAATATTACTTTCGGTGACACTTTGCACCAATTTTAAGTTTTATTTTTATTTATTTCTTTTCATTTTAATTTCCTTCTATTAAAATTTAAAAATATTTGACTATTACAATATCAATAATTTTTTTCCAGATCTACAACTTGATTTTGCTTACTTTGAACTTTTAAAAGAATTATTGTACAATATATTAATTTTATTATTTCAAATTTAAATAGCCCAATATAGGCCCAACGACAAAAAGAATATTCGAATTCGAAAAAAATACCTTTTATCCTAAGCCTTCAGAAATAAAAATTTCATACAGCTTTGCTTGAAAAGCCTTTTCTATATATTAAGCCCGAATTCTTGAATTTTATATTCGTTTTTTTGTAAGCAATTAACATATAAATAGTGTTTCGAATTCGAAAAAAATACTATTTAAAATTTAAAGAAATGGTTAATAATAATAATCAATACTCTGAATATTTTAAGTACTGATTTTGTAGCTCTTCTTATATAAAACTTTAAAGTTACTTAATATCCTTTTATAATTATACATATATATTTTTTTTTGGAATTTTAAATTTTCGAAACATAAAATTCTAATTCTTTAAATTGTATATTAACATATAATATTATATGTCGATACATTTCCGAATGCAAATAAAATAAAATTCAAAAAAATTCGAAAAAAAGAGAATAATAAAAATGGGGATAATTCGGTTTGATTCAATGAAAAATGCATTTTTCGATATGTATCTGATGATTTTTTTTAAATGTTTAAATATAATAAAAAATAAATGAAGGTTTTTAGAACGAGTTTACGAGTTATAGCTATTTGAAGTTGGAAACATAAATTTTAGCTGAGTGATCACAGATTAAGCTTCTTTTTGCTCTCTAATAACATTAAATTTATTAAAGGCTTGAGCTTCTTTCAGAAGCAAGTACATTAGGAACTATGATCCAATAATAAAGACATCTATTATGACTTCTCGTTTATATAGTTTTTAGTCTTTTTTTTCTTACTATTGCGAAAAAATGCCAAATCCTTACACATTTTTCCCATCCATCTGTTAGCTCTTGACACAATATTGCCATTTCTAATGCGATTAATTAGAAAAAACTGTTTCACATTCGAGTTTTTCTGGCTACTACCTTTAAGAGCCCGGAAACAAAGCAAGAAAAAACTACTAAGGCCTTTTAGACAGATTTACATGCTCCACTGACTAGGTTTGTCGAAAAACATAAAGTGCAACTCCCCTGCCCCCGCTACACCCTGTCAATTTTCAATTTCAAAGCAACTTCAAGTGCAAAGAACAATTCAATTTTTGCAAACAAAGAATAGCACGCACATTCATAGCCAAAAGGAAATGAAATGAATTGAAAAAAGAAGAAAAAAATGAAGTAGCGAAATGCTATTCGGAACTGTTTTTATTGTTTTGTTGGGGCAAAAAGCGGAGAACCAAACAACACAAAAAAAAAAAAGTAGGAAGAACTCACTTGAAACTTTAACGGAAATGGTTGAAAGCAGCAGCAGAGTGCTTTATTTTTTTCGGTTTGGCCCTTATGCAGGTGCACTGTAGTGTTTGCCCCAAAAAGTATGCTATAAAAATGAAAATTACGTATACGTACTGTATACAATTGATTTGTTTATTATTGTGCCTTGCTAAATGCAATTGCTTTAGAATTTTGAGCAAAAACAAGAAATCGGAAGTACACGTATACAACAGATAAGCACTTGATTTGAAACTCATTTAATATGCAGCACACACACACATGCATAGATACTCATAGATACATATGAAGACTCATAGATACACCTACGTACAAACGTGTTTTTATAGCTCTCTCTGCTAAAAATAATTTTTTTTTACTTTTGTTTCTCATTGTTTTGTTTTATTTGTTTCTTTAAGAAAATTGTTTTTAATTTTATTGTTCTGAAGCTTTTGTTTTGCAGCTATTATGCTGATTAGGTTTCTTCCGCATGCGTTGCCAAGTTTAGACAAAAACTTGGCCCATAAATTTTTGTGCATAGCGCAGCTGTTACTTGAGTACAATAAAATTCAAATAAAAATGTATTTAAATTGTTTAATTTTTAATTGTATGGGAAGCCACAATTTTAAATGTATTTTTTATTGCATACTTTTGGGGGAAGCTCACTATTTGCACGCTCTTAAAAAGCACAAAGCTTGCAGAAATTAATGAGAAATTATGCACGGTTATGCTCATACTCAGACATGTTGGGCCAAGTCTGAAGAGTGTGAAAAGGTACTAAGTGTGTGTGTATATATTAAGTATACGCCATGATATACCACAGAGTATACAAAGAGTGTGTCGGATGTGTTAAACGTGCTTAGTTTTTGTGAAGAGATAAGCAGCTAAGCGTTATTATGCTTAAATGTGGAGATCGAGATACGTTTATGGCTTAACGAAAAATGCCAGGAAACTCTTATAAATCATGCTGATGTGTTTCGCTTTAAGTCTGACAGGAACAAAAAAATTTTGAAAAATTGAACCACATAATTCGGTTTATATTACAAAGCTCTCAGCGCACTGTGGGCCCAGATTCTCATATTTTAGCCCAAAATTTGGCATTTCCATACTAATTTTATTTTATACACGTGAATAAATTTTATACACGCTTTCGTAAAGGATTGCACTATTTTTCAGGGAAGTTTGACATTTTTTTTGAAAGAATAAATATATATGTATAAAAAAATGTGGTACAGTCGAGGCGGTGCCCGACAGTGGAATACCTTTTCTCTCGAACAAATCCAATTGGGATTAATTTTTTTTGTAATTCGATATTCATACCTTTCAAGTTCCGAAAACTTGTTAGCGATTGTGATGAAACTCGAAAATTACGTCAAAGCAGCTATTTAAAGTATATGGGATTAATTTCAAGTTGATATGCTGTGGAGAGTAGGAGAAAACGCGGTAAATCCAAAGGGGGGATGGAGGTCCGCATCGATAAAATTTGAATGTGAATTTGTTCATTAGAACCACATGAATCAGCTTACCAAAAATGGTGATTCGAGGTCACTTGTAACCACTTAAATAGGTAGAGTCAAATATTGACGCAATTTATATGCAGGGGAGGTGAAATTTGTATATTTTTAACTATAACTTAAGCTGTATTTCCGATTTTGTTTTTAACACACAGATGTGTGGAACCATAACGCATTTCCTTCTTCTTCTTATAAGAACCCGATTACCGGATTACGGCCTGCATTAAAACATCTCTCCAGGCGCCTCTGCATTGCGCGCGCCTTCTCCAGTTGGTCACACCGAGCGAAGACAGGGCCCCTTCCACTTGGTCTTTCCAACGCAAACACGGTCGTCCTCTCCGCCGACGGCTGCTAACTACCGCATCGAACACACGTCTAGCTGGAGCATCCTCATCCATTCCAACGACATGCCCGAGCCAGCAAAGCCGCTGGATGTTGATACGCTGGGCAACGCTGTTGAAGAGCTCATACAGCTCCTGGTTGGTACGGATGCGGTAGTCATCGCCAACTCGAATAGGACCAAAGATCTTGCGCAGTACTTTCATATCGAAAGCTCCCAAGGCAGCTGCATCCGCGCCGTAAAGAAGCACTGGAAGAATGAGTGCCTGGTAGAGTGATAGTTTTGTCGCGCGAGAGAGTTCTCTACTACTAAATTGCCTATTAAGACTGAAATAGCACTTGTTGGCAAGAGTGATTCTGCGCTTGATCTCCAGGCTGACATCGTTGTCGGTGGTAACGGCGGTGCCAAGGTAGACGAATTCCTTGACAACATCAAAAGTATAGCTGTCGGCCGTAATCTGGGACCCAAGTCGCCGCACGTCCCTACTTGTCGACAGCATATACTTCGTTTTCATGATTCAACAAAATTTATCTTCTGAGGAAATATGCGCACCAGCTGGTAAAGTTTGGTATCTCTAGCTCTTCTAGTCTCCGAGATCTAGGAGTTGTTCATACAGACGGACGGACGGACATGGCTCAATCGCTACCCGAGGTTATGATAAGCATTTTGGTATAAAGGACTTAAGGTCTGCTACGTCTCCTTCTGACCGTTACATACCCTGTACAAATCTAGTATACTCTTTGTACCTATAGGCACAGGGTCTAAAAATAGGTCTTTAGATTGTATTTTCAAATAATTTACAAAATGGGGGAGTCTTCAATTAATTGCTGTAAGCATCTCAATCAGCGACCCTAGTAACCTATAAAATATCCCATGGGATATTATATTACATAATAACGATTCCAGAAAGTCTTTTCAACCAAAAAAAGTTATTCCACTAACTACATTATTCCACAAACTAGAGCTTATTGATCAAAAAACACAAAAAATTTGAATGCCTCAAGGCCATCATTAGCAAGTTAAAGATTAATTTTAAAGCCAACAAGAACGATTATCTTCTTGAACTTGCAATTTTTATATGAATTTTCATTCAAGAGACTCTTCAGTGACGTCACAAGTTACAAATTTAAGCTGTAGAGCGCTACATTTACATATACCAATGACAACAACAGCTTTGTCCTTTCAATAATGACTACCCATAAAATGTTTTTACATGCTCTTGCTAATATATCCAAATGTTTTGACAAAAATCCATGTATACATATTTTTTAAACCTATTATATTTTTCAACTTATATATTAAAATTATACATAAATATATATATACTATATATATATTTTTATAGCACAAAGCGTTACGCTTAAAGTACTGCCTGGTACACAGAAACCGGCTAAGAGGCAAACATTTTTGCCGAGCTCATTGTGAAATACCTTTGCCGTGCTGAGCGCCCTTGCTTTATGTATATGCCATACTTCGTAAGCGCCAAACAAGAAGGTACAAAAAAAAAAACCAAATGGGGAAACAAAAAAAAAAGAAACCAAAAATGTCAGGCATTTATACCATTTTGCGCTCTCGACGCTTGGCCTACATGAGGGAGTTTGCGCACTGAAATGCCACAAAGAGCAGCCCAGCCATGCCACACGGCACATGGCACCGAAAAAACACAAAAAAATAAAATCCATACCATAGAGGGTAGTCCATTTTACAAGAGGTTTCATTTTTTCTTTTTTTTTTTTAGAGTAGACCCAAAAAGAATAAAAGGCTGAAGAATGAAAGGCGGGCGGACGGATTGAACCCCACTCGAAAGCATGTTCCATTGTCGGAATGGTAAAGCTAATCAAAAAACATTGCAAGAGGACAATTGCTTGACCCCAAAGCCAACAATAATGCAAATGGCTAAATGAGTCAATAATTGGTCGTGCATTGAGCCGAGTTGATTGCGTGCTGATTTGTTTCCAGCTCACGTACACAACAAAATCGTGGGTTTATAGCCAAGTATTTGAATTATAAAACAATTTTAGCCAAATGACCAATACAATAATATAAAGGAAACAACAAAACGAACAGACAAAAAACATGAAAAGGTTAAGAGAGCTGCAGTTTGGGTTGCGTTTAGGTCGCTCAGTTGTCAGACTTCAGGTTAAACATTGTCAATTATAGAAAGTTTTAAAATGCACAGACAATGGGGGAGAACATTTTTGGTACGTTAAGTCGGGCGTATCCGACTTTTATATACACGTCAATGGGTACAGTTTAATGGAATATCCTTGTAGACTTTTTGTAAAAATTTGCACAGCTGGTCAAGTTTGAATCAGGACGGCGTGAACGAGTTTCCTCGAGAGACTTAAGATTTGTTTGGTATGTATATGAATGATTCTCTACAGGGAAATCTTTTAAGGAGGGCAAAGTCATCGCGAAAGATCGTAGCCGATACAAACATTTTGTAGAAGCCATATGTCCCACTGGGATAACAGAAAATTAGAGAGAGAAGATTCTCTCAAGACTTTTATAGAAATAATCTCCATATTTTGATGTAGGTAGTGCGTTTGACCTGATCGTATCACTACCAACTACAGTCTTAGCCAATTTTGAGACTTTAAAGTCTCCTCACGTTCCGAATTTTTGAAAAAAAAAAAAAAAAAAAAAAACTATTTACGATAATTTCTTTGGCATTTATAAATATCTGCAAACCAATAAGGATCTAAGAAAAATTTGCTGACTTCATTAGGTGGAAATCTACTCGAAAATGTCAAAGCAGCTTTATACACGGTAGATTCTGACCAGAAAAAATCCCTTTGAAAAAAGACACGAATCTACTATGGAAATAATTAAGAAGGAGGAATTCCCTAAATAAATTCCTAAACGATTAAACTAATAGCTATTTGTTGTTATTAAATCGTGATCAACCGAATGAAATTATAAAAACAAATTTCCAAGCCGTTTTTTTTTTAAACAGATTTAAAACAGAATTGATTGTACAAGAAAAATATCCTTCTTTTAAAATATTTCCCAAATCGGAAAATGTTTATCTGCATAATTTTTGTATTCGCTAATGATTATTAGGTAGGTTTTATATTACTAAATTTTAACATAATATTAAAAAAAAAAAGCTACAACTCGAGGCAGCTTATTTATCACTTTTCTCATTCCTCACTCTTAGAGTAAAATGACGGCCAATAAAAGGGATATTTTGGAACTTATAATTTCTTTCTCGCGGTTTACCAACTTTATTAAAAAAATTGTATAAAACAAGTATACACGCAAGCTTCTCCACTCAACGAATTTTCCCATACAGGAAATTTGAGTCACTTATACCGACTCTTAGGATCGATCTTCTTAAAACGAATTACTGTACTCATGAGCTATCTATATAACGAACCAGACAATGCAGTTCCCTGGCGAAATCCCTATTGGAAAATTTAACTCTACCTTTCAATATCTTCAGAAACTACTAGTTTCCAAAAATATATGTATTTCAATATTTACCCTAATGCATGACGTTTAAGTGAAATTAATTTTTTCAAACATACAAAAATTTCAAAAACTTTTAAACTTTTTGCGCTAATCACAGAAAAAATATTATTTTGTTTTAAGGTTGAGGTTTTTCCCACTTTGGACTGTTTTCTGTCTACAGCAGTTGGAATTGTTCATGTATTAAAAAATATATATCTACTTTAAAGTCATCAAATTTAAAGCTTATGGTATCTAGTATTTAGTATGTATAAAAAAAAAACAGACAGTTCCATTATTAAGGGCTGTACGCAGCAGCCAAAACAGCTTCAAAACAAAATCGTGCAGTTTAATTTAATTAATGAAGAACGAACAGTATTTCTCTTCAATGACAAGTCTGTAGGTCTCCTTTAGATAATATTTTTGGGATCATTCAGATATGTTTTCGTTAGCTAAGAACATTTACATTTCTTAAAATATTGGAAGTTCGAGACCAAGAAATGTTTTTTTACTGATATTGTAGTGATCGTGATTCATAAGATTATTTTCGCGCTTAGTTCGTCTCATTTCGAGCTTAAGCCCATTGAAAGTTAGGGACGGTACAAATTTTTCGGAGTTGGAATGATCTACGAATTTGGATTTATTTCTTCTTTATGCCGTCAAATTTAAAAGTTATAGTATTTAATTAATTTAAGTTAAAATTTCTTGAAATATTGTCAGATTGAGGCCAATGTACAGATTGCAAGTGTTTTTTTTTTTAAATTCTCATAAGACTGCGGTTCATAAAAAATTTTTGATTTTGAAATGTTTCAGATCCTGTAAATGCTTTACAACGATTGTCTTTACTCGTCATATTTTTGGCTTCTGAAAAGATAGAGTTTTTGTGGCGGCACCAGATTAAAAATAATTTGGCAATCAAACGTTCAGCTGCGTTTTGCCCTTGTATAAAGTTTGTGAAGTTTTATTTTTAATATTAATACCCTTACTTTTCATAGTAAAAGAACTTGTGACGCAAGATACAAATTTAGCGATGAAAAGTGTCCTATTTTGCTAGCACTATTTTCGTATTTATATTTTATAGCTTCGGAAACGTTTTTCCTCTTTTTGTTACATGCATTTAAATGCGCCTAATATAACCTCTTACTACATAAGTAACAGCTTTAAAAGTAAAAAACAAAAAAACATTTGCAAGGATAACAAAATAAAAAGGGCACCCACAACAAAATGATATGAAAACTTTGCAATGCAAACTAAAGTTTTAGCATACTTAGCAGCGCCGAGTTCTCGGTTCTCGGTAACAAGACAAAACGTAAAACAAAACCCAAAAACACGACAACATGACAACATCAAAAGGTAAGCGGTCCTGGTGAGCACCTCTTTCGAGGATGAGGGGCAAGCACTTTTTCGAGTTTGTTGATTTTTTTTTTGCCTGCTACTAAAAGCCAAATGTAAAGCGGATTAGAACGCATCAAGAGGATAGGTCTAGGCAAAAAGCTGGCAGTTTGACTGCCATGTCGCAGGGCCTTTAACAAAAATAAACGAGACACTAAGCAAAAGGGTGAAAAATTCAACGCACCGTGTGGCTAATAAACTGCCAACAAGAGCCAACAAGGAGCAGGAGCTGGAACTGGCTCCTGAGCATAAGCAAAAGGGCGTAAAAAGCAATTTACCTGACTTGCTTCTGTGTTTTCACATTACTTCTTTTTTGTTTTTTTTGTGTTGCTTTGCTTGTTTTTGTTTTGTTGCCTTTTGTGCCACCTTTCTGTATACCGTATAAAGAAATTGTTTGTGAAATGTAATGCAAAACAAGCTAAAAAGGGTATGTCTCAAAAATAAACAGCCAAGTAGAGGGAGAGACAGACAGACGCAAGGACAGATCGACCAAAAGACAGACGGAAGGACATTCCGACAGACGGACAGGCAGACAAACGGACAGGCAGACAACGAGCGCGGCAAACAACTGCCAGGCATTTATAATTAAAAAAGCAAAAACTTCACCAGATTTTACTCAAGGCGACGCGCGTGTCAAAGAGCTGACGCCACAAGAGAGTTCCAGAGAGCAAGAGAGAGAGAGAGAGAGAGAGTGCAAAACAAAGACAGCGAAGAGTAAACAAGCGAAGACAAGAATAATTTGTACAATAACTTGACAAATTGCTGTATATGTTTTCGGGCGCCAAGACTGTGGGCCAAAAACGATAAGTCTCAGGCAGATTTTATGGAAGTCTTTCTTAGCCATTACAAATAGAGAGCAAATAAATGGAACTATTATTTTAAAGAAATATAACCGTATAAAAACATAATAATAAATAATTTTTATATAAAAAAAATATAAAAATCAATAAGAAAGTCCTCTCATTGTAACTAAAGTTTTTATCAGCATAAAAGCTTTTTCACAAAAAACTTAATTCTTGATTAATCCAATTTGGTATTTCTATATTTCCATATTTTTATATTTTCATATTTTTATATATTTTTTTTTTGATGGATTCTATACCTTCTATAAAATTGGTGCTGAAGTATACTGCTCCGAGCTTAATGTAAGTCAAAGTTACAGGCTTCCGGACCATTGCAGCATCTTCCAGGCTGAAGTTTTCGTATTAGCTGCGGCTCGTAAACTGCACATCTACTGGGTGCCTGGACATAAAGGCATAATGGGGAATGAAATGGTGGATGTAATTGCCAAATGCGGTGTTGAGCTTCCGGAGGGACAAATACACGACGTACGCCGACCGATCAAACATCTCTACGTTATGCTGGAGTGCAACATGAAGCGCAGAGCTGAAGCTAGATGGAAAAATCTAGACAGCTGTCACACAGCGAAAATCATGCTGGCTCATTACGGCAGAAAACAAAGTAACTTTATAATGAAACTCTCACGCACTGAATGCAGGACCATCACGGGTGTGCTAACAGGACACTGCCTCTTAGCGAAAGCATGCGCATAGGATGGGACTAACGGCAAGCGAATCATGCAGGATCTGCAGGGATCCGGAAGTCCCTGAGACCCTAGCACACGTACTCTGCGACTGCCCAGCCATCTCTAGACATCGTTTGACCACCCTAGGAGAACCAGCGTTTGTCGGTCTAGAAGAGGTGGCCAGGCTACAAGTTGGGCGGCTGCTTAATTTCGCTAAAAAAGACAAATTTTTAACCGACCATCACTTTGCGTAATAACCTCAAATCTGGCACAGCTAAGGACCAAAAGGTCTATGCTAGGCTGCACTCTGTTGTGGCCGGCCAGTGTAACCTAACCTAAACTACCTTCTATACATTGTATATCTTGGCGATTTTTTTTTCGGTCTTGGCTCTTCTGGCCGCTTCTATTGGGACGATTGGGCTTTGGTTTCAATATCATAACCATATACCCATGATTCGTCACCAGTTATGATCCTTTTGAGTAAATCTGGGTCGACGTTGACGTCATTCAACAGCTCTTGAGCGATGCTCATGCAACGGTTCTTTAGGTCAAAATTTATTTATTACTTATTTATTTTTCGGGAACGTTAAAAAAATTTCATGCCACGAGCCAAGCGATATACCGACATCCTCAGCAACTTCTCTGATAGTGATTCGAGGATTTTCCAAAACCATTTTCTTCACTGCTTGAACGTATATCTTGTATATCTTCAATATCTTTAATATCTTCAATATCTTCTACATCTTCTATATCGTTAATATCTTCATATCTTCTATATCTTCTATATCTTCTATATCTTCTATATCTTCTATATCTTCTATATCTTCTATATCTTCTATATCTTCTATATCTTCTATATCTTCTATATCTTCTATATCTTCTATATCTTCTATATCTTCTATATCTTCTATATCTTCTATATCTTCTATATCTTCTATGTCTTCTATATCTTCTATATCTTTCTATATCTTCTATATCTTTTATATCTTCTATATCTTCCATATCTTCCATATCTTCTATATCTTCCATATTTCTATATTTTCTTATACATTAATTATTACATTTTTGACCAAATTTGATTTCAAATCCGTCCCATTACACCATTTTAATAATTCATTTACCATTTTCGTCCCACTGTCATTAAGCAGCATATATTTTCTGTTGCCTACTTTTAAGCGTTGCTATAAACTTCTCTTAAACAACTTGATTTTGCCTTGCATTATTTCTCTCTCTTACTCATTTTTATTATTGCCATTACTTTTTGTTTGTGATTTGATTTTGTTATGCCGGAAAAGGTGCTCTGCATGATAAATTTCTATATAACATGCACACACACATACTCTCTCCACACACGCACACACACACACATCTATTTACACAGCATGAATTGAAGCAAAACTCATAATTTTAGTTTTTCGCCCGTTCAAACCCAAAAAGGGCATAAATCAATTTTAATGCTTCAAAAGAAATGCACGTAAAAAGCCATATGACTGTAATGCACACACACAGATACACACACTCACACACACATAAAGTACTTTCTCATGCACACATACATACTTACAATTATATACATGTGTTTATGTGCAAATTATGATTTATGGCCATAGTTTTTATGCAATTCTCAACTAGGGCCTCCTGCCAATAATAAGCCCAAGATAAACATTTATTTCTATTTTTAGTTTTAAATTGAATTGAATGCAATATGGGGGGTAGCTTGAAACTATCTCTGACATGAATATCATATTGCAAATATGTCTTTTGTTTGGGTTTGAAAAAAAAAGGATCTTTTGTCGAAAATGAAGCAAAATAAATCTTTAATTGCGAATAAATATTTCTATTTATTTTTTTCAAAAAATAAAAAGACGAAAAATCGTACTTTTGTTGAAAGTCATACCAAATCAATCTTTAATGGGAATAAATATGTCTATTTGTTTTTCCAAAAGCCAAAAAGAGCATTATCCTTAAATATATGAAATTTCTTATAGGATTCAGAGCGTGCGTTTTGATTTATGAGGCTACTTGAGTGCAAACAACTAGTTGGAGTGAACTCTGAAATAGAACATTGGTCAGGAAAACTGAAAATTGGCTCAAGAAAAAAAAAAAAAAGCACTGCAAACGACTGAGATAGAATACTCATCAGAAAAACAGAAAATTTGATTAAAAAAATATATAGTATATATATATAATTCTGTCAACGACAAATATCTGTATTTAATAAATATTAAACACAAAAAAAAAAAATTAAAAAAGCCAATTTAAGAATGATTCTTATTATTACCTTCTGATATCCTTGACTTCCTTGACTAAATTGTTATTAATTATTAGGTCTACAACTTTGCTCCCGCCGTTTTCTAAAAGATGGAGCTAGTAGCCAGTAATAGTTCAAATAAATAAATCACAGCTGTTTTCCATCAGTTTTGACATCGATAAATATAACCTTACATCGATATTAGTTAATTTTTTTTTTGCGTCATATAGTTACACTTAATTAAATATGTTAACTTATAAACCGAATTCACGTCATTTGCGGGAGATTTTACTTTTTCATTTCAACATGAAAAAATCGGCGGCTGAGGCTCATCGGGTTATTTCAAGTACTTATGGTGATGATACTATTAGTGAAAGAACGTGTCGCGAGTGGTTCCAGCGCTTTAAAAGCGCTACTGGGTACCGTATCAGTTGAAACCAAGAGATGTTGAGCGACGTTTATTTGCTTGTGAACAGCTGCTTGAAAGACAAAAACGAAAAGGATTTCTTCATCGTATTGTTAATGGGGACGAAAAGTGGGTGCACTACGACAACCCCAAGCGACGCACATCATGGGGATTGCCCGGCCACACTCCTACGGCGACACTTCGACAGAATATTCACGGATCCAAGATCAGCTTGGCGTAATTTATTATGAGCTGCTAAAACCTTCTGAAAAAATTACTGGTGCACTTTATCGGGCATTAAAGGGCAAAACGGCCGCAATACGCTGATAGACACGAAAAAGTAATTTTGCAACACGACAATGCTCGACCTCACGTGGCGAAAGTAGTCAAGACGTACCTCGAAACACTGAAATGGGAAATTCTACCTCACCATACTCTCCAGATGTTGCTCCATCTGATTACCATTTATTTAGGTCGATGGCACACGGCCTGGCGGGCCAGTGCTTCGATTCTTTTGAAAAAGTGAAGGAATGGATCGATTCTTGGATCTTATCAAAGGATGAAGAATTTTTCCGACGCGGGATTCGTTTGTTGCCTGAAAGATGGGCCAAAGTAGTGGAAAGTGACAGACAATACTTTGAAACATAAATAAGATACCATTTTTTTTTATATAATTTTTAAAATTAAAAAAAAAATGCAAAATATTTATAAAAAATTGAGAATAATTCGAACATTTTTTTATTGAAAATTGTCATTGTTTTAGAGGTACATCAATTATACGATGCAGCTTGCTACATATTCTGATTTCTTATAGTAAGTTAACTCAACTCTAGTTTTTCTATTTTATAATCAGAGGATTTATGTTTCCTTATTAGAACACCCTATTTAGGAGGACCTATGCTATGCAAAGTTGTAGACCTTTTTTTTGTCTACAGATCTCCACAACTGCGACAAAAGACCCGATGAGAAACGTAACTACATCCCAAAAAACTATAATAAAAAAAGAGCTATAAATTTAAGCTGCAACGTTTGGTATTCACGATGAAGATTTGTGCATCTTTGCACATGCACATGCACATGAAAGTTATAAAAATTTAGTTGATTTGTGATTTGGAAAGATGCGTTTTTGATGATAGCTTGGTGATGATTGGTTAACTCATATTCAGGGATATTGCTCTGCACGTCTACTGCTCTATATACATAGACATGTAAAGCAGTACCCGAGAATACGAGTCTAGAATTCCATGAAAAAAAAAATTTTCAATTTTCCACTGGCTGCAGGTCAGGTTTTGGATGCTGTCTTTTTACAGTGTCCGGCACTCGAAGTTAAATTAAAAAGGCCATAAATTCATTTTGGAAAATTACCTTTACTCAATTCAAGGTACAAAATGTGTAAAAATAATACGAAATTTAGAAACAATTTACTTTCGCTCAATATGGCCACCTTTTGCCTTCACTATGGCTTTGAGACGGTCCAAAAATGAATCGCAAGCTGCCCGAATGTGACTTGCAGGTATTTTGGCCCACTCTTGGACAATGGCTTTTTTCAGCGCCTCGAGACTGTTGTATCTTTTAGTTCGGACCTTGCTCTCCAAAATGGCCCAAAGAGAATAATCCATCGGATTCGCGTCTGGTGAATTCGAGAGCCCTTGTGTGGACGTTATGAAGTTCGGAACGTTGTTTTTCAGTCATTCTTGGTTCACTCGAGCTTTGTGAGACGGTGCCGAGTCCTGTTGAAACGTCCATGGTCTGCCATCGAAATGTTTGTCTGCCCACGGCTTCAAAGCAACCTCCAGAATACTTTCCCGATAATATTGCGCATTAACCTTGACGCCAGGCTCGATGAAAACGTTTGGAGAGCGCCCATCTGCGGTTACAGCGGCCCAAACCATTATCTGTGGCGGGTGCTGCCTCCTGGTGGCCAATCGATGACTCAAATTCTCGTATGAACGGTCCCTCAAGTAAACCCTATCGTTTTGAGAGTTTACGAATTGCTCAATTGTAAAAATTTTCTCGTCAGAAAACACAATGTTCGGCAATTGACCGCTTTCGGCCAAGCGAAGCAACTCCTTCGCTCTCTCAAGTCTGACTTGTTGCTGCTTCGGTGTGAGATCATGTGCCTTTTGGATCTTGTAAGGCTTGACCTTGAGATCATTTTTCAGTATGCGACGGATGCTTCGGTCAGATATTTTCAGTTCCTTCGCCATTTGATTGGCACTTCGTCGGGGATTTCGCTCAAGTCGCTTCTTCACTTTTTGAACCATCTCACGTGACGTTGCAGTCTTTTGATGACCACCTCCATGACGTTTTGCGATGCTACCAGTAGTTCGAGCTCACGAACAATCGCTGGTTGTGATTTTCCAGTTAATTATAATGCAACTACACTATTACGTTTGAAATCCATTACTGATTTTTTTTTTCGCGTTTACTCACGGCAAAATGCTTTCGTGCGCTTGTAAACAATACTCTGTTTTTCTAATTGCGTATGAGTTATAATATATACAATAATAAAAAAAAAATGCGCAACCTTGAAGAAATGCAAGTGTAAATTAATTTACAACACTGTAATAAAGACATTTATTTTAAAGCATTGCAACAAAAAACATGTTGCATAGTGTAAGTCTTAAGGTCGCAAGAGCGTAATTGTTTTCGCTCAGGCTTCCTGGCCTGCCATGCCTTTTAATGTTGATTTTTGCTTTCCTTTAAGCCAACAACTTTAAAGAAATCTTCACAAATTCCTTTTGATGCAAATTTTATTGACGTGCTTTGGCTAGTAAAAACAGAATTAGGTTACCCATCGAGACAGAGTCGGAGGGATTCCTGCCTCACATACAGACTAACTTATCGCATGCTCAAAAACACTTTCATTTATTTTCGAAATGCTTTTAAAGCTTTGATTTTTATGCTTTTCAATGTATTAATACAAAACGTAAGCACAAACAAGTCAGGCAGAAGCTGGTCAACAAAATGATGGGATTGGATTGAGAAAAACGGCCAAGCCAAAGGAGTAGGGTTCAGTTTGTTTGTTTGCTTGTGTCATGTTGCCGTCGTTCGTCTAGGGAACTGCAGCAGTTTGTAGGACGTAGGTCCTGCCGGACAGGACTGTGGTGGCATTATGTTTAAGCCTTTTTAAATGACCAGCAGCTGAGCAGCATGCCACACATGCCACATCAGTAGTGTATGTGTGTGTGTATCTGTGTTGTTTTAACTCGCATGTTTTTAGCAAGTGTAAGTGGCTTTCACGCAGCCATTTTGTGTTCGTATATATGTGTATCCATCCCTGCACCCTGCCCTGCTCTCTAAGCAAACAATAAACATAATGAAAGTGTAAAGCTTTTGAGCCAAATCCAAGTCCAGCTGACCAAAGTATGCGACCGCACTTCAGTCTAGCTTCAGCTTGGTTGCCCCTCAAAAATAAAAGCATTCCTCTTAGCCAAAAAATAAAAAGTAAGCTTATGTGTTGCCAAAAAAAAAATTAGTAAAACCTCCAACGAGTGGCTTTAACGTTAACGCAATGGCAAACGGGTCAATTGCCAACTCGAGTGCCACAAAAACCAACATAAAAGTGATAGATGTGCAGCTGCTACGGTGGCAGCCAACACTTTTAGTGTGTGTGTGTGTGTGTGTGTGTATCTGTGTGAGCACGTGTGTAGCTGTATGCGTGTGTGTGACGACTGCAAGTAGCAGTAACAATCACGACAAATGAGCAGTGGGGTTTTTTTTTGGCCAAGACACAGTGCAAACATTTCTTGGCCATGCACTTGGCTTGACCCCGGCAAAAGTGAAACTCAACGTTAACATTTGCTATTTGGTAATGTCACTTGCAACTGCAACATCAACAACAACAACAGAAATGGCAACAAAATGTGCAACAATCAAGGCGACACATGACAGTAAAATACGCTTTTTTTTTAGTTGAATATAAGCTGCATGCTTTAATATGGCAACTGCAGTACTAAATTTCAAACTGCTTGTAAGCAGTCCCAAGCAGTTTTGTGGTTAAAAGCAGTAAAGGAGCAGTTTAAGGTAAGATATTTTATATATGGGAGTAATTGATAGTTTACACCAAAAAATATATATATTTTTTATATTTATTTATTTTATTTTTTTAAGTATTTATATTTTATTTATGTTATTTTCATTCATTATTATTTATTCATTTTATTTTATTTTATTTTTTTAATTTTATATATTTATTTATTATAATTTTTTAATTTTTATATATTTATTTATTTATATATATTTATTTATTTTTATATATTTATTTATTTTTATATATTTATTTATTTTTATATATTTATTTTTATATATTTATTTATTTTGATATATTTATTTATTTTTATATATTTATTTATTTTTTCATTTTATATATTTATTTATTTTTTCATTTTATATATTTATTTTATTTTTTTTCATTTTATATACTTTTATACAATTATTTTTCATTTTATATATTTTTATACATTTATTTTTCCTTTTATATATTTTTATACACTTATTTTTCATTTTATATATTTTTATTCATTTTTTTTTTTAGTTTATATATTTTTATACTTTTTTTTTCATTTTATATATTTTTATATACTTATTTATTTTTTAATTTTAATATTTTATAATTAATATATATTTATTTATTTTTTAAATTTTATATATATATTTTCTTGTAACTTTAAATTTTTGAGTCTATTTTCATGACGAATGAACTCCGCACTCTTCATAGCATAAGTGCAGTGTACTCTTTTAGCCCCCCGTTTATAGAGTATTCAAACTTTATGCGTTCAACAAAAGCCAAGCTGCAAGAATAATGTCCCTGTTTTGTCATCATGCAATGGACAGCAAAGGATACAGAACAGTTCTCCTTGTCATGTCGAGCAAATGTTAACATTTAATTATGAACATGTCATTGCGGTAAGAGGTTTATGAAATAAGCTACACAAACAGTCAGCACAGAAAGTATTCGGACACTTTAATATATCAAGTTAAAAGTTTTGTAACTTTCAGAAAGTTGACATGAAAAAATTTTAATATAAATTCTAGAAAAAAAAATATCAAAAATATTGTTATACATATTTAATACAAAAGAAATTTTTGTGATAAAAGCTTCCGAAATCGTCTGTCAACGGTGATTGATTGCAATAACAAAACATTTAAAAAAGCATTCAAGGAACCATTAAAAATTAGTCACGTAGCAGAAGAAGATTGATACGAAAGAGCCAATTTGTTGGTAGAGAGGTTTGAGGACTACTTTGCGGTTTAGGCCTAAGAGGCTCTACGGAATCATAAATGTTTAATAACGTATTTTTTCCCTGAGTAGTGTCCTATTGCTTAAAAAGTATCGAAATAATCTTTAAACGTTAAAAAGTGGCTTAATTTTTTTAATGAATATAAATATTCTTTTCTCCTCATTTATGAGTATTGTATTAAAATGATGAAGGGGTTAAATATATTAAAATTTATTTTTTTTATCTATTGCTAAAAAGTATTCAAATAATTTTGTAACGTCAAATATTGACTTTTTATTTTTTTTCTATACCAAATATTCTTTTCAGTTCATTATACCAAATTTTTGAGTATAAATTAAATTGTTATTATTATATAATTAGAATTTAATTTTAATTATATTTTTTTAGCAAGTCTTCCAATAATTTTTACACAAAAAATTTATTGTTTATGATATCCAATTTATAAGAATAAATAAAATTTTAAGATGTATAATTTATTAATTAAGGGGTCCCGGTGGTCTAGAATTTTGGAAAAATCGAATTTTTTTTTCCATATATTTCGAAAGTATAGAACAGAATTATCTCAAATCTACTTTTTTTGGTCTGGTGTTGTTGAAAAAAAAAACTACCCAACCGAATCGTCTGAAATTTTGATATGTCACAACATCAATGGCTATCGCCCGAACTAGAATCATATTATTATTTTAATTATTTCGTATTTTTTTAATTAAAAAACTGAAAAATAACAACTAGATTTTTAGAGTGTCATATTCGAAATAGCTCCATTTTGTCAAATTTTTTTATTTTTTTTTATTTTAGTTCGGGACATAGCCACAGTCATACTGATTAATAATTTTTTTGGTTTTTGTAGTTCAGATAAATAGAAAAACCAAAATGGACAACACCGTCCAGGTCCAATTTTTGGGAGGGTCAACTTCAACGCCATTTTTAAAAATATTAAAATTAAAAAATTTTTTATTTTTTTTTATTTTTGTATATAAAAGTAGTTTAATAAAAAGCCTCAAAAATTTAAAGTTCATATTTCATTTTTTTATTGTCAAAAAAAATTCCTGAATATACCCTAAATTTTCGAGCTCTAGACCACCGGGACCCCTTAAGAGACATTATATATAAAATATACATATTTTTTTAAATATAGTAGAAACATATTTTTCAAAATAAAAAAAAGAGAATTTTATTGTTATTTTTCTTTCATTTATTTTCATAATATCAAAATATATAAAATGTATTAAAATGAAGATACCACTTTTAAAAATATTAGAAAATGTTTTCTTTTTTTTTTAGCAAGTGATCAAATAATTTTTTAACGTAAAAAAGTGATTTATTTCATTCTATCCTAATTATTTATTTCAGTATATCCAAATATTCAGAATACATAAATCTATCTTTATAATTTATTAATATGAAAAGGCATCAAATATAATTTTTTAACATTTTTTAAGTATATAAGAAACATTTTTTTCCTTATTAAAAAATTATATCATTACAAATTTTAACTTCACATTTAAAATTGTCCATATAATTTCTGACCGGAGTGTGATTATAAAAATTTTTTTTTTTTATATATAAGAAACATTTTTTTTTTTTGTATGCAAAGTTCAAATAATTATTACGTTTAAAACAAAATACGTTTAAAATTTTTAAACGTAAAAAAAATATTTATTTAATTTTTTTCTGTTCATAATATTCATTACATTATATTTAAATATTCAGCATATACAAAACTGTAATCATTTTTTGCAATATGCAAATAATTGAAATAATTTTTAAAGTAAAAAAGTTTTTTATTTAATTTTATTCTGTACCAAATATTTATTACACTTTATCCAAATATTAAAAAAAAACTAATATTTTTAATGTATTAATATGAAGAGTTGCCAAAAATAATTTTTTTAATATTTTTTTTAATATGTCTCATTACAACTCAGTCTTCTTTTTAACTTCACATTTAAAACTGTCCATATACTTCCTGTCCAGACTGTACAGTCTCACACACAACCACATAGCCACAAAAAAAAAATACTCACTCAGTTGATGAAAAATGGTTAAACTTTGGTTTATTTCAGTTTCTGTATGTAACATAAAAAGCGCATAAAATTGAAGCATAAAGAGACAGACCATATAATGGCATTTTGAGGTCAAATAATTTTTAAAAATGAAAACTTTTTAATAATACATAAGTATGTCGCAAATAAACCAAGTACACACACACATTCACTTACTCCCCTTCGTATATGTGTACACCAAGCAGGCAACATATACACACACAACAACTGCTACTATATATCAAAATGTAAGTGCTTCGCATAGCAAGCATTACTCATACGCCATGTTGCGCAAGAAAAGTTAAAACCACCAATGCCATTTCTCATAAAGCTGCCAATCGATAATTCTTTTGTTCATTAAGAAGTTTATAAATCAGAGTAAAAGCAAAGACGACGACTTGCACTATTAGTACGACGTATATATTGTATATATATATTTATGCCATTTGAGATATGAGTACTAAAATATAGTTAAGGACTAGTTTACTTAGAAATGGCAAGCTCTGTATACCCTTTCAAGAATTGACTTCAAATAAGTCACTTTTGTTTTGAAAGAGACTAACTCATTTAGCGAACTAGGAACATATTTCGGAAATCAAAAAAGAATTTAAAAAAGAGTGTTTTACCAATTCTGAACCATATATGGCATACTGAGAATCTCGAATTTTAATTTTATTCAAAAAGATTATTTTTGCTAAAATAAAATTTAATCTCTTCCACAGTTAATTTGGGTTAGCCTATTTTTCACCAAAATTGTTACAAAAAAATAAATATAAATTAGAGAAAATACATTAAAAAAATAAATTAAAAAAATACATTAAAAAAAAAAATAAATTATAAAAGAATTGAATTATAAAAAAATTAAATTATAAAAAAACACATTAATAAAACATTTTAAAAAATTCGTTAAAAATAGGAGGAAAAATTAAGAAATTAAATAAAAATCTTAAACAATTATTTTCTTATTTCATAAGATTTTTATTATTTAATCTTAAACAATTATTTTCTTATTTTATAAGATTTTTATTTCTATAAATTTTTTCTTATTTTGTAAGATTTATATAATTATTTTCTTATTTTTTAAGATTTTTATTTTTATAATTATGTTCTTCTTTTTTAAGATTTTTATTTTTATATTTATTTTCTTATTTTTAAGATTTTCATTTTTATATTTATTTTCTTATTTTTAAGATTTTTATAATTATTATATTATTTTTCAAGATTTTAATTTTTTATAGGAAAACAATTGTACCCCGAAATGGAGTATTGGGTCACATTTTAATACATCTTTATTAGATCAAAAGTTGAGAAGAGTGGTATCATTCAAACGCATACTTAAAAAAGTATATTCAATTAAAACTTTACTATCTTTTGTACATGCAACAAACTCAATCTCAAAATAAACATACTCTTCAGGTAAGGGTATAACGTCAAAACGTGCACAACCCAAGCGTATATGAATAGCAGTAAAAGCTGTCTCAATGAGCATGTTTTCAGCTATGTATTCACATGTGTGTGAATACACCTATTCAATACACTCAAAAACGAGAGAATTTAACACACTCACACAAGCACACACACACACACCCACACACACTCATATACACACAAATACACACACTTGTGTTTAGGTGTGCATTGAATTCGCAAGAAGGAATTTTTGTTGTTTGTCGGTTTGTTCCGGTCTGTTTGAAACTGTAGCAACTTAAAAACTGATTTGCTGCTTTTGCCAAACTATTCGTATTGACATGGGTTTCGTTTTTGGCCATTTTGATAGCCATGAACAAGCCATTTGACAGGTGGCAAAGCAGTCAATATTGCCAGCGGTTTAATTAACTCGATTGGCCAGTGGATAGTCGAGAGTCGAGTTAGTTAAAGTGAGCTACAGAAGAAATGCCAAAATAATTGATTGGTATGGAGTGGACAGGAGGACATACATCTGCTTCAAAGGAGCACAGTAAAACTTAACTTTAAAGCATTTAAGCGAGGTAAGCTTTGTGCAGCTTTAAGACCTACTTTAATGCAAGAATATTTTTCAAACTTTTGTCGTGTTTGTTACACTAATAACCTAATTAATATAGATTTACGGCGGAGTCATGAACGAAAGTTGTCTAAAAGTTTAAGGCTTAAACCAACTCCAATGATTTGGGAGCATATGACGCACTGCTTATGAAGGCTTTAATCTGTAAAGAGCCCAATTTGTCCTTTATTTTGGCAAGGAAAAAAAAACTAGGATTGCCTGTTTTGCTGATTTCAAAAATAAAAAATTCGGGATTTGAGCTCCAATATTCATTCAGTCGGAATGAGTTGTTCGTAGAAATTTCAAAATTTTAGAAAGCTCCAAAATGTTGTTAATATGCGAACCCTAACTACGTTCTTCCAGGATCTCTTCCAATCAACGTTTTTATTTATGGAAAAATAAGTTATATTCTAAGAAAAAAGTTTTTTGGGAATTCCGAAGTGTGGGCTTCAAATTTCTTTTAGTATTATTTCTTCACTCGTAAGAGAGGTTAAAATAATTTTGCGATTCTGATGCTTAAGAAACCAAATATCGCATAAAATTTCAAAAGAAAAACTCTGTGGAAAGCTAAACTGAAACTACAAAAATATGTCTCAATCTTTCAAATGCCAAAATTAATACGAAAGGTTACTTGGCATACCTGAAAATGTCAAACATTGAATATTCAAATAGCAGAAATTCAAATCCGAAAACTCAAATATTGAAAATTAAAATATGCAAAGTTTGGATATCGCAAAATTTTAATATATTTGAATATTTTACATAGATAATCTTTGGACATGCATGTTCTTATAATTCAAACATAGAATATTCTAATAGCTGAAATCCAAACACCGAAAATTCGAAAGCCGAAAATCAAAATTTGCAAAATATTAATCTCTCAAAATTTAAACATAGAATATTTACATATTGTATATTTAAATATGGTTTTCAATATCGAAAAGCAAATATTTTAACATAGAAAATTCGATTACGACATTTTTATTATACAATTAAAGTATTTCAATATCGAAAATCCAAATATAGAACGTTCAAATAGTTAAGATAGAATGTTCGATTTCCAAAAATCGAAAAAGAAACTTAGAATATAGAATATTCAAATATAGACATAGAAAATTTAAATCTAGGCATAGAAACTTCAAATATGGACATAGAAAATTCGAATAATATTTTTTTTTTTTTGTATTAAAGTATTCCAAAAACAAATGTTCAAACATTGAAAATAGAATGCATAAATTTCAAAAATTCAAGTATAGCCAATTCGAATATGGAAAATTTAAACATAGATTATTCGATTTCGACGCTTGAAATTTCGAGCAACTATTTTTAAATGTGTATTTTAATATCAAAAACTTCAATAGGAATAACGAATTTTCGAATAGTGAATATTTTAACATAGAAATTTCTAATAACAAAATTTTGTTATACAATTAAAGTATTCCAATATCGAAAATTTATATAGAATGTTCAAAAATTTAAAATAGAATGCTTGGTTTTCAAAAAACGAAAAAGCGAATTCGAATATAGAAAATTCGAATAACATTTTTTATAGAATTAAAGCATTCCTTTATCGAATGTTCAAATACTGAAAATAGAATGCTCTAATTTCCAAAATTAAAATATAGCAAATTCGAATATGAAAAATTTTAATATAGGTGAATCGATTATCAACGCTCGAATTATTGAGCTACTATTCTGCTTGCAGAAGTCAAACGATATTAAATTGAATATTCGAAGAGCGAATATTTTAGCATACAAAATTCAAGTATCAAAAAATTTGATATAATAAGATATTTAAACTATCTGAGCACCGAAAATTTAAATATACAAGTCGAAAATATGCCCAAAATTTCGAAAATGAAATGCTCGTTCTTCAAAAATTTAAATAAAGGGAATTCGAATATGGAATTTGCATTTAAAAAATTTGAATATAGCGAATTCGAATATGGACAATTCAAATATTGATTATTCGATTATCAACACTTGCAATATCGAACAACTGTTATCTGCTTATAGAAGGCAAACCGACTTTAGGGCAGAAATAAAAGATATTCAAATATCGAAAATGCGAATAAAGACTATTTAAATATCAAACATCTGACGGATTCTTTGGTTAAAAGAAAAGCTAAAGCAATCTAATCTATATCTATTTTAGACAATTCCTAGACCTCTACAAATTTAAATTCCTTCCATATCCCTTTAAAGTTTACACGTAAATCCGTGGCATGCACAAAAACTACAATTTAAAGCTTTTATAATGCCACTAAAATATACAAAAGTCTACCAAAACATTTCTAAATAACATTTCAAGGGCATGCCAGTTCCAACGTGAAAAATTCTAAGAAATTCTTTTAATATGGTAACACTGAATATGAAAAATATCTTGCTTTGGTAGCACTGAATATTAGATTACAGCGGATATTAGAATATCTTGCTTTGGCAGCACTGAAATGTTATCTGCTTATAAAACCATTAAAGTTTCATTCCATAATAACAAGCCCAACTATCTGTAAGATACTTTTTAATAGAAGGCGTATAATTTCTCATTTGAAATCCAATCAAACACAAAACATTAATGCCTAATTTCCGACATTTTCCACTATATCACTTCGGGCCTTTATTAAAGCACATTTTGTTAAATCTCTCGAACCCTGAAAAAAAAAACCCCCCCATCAGAACTAATCAGTGTTTATGAGCACGCACGCATAATGCCCGCCATGCCACAATTATGAGCGTCTAGTTTGTAATTAGGCGGTACGCGATTATACATTTGGGTGTGTGTATCTGTGTGGGTGTGTATCTGTGTGGGTGTGTATCTGTGTGTGTGCGTGAGTGGGCTGCGGGTAACGGTAAAATTTGCACATTAACGCGAACACAATTAAACACACACGCACGCACACTACGAGAAATTAGTGGAAAATTCTTTAAAAAAAAAAAAAAAAGTTGGAAGCTTTTGCCAAACATAAAGCTGGGTTAAGCGGTGTACTTAGGGGGCGCTACGTGTGGGCGGGGCATGGAAAACTCAGTTAACTGCATTACAGCTGAATGTAAAGCTATACACACACAATGAGCAGTTAGTGCTAAAAATGAAGTTAACGTGAAATGAAAAGCGGGGCGAAAATAAACTTTGCCCGCCGCCAATGAAAAACTATTTCAAGTGGCAACTTGCAACCTGCCAACCTGCAGCTAGTTTGTTGTTGTTGCTGTTGTTGCTGGCCGGAAGTTGCCTTCAATCATAAAGTTAACGGTTTTTTAATTGCCAGTACAAAAGACTGGAAAAGCGGCAATCAAGCAGCCAGAGTCAAAACCAAAATAAAAAAAAATAAAGCCCCGATCCGTTGCTACGGGCGTTCTATATAGTAAATTTTTTTTCACTTTTTTCCATTTATTTTGTAACGAGCCACTACAACTTTGCATTATTTGCATATATTTACTAACCAACACACTCAGGCTCACAAATATAGAAGCACTTTTGAAATTTTTATGCATGAGCAAAAAATTAATGCATTCATATTTAATGGCCGACACTTTATTTACTTTTATAAAATTAACAGCCAAGCATTAAAAAAATATGCATATGCATATGGTATTGAAATAGCAATGAAAAGCTTTTAGGAGTATTGAATGTCAGATACACTACATAAAAATAAATATATATTTTTTAAAGCCACTTTTTTTAAATTATAAAAAGCGATGATATTAAAATTCGACTGTGGAAAGAAGATTTGCTGGTGTTGCATTTCAAAGCAGTCTGAACCTAAATCAAAAGTGAAAAATTACTTTTAAAAAAAGTCCATCGTTTTGAAAATTCCATAAATAATTTTCTAAATATTAAAAACATGTAAAAAATATAAATAGGAAACAAAAGAAATACATTGATTAAAATAATGAAATTAATTGAAAAACTAAAATTAATTGAAAATAAAATTTATTGTAAAAATAAAATTAATTGAAAATAAAATTTATTGAATAAATGAATTTATGATATTAAAATTCGACAATGGAAGGAATTACTTTTAAAAGTAGCAAATTAATTTGAAAAATCCAAAATTAATTTTTAAAATATTAAAAATAAATTGAAATAAGAAAAAACATTAAAAATAACAAAATATAATATTAACAAAATAAAATAAATATTTGAAAAAACATTTAAATTAATCAAAAAAATAAACTTAAGAAAAAATTAATTGAAAAATTAAAATTAATTGAAAAATTTAAATTAATTCTAAAAAAAATTAAATTAGTTAATAAAAATTAAATGAATTAAAATATGAAATGATTTAAATAATGCACTACATAAAAAAAAACTGAATAAATTGAAAAAATGGAATAAATTAAAAAAAAAAGGAAATAAATTAAAAATTTAAATTAAATAATATAAAATTTGTGTTAAAAAATTTATTTATTATGGAAAAAACGAAACTAATCATTAAAAAAGAAAACCAATTTTAAAAAATGAAGTGAATTAAAAAAAATGAATTTCACATAATAAAATTAATTTTCAAAAAATGAAATTAAGTAGAAAATAAAATAATTGGAAATATGAAATAAATGAAAAAAATGATTTAAAAAATTAAATAAATAAAAAAAAATTGAAAAGATGGAATAAATTAAAAAAAAGGAAATAAATTGAAAATTTAAATTAAATAATATAAAATTTGTGTTAAAAAAATTAATTTATTATGGAAAAACCAAAATTAATCATTAAAAACTAAAACTAATTTTAAAAAATGAAGTGCATTAAAAAATGAATTTCATTTAATAAAACTAATTAAAAAAAATTAAATAAATTAGAAAATAAATTAATTGGAAATATGAAATTAATGAAAAAAATGAAATTAACGGAAAAGAAATTTGATAAAATAAAAAAGTTAAACTAAATAAAATAATTTAAAATTGAGGGAAAAAAATAATATGAAATTGATAAAAAAAAATATATAAAATTGATGGAAAAAAATAATAAAAAATTAATAGAAAAAGAAATAATATAAGATTGATGGAAAAAAAATGACATAAAATTCATAGAAAAAATTAAATATATGAAAAACCATGTACATACGTTTAACAATAAAAAAAAATAATTAATAGAAGAAGAATTTTAACGAATTCAAAAATACGTAATTTCTACAACCCGCCGTTTTCCAAAAAATGGCGCTAGTAGCCAGCAATAGTTCTCTTCTGCATGAGTGCTGCATTCAAGCGGTCCAGTTGTTGGCAGTACAGGTCCGAATTGAGCGTTTGGCCATAGGGGAGCAGCTCATAGTGGATGATTCCCTGCCAATCCCACCAAACACACAGAAGAACCTTCCTGGCCGTCAATCCAGGCTTGGCCACCGTCTGGGCAGCTTCCCCGCTTTTCGACCACGACCGTTTACGCTTCACGTTGTCGTAAGTGACCCACTTTTCATCGCCAGTCACCATCCGCTTCAAAAACGGGTCGATTTTGTTGCGATTCAGAAGCGCTTCGCATGCATCCATACGGTCAAAAATGTTTTTTTGCGTCAAGTCGTGTGGCACCCATACATCGAGCTTCTTTTTCAATCCAAGTTTCTTCAAATGGTTTATAACGGTTTGATGACTCATGCCCAGCTCTTGGCCGATGCTACGGCTGCTACTATGCCGGTCTCTTTCGATCAATTCAGCGATTTTATCGCAATTTTCGACAACAGGCCTTCCGGACAGTGGCGCATCTTCGATCACCTCTGCACCAGAACGAAAACGTTGAAACCATCGTTGTGCGGTGGAAATGGAAACTGTATCGGGTCCATAAACTGCACAAATTTTATTGGCAGCATGAGATGCATTTTTGCCTTTATCGTAGTAGTACTGTAAAATATGCCGTATTTTCTCTTTATTTTGCTCCATGTTTGCGACGCTATAACTCACGAACGACTAAAAGCAAACAACAATTAATCAAACACGTGTTAGCACGTGAAAAGAGCTTTCCAAAAAGCTCTAGCGTGAACCGATGCGACGAATACAACTAGAACTACGCGCTTGCAAAGACAAGCTTGCGGAAATACCGCAAGACTTTTTTGACAACCTAATATAATTTTTAAAATTAAAAAAAAAACGGCGGGAGCAAAGCTGTAGAAGTTTGAATTCTCCATCGAGGTTTTTGGATGTTTTTTTTTTTTGTCTACAGATCTCCACAACTGCAACAAAAGACCCGATGAGAAACGTAACTACAATCCAAAAAAATATAATAAAAAAAAGAACTATAAATTTAAGCTGCAATGTTTGGTATTCACGATGAAGATTTGTGCATCTTTGCACATGCACATGAAAATTATAAAAATTTAGTTTGATTTGTGATTTGATAAGGTACGTTTTTGAGGATGGCATGGAGATGATTGGTTAACTCATATTCAGAGGTATTGCTCTGCACGTCTACTGCTCTATATACATAGACATGTAAAGCAGTACCCGAGAATACGAGTCTAGAATTCCATGAAAAAAAAAATTTCAATTTTCCACTGGCTGAAGGTCAGGTTTTGGATGCTTTCTTTTTGTTATTGAACTACGACAAGTCTTGATCATCATATTTACTATCTCTCGCACTGCCTCTATATCTCCTACTGTAGCATAGGTCCTCCTAAATAGGGTGTTCTGATAAGGAAACATAAATCCTCTGATTATAAAATAGAAAAACTAGAGTAGAGTTAACTTACCATGCTGGGTATTCACGATGAAGATTATTTTTAATATAAATAAAAAAAAATTAAACAAAATCACTTTTGTTGAACAGAGAAATACTTTTTTTTAGTTAGGCTTTCCAAGTCTTCTGCTTTGATATATAAATCGATATGCCCCAAATAAAGAGTATCATTGTTTTCACAACAACAGCTCCGTGTGTATTTGGCAAAACATTAAAAATCCATTCATTTACATTTGCACTGCAGTAGAAAACTAACCTCAGCGGATTTTAGCAAAAATTAATTTGCATAATCAGTTTGGCATTGTTTTTTTGTGGTCAAGTTGCATTTTGTCACTAAACGAGTGAATAAAAACAATGCCAGGACAAACAAATTGACTTTTGTTAAAAAAAACTAAACTAGATATGAAAACAAATCCACCCTTTGACATTTTTTTTGCAAATGTTGTGGTTACAGCTTAGAGCCTTTGGCAGCGACAAACAACAAACGACTAATTAACAACAAATCGATTACAAATGGCTGACAATGTGACGTCAACAAACAAGAGCAACAAACATTTTGCCATAAATCATTTCAACCAACTGTCAAATGTCAACTGCCAAATGCAGAGCGAAGTGTCAATTTATGACAAACCAAAGCCAAAGAAGTGCCGCCATTTTGTTAGCAAAATCTCCATTTTGTAGTTAAGCCACGCTAATACAAACACACACATATGTATATGGGCATGTATAAGAGTATCTCTGCCAGCAAACAAAATGCAATTTGTAATTGTCAAAACTATGACAAGGAATATGCCAACAATTAGCCGTGCTCAACAACAGTTGGCCCGAAGGACTCGCAGGATATCTTCAAAGTTAACAAACAACACCAAGTCAGTTGAAAAAGTTGCTCTAACTAACTAACCTTGTTGCAATTGTGGCAACTATGGAAATAGTTAGCAAAATTTCAGCAATGCGCTCAAAAGTATGCTTTAAATTTTTTATAATTATTTAACATGCTTGCAAAATATTTGCACACTTCAATATTTACATGCTTAAGTATATCGCTGCTGTAATTAATATAGTTATGTACATTTAATATAAATATTAACATTGCATGCCATTGTTTATACAAAATTTACACTTTATCAATGCATATTTACAATCATTTTCAAAAATTCAATTAATTTTCTGCTACAAAAATGTAAACAACTTTTTTGAGAAACAACTATGTATAATACTAAAAACCACTAGCAATGGCTAACACAAAAATATGTAAAATATTTGCGGACGACTTTTAATTAGCGGCACAAACGTATATCGATTAAATCAATTGGCTTGGCCATGGCAGCACAAATATTTGCATATTTCAATGCTCTTACAAATATGTATCAAAAACATGCGCACAAAAGGCTAAAAACCAAAATACAAAGCTAAACAACAATGGCGGCGGCGGCGGCCAGAATGTCGGAATGGCGGCTTGGCGGAATGCGGGCCCAGTTGGCAGTAGTAGTAGGGTGAACAACAATGGCCGCGATAAACTGTTACACATGTTAACAAAGTTTACAGTTATCGACGCGAACAAAGGAGGCACACAAACGAGAGAGAGTCAGCAACTGAAATTGGTTTTCAGCACATAAAACTGCGCAAAATACAACAAAAAAAATTGTATATATATGTATCAAAAAGTATGAAAATAAAATGAGAACCGGAGCTGGCAAGTACAACAAAACAAAAGCGGAAACTTGGCCGTTTTTGTTATCAAGCGTTCGCCATTTGCAATAAGCGTTGGGTGGGGGTGCGGCGTGCAGTTCACACAAGCCTCATGTTTGACGCTGTCACTGCGGAAGTGATACATTTTGTTATTTACATGAAATGCCAGCCAGCCAGGCAGTATTGGAAAAGAAATAAAAGCGACAAACATAACAGCAGCGACTAAATAAAAATCAACACTGGCAGCAACAAAAGCGCCACCCAAAACGGAAACGGAAACAGAGCACACGCGAACCATACTACTGCAGTAGTAGTAACAGTAACTACACTAGCTAGAGTAACGGCAAATCAATTCACAGCAACAATGGCTGCAGCAAATTAAAAATGGCGCCTCATCTGCGTTGTTGCCACATATATACACATACACATACATGGTACACATATGTCAGCCATTTTGTTTTGCAAATATTTTGAAATTGTAAGCCGGTTTAACTTTTAACAAAAATCCCCGCAGATTATACAACAATATACACATACATAGACACACACGCGCACTCCCACACACAATATGGCGGCAACGCATTTGACGCCATTTTGCAAGACATTTGCTGCAAATGTCACGTACGTTGCCACCAGAGTGTGTGTAGCATCTTCAGAGCTTGGAGGAAGTAAAGTTTTAGTTTACCACATGGCAGCGCCCTGTAAGCGAAACAAACTTAAACAAATGACAAAACAAACGCAGAAGCCATTCGAGAGTAGTTTATGCCAATGGAAATCGCAAGTTAAGGATTGGCTAGGATGGAAATCGATATAGACTCTAGATGTGGCAAGTTGTGAGAGATGGGATTACAAGATGAGATTGTAACTTGTTTTTTATAGGTAGATGATGACTACTCCTGGCACGCAGCCTTTATCCCGAAAGGTAGAGACCAAGGTCCTATTCACAATCGTGACCATTTTTTTTTTTTCATACATTGGTATACATTTTTATCATAATTTTATACTTACAATTTTAAATAAATAATATTCATCAAAAAAAAATACTTAGTATTGCATGGTTCGGAAAACATACCTGAAAAGACAAAGAAAATAACGAATTAATTAACACATTTTATACTACAGATCAATAGCGGGAAAAATCGCTTATAATGTCCAGATTTTCAAAATAAAGAATTTTTTAAAGATCAAATTCTGAAGCAATAATTGTTATAAGTTTACTATGATGATGCAGGGTATCTGAAAGCTGTTCGCGCCCAACTTTAACGTCCGCCATTTTTTTTTTTTATCATTCAATTTTTTATTTCATAATTATATTAGTTTATTTTTTTTTCTTGATTATACAATTTATTTTATCTAAAAAATAGTTATTAAAAATAAAAAAAATAATCATTAATTCTTTTGATCATCATCTTTTTCAAATGGAATCTTTTTGATCGTTTTTATGAATAGTTTCAAATTTTGTATTTTTAAGAAATATCCAATATTTTTTTTTTGTATTTTTATATTGTAAAATCAATTAATTTTTTTCTTGAACATAAATCTTTTCCTATTAAAGAAATAATTATTCAAATAAAAAACCTCAAACCTTTTTTAAATCGAATCTTTTTTCTTTTTTTTTCAAGTTTTTTATTTTTGAGCAATCTTCAATAATTTTTTTACAAATCATTTTCTTACGTATTTTTACTTATTTTTTAAATATTTTTTGCTTATTTTTGATAAATCAAATAAACTAAAAATAAATAAAATAATGGAAAATAAATAAAATAATGGAAAATAAATAAAATAATGCAAAATAAATAAAATAATACAAAATAAATAATATCATGAAAAATAAACAAAATTAATGGAAAATAAATAAAATAATGAAAAAAAAAAAAAATAAAATAACCTTAAATACATAAAATATTAAAAAATAAATTAAATTATGACAAAGAAATTGAAAAAAAGAAATTAATCATTAAAAAGAAAAATAATATTAAAAAATCAAGTGAATTAAAAAAATTGAATTTCATTTTTAATTAATTGGAAACATGAAATTGATGAAAAAAAAATTAAATTATTTTAAAAAAAATTTGATAAAGTAAAAAAAGTTACACTAAATAAAATAATTTAAAATTGAGGGAAAAAAATAATATCAAATTGATGAAAAAAATTAAATTAAAATTAATAGAAAAAAAAAAATAATAGAAAATTAATAGAAAAAAAATAATAGAAAATTAATAGAAAAAGAAATAATATCAAGCAATTAATTTGAAACATCCAAAAATAATTTTTAAAATATAAATATAAAAGAAATAAGAAAAAACATTTAAATTAATAACAAAATATAATATTTACAAAATAAAATAAATATTTGAAAAATCATTTAAATTAATCAAAAAAAATAAATAAACTTAAAATAAAAATTTAAATTCTAAAAAATAAATTAGTTAACAAAAATAAAATGATAATAGAATAGATAGAATAAATTAACCATTTAAAAAATGAAAGGATTAAAATAGATAAATAAATTTTGAACTTTGATAAAAGAGATCAGTCCAAAAATTATGATTCAGAAATTTGTTTAAATGCGTTGGATATTTTTATTTATATTATATATTTTGCCAATTTATTTAAAAAATTTTATTTAATTTTATGTTTACTATCTAAAGAGGTAATAGACCAATATATCCGTTTTTAGCTATATTTTGATGCTAAGTCACCATTAAATTGTCTCGAAAATCATTGAATATAATTTTTTAAAGAACATTTTTTTTTTATATTAAAAATAACACTAATTAATCAAAAATAGCGTTTTGATTTTTATTTAATTAATTAAGTTATTCAAGGATCCCTTATTCAATAATTCTAGAAACTATAATATAAGTTACTGAGCTTATACAATAATGATGAAAAAAACTATTAAGCGATTAATAGCTTGGAGTGAACTCTTCTCCCTAACGTGGAACAAAATTATTAAATTAAAATTAAAAAAAATATTTTTAATTATAAAATAAAATAATTTAAAAGTATAAGTTTTTAAATAGCAAAATAGGCTTTTTGTTTTTGCAAATTTAAAGATAAGAGCGAACTCTTAATTTAATTGTTATTTTTTAATGAAGCATATTTTTTTATCTACGTCATTTATATATATCAGGACGCTAGGTGGCTTTCTCAGTAGTAATAAAACAAATCCCACAAACAAAAATCATATCTTTCCAAGAAATCTCGTAAAGCTCTCCCATCGCGTGTTACAAATCCCAATAAAACTGTCGTATAATCGCTACAACTGTCACCGCTGCTGTTCTATATGAAACTTAAGCTGCTTCAAGCTAAAAACTTTAGCTACTAGAATTTTAATGTCATCCATTTTGTTAGCTGTCATTCTACCGATTCTGAAATTCACGCTTTATCACTCCAACTTATGCAATAAGCGCACACTTGGAAAAGTTATTGAAAACTTATGCAAAGGTCAATGTGGCACTGATTGCCTGACATACATTATGGTTATATATTTTTGTGATTAATTTAACAAAATATTGCATATTTGTGTTGGACATTTGAAAAAGCAGTGCAATTTTGTGCCATTTTATTTACATTTATTATATTATCACTTGTGCACAAATTTTTTGCTCGCCAAAAGGGACGACGACTCTACTTAAATAATTTATTAAATAAAAGCGAAACGAAATGAAATTCATTTTGAAAAAATAATAAACCAGATGCTGCAGCTGAATAATATTATTATTTTTAGTTCATATGCGCGTGTTTTACCAGCATATTTATTATTTTTTTTTTTGTAGTACATTTGATTATTATTTTTTATTTTTACACAGCGCTAAAAAATATGCTACAAAAAGTCAAGCGCAATAAAAATAAATGTAGATACGCGTTTCCCACTGCTGCACTGCTTGCTTTTCCTGTTTGTTATGTACACTGCTTTGAGTGTGTATTTGTGTGGGTGTTGCTCGTGCGTGTGTAAGTGTGTGAAATTGCGGTCGCTTGTACATATGTGCATGTATATATGTGCGTGTATGAGTGTAAATGTGTGTGCGACATGCAACTGAAAGCCTCGAGAGCTTGTGGCGGCCTAAAGTGCAAAATTATGTGACAGTGACAGCTGTACTGCGGCAGCAACAACAACAACGAGTACAACAACTGCAACAATATAAAATCTCAAAGAAGTGGCCAGCTTAATATAGAGACGTTTGAATACCCTTTCGAAACGGGCGAAATGGCGAAGGTTTTCCTCACTCGTTTCCATCTCTTCGCTATTAGTGTGATGGATATTAAAATTTTTGCGGGATTTCGGAGGAAACAAATTTTCAAAATCACGCAACGTTGCTACGTTAACATTTAGGGAAACTTAATATCTATTATGGAACATACGGGATATTTCTACTTAAAACCATTTAAGCAGAAATCAAATCTAACTCGTAAATTTTAATCGATACTCGGTTACAACGAACTAATATTTGAGCTTCAACTTACTTTAAAGTCGATCAACCGAAACTACATCGAAAAAGGAGCTTTCATAAAAAAAGTCTCCTCATTAAATTTTCTAATTATTTATTAAATATTTCTCGGTTATCCAATTCTTCGCGAAATAGAGCTTACAATAGTTATATTTTACGATCCTTTTTTATATAACATATATTTCCTACATTCATTATTTATCTTATTTTCTAGCGCCCTCTAGGGTTCAATTTTGAAACTTGCCAATCGCGTAGAATTTTGGAGTAGTCCCAGCAAAAAAGTTTATTCATAATTAGCGGATGCTTATCAGGCAGATTAAAAAAAATATATACAAAAATTACATGAATTAAAAAAAAAAACTAAATAAAATAAAAAAATTAAATATTTAAAAAAAACGGTAATTAAAAAAAATAAAATAATTTATAAAAAATTAAATTATTTATAAAAAAAAGTTAAATAATGTCAAAAAAATAAATAAAATAAAAACAATCTATTTAAATTTAAATGTATAAAATAAATAAAAAGAAAAGTAAATAAATAAAGAGAAAAGTAAATAAATAAAAAGAAAAGTAAATAAATAAAAAGAAAAGTAAATAAATAAAAAGAAAAGTAAATAAATAAAAGAAAAGTAAATAAATAAAAAGAAAAGTAAATAAATAAAGAAAAAAGTAAATAAATAAAGAGAAAAGTAAATAAATAAAAAATTAAACAAAAAAAATTAAAGAAATATAAAAATTAAAGAAATATAAAAATTAAAGAAATATAAAAATTAAAGAAATATAAAAATTAAAGAAATATAAAAATTAAAGAAATATAAAAATTAAAGAAATATAAAAATTAAAGAAATATCAAGATTAAAGAAATATCACAATTAAAGATATATAAAAATTAAAGAAATATCACAATTAAAGATATATAAAAATTAAAGATATATCAAGATTAAAGAAATATAAAAATTAAAGAAATATCAAAATTAAAGAAATATCACAATTAAAGATATATCAAAAATAAGAAATAAATAATAATAATGACAAAAAAAAATTAAACAAATTTTATTTTCTTAATTTATCATTTATGTTATTATTAATTAAAAAAAATGATTTTCCTAATTTTCTTCATGTTATATTTCCCAGCCTGAAGGCCTCTGTTGCTCTGGATGCAATTCCTTAATTATTTTTACCAGACAAAGAACGTTCTAATGGAAAGATTTTTGTTTTTTTAGGTCAGGAACATTAGGCTTATTATTATGGGGCTTTTTAAAAAGCAAAGTAAATGTCAAAAAGATTTGTAGAGTGTTAAAAAAATCGTTGGAAATTAAGTTTTCTCCATTTCAGCCATAGAGAAGAACGCGAAAACATCAAAGTCTTAATTTTCCCCTGCCTTATATCTCAGAGAGTATAAATAGCGCATAATGACAATTTTAGGTACATTTTTCTAAACTAATTAACAACTTTTCAGTCAAAAGATTTTAACCAAAACATGTTATGTTCCTGAATATTAAGAATGTTAGTCCATCTAATCCGACTGATTAAGTGCCTTAGTTGGTTACTCATCCCGCCTACTACCGCCCAATACAACCTTCATCAACTATTTTAAAGACTCTGCTAAAATATTACATTAAAAAACTTAACGCTTAAAAATAAACACGACTTTTCAAGCGCTCTGTCGCCATTTAAGCCAAGTGCCACTTGGCTTTGCCACGCATCAAACAGACCCACAGCAACAGCAACAACAACAACAAAATCCAGGACAAATTTCATTTTAATGAGCATCAAATGGACGTCGAACAAACGACCGACAAAAACATTTATATTGCATAATTAAATTCACAATAATTTACAACGCCAAATCATTAAAGCATTTATTTTGCATGTATTATATATATAAAGCGTCAATTGATGCCAGTTCCATCCATATCCTCGGACAAACGTCAATAAAACAATACATAATTAGGTGTTAAACGAGGCTATTGGCGCGCTGATAAGTATGCTAATGATGAAGTTATTCAACACTGTGCAAAGCCGCTATGACGCGACATGTCCTTGTTCATGTCGTCGATAACAATGACAAGCACTTGGTATAGGTCTAATGCTTGACTTGCATTTTTGTAATTGACGAAATTTTGGACTGCTCAGTGGAAGGCCTAAGCACTTAGCACAGTGCTTCAAAAGTGGAACAAAAGTGGAACAGAGTTTAAATAGTTCGAAATCTCTAAGACTTTTATATGGTATTTGACTGAGTCAATATATTTGATCAATATCTGTTAAGAGTGTCTATTGTGATGGGGTTTTTTTTTTGCATCATTTGTGTGAAGTTTGATCAAAATTGGAGAACTATTTCATATAGCTACTATACAAAATTGAATCCTTTTTCTGCGCAGCCTAGAGAGATTGCTATTGCGGCACGTTCTAAAATTTATTGAACCAGTGTTCAATTGACTATGAACCACTGTAAATGTACACACATGCACAGCACACACAAAGCAAAAGAACCCTGACCACAATGCCAGAACACTTAACACCTGTTCTTGACACAAGAACACAACATCTGCTACAACAAGAGCAACAACAACAACGACAACCCTTGCAACAGCAGCTGTTGCAGCACTCATCACTTCCGGTTCAGCTGCTGCACTACTGACCAAGCCACCATCCCCATCGCCACCACCCCCCATTGATACTCAATTATGGCTCCACTGTGCAATGCAGCAAAAACAGCACCTAAAGGTGTGCATTGCTATTAAACCGCAACAAATTGTTGAATGTTGCATTATGCTGGCCATTACCCCCGGACAAATGAGTCAATGCAGATGTGTGAATTAGATTTGAAATACTCTAATAGCACACAGTGGCCCAGATAGCTTAAGGGGCTCAGGGGGAACAACTATGGCTGGGTTAAAATTCTTCTTGGTAGAAATTGTATTTTATTTTAAATCAATTCAATTGTCCCTGTGGCTGAAGTTGTGAATTTATATTTTATGAGCGAGGAATTTTTTACGTTTAAATAAAAACATTTCTCAATTTGAAATAAAACAAATGAAATTTCCCGCAAATATGCGCTTAACTCAGCACAAATTCAGACATATTCAGAATACTGAAAAAATAGTTTGTTCACACTTCGAGGAATTAACACATACTGAAAAGGGAAGATTGTCAGTGAGGCTTTAACATGAAGTTTTGGGTTTGAGGTACCCAATGGGATTTTATACATTTGTAGTAAATCCTTTAAAACTGATTTAGAAGCCCAATAATTAACATTTATATTTTTTAATAATTTAAATATGATTTTATATTGGGCATATAATTCTTAGTCGAGTAACAAAAGTTCATAAAATTGAGAAAAATTAATATATAAAATAAATAAATTTAAATTGAAAAAAAATGCATAAAAAAAAATATATTTAAAAAATACTATAAAATTAATATGGAAAATCCTATAACAAAAATAAATAAGTAAAAAAATAAATAAAAATCTTATAAAAATAAATAAATAAAAATCTTATAAAAATAAATAAATAAAAATCTTATATAATAAAAATAAATAAATAAAAATCTTATAAAAATAAATAAATAAAAATCTTATAAAAATAAATAAATAAAAATCTTATAAAAATAAATAAATAAAAATCTTATAAAAATAAATAAATAAAAATATAATATAAAATACTAAAATAAAAAAATTAGTCTAAAATCCCAAAATAAAAAAATTTTTAATAAAAAAAATGGTAAGTTAAATACATAAAAATATAATAAATATAAAATAAAAATATAATAAATATAAAATAAAAATATAATAAATATTTAATAAAAATATAATTAATATTAAATAAAAATATAATAAATATTAAATAAAAATATAATAAATATTAAATAAAAATATAATAAATATTAAATAAAAATATAATTTATATAAAATACAAAAATAAAAAGTACCGAAATTAAATTCCAAAACATAAAAATCATAAAATAAAAAACATTTCAAAATAAAAAATATCCAAAAATAAAAAAAACATTAATAATAAAAATCCTAAAATAAATAAAAATCCTAAAATAAATAAAAGTCCTAAAAAAAATAAAAATCCTAATAATAAAAATCCTAATAAATAAAAATCCTAATAAATAAAAATCCTAAAAAATGCTAAAATAAATAAAAAAAACTTAAACAAAAAGCCCAATATAAATAAAAATCCTAAAATTAATAATATTCCCAAATTAAAGTCCTAAAAGAAATAAAAATCATTAAATAAACAAAATTTGTAATATAAATAAAAATCCTAAAATAAATAAAAATCCTAAAATAAATAAAAATCCTAAAATAAATAAAAATTCTAAAATAAATGAAAATCCCAAATGAAGTATAAATCCTAAAATAATAAAAATCACAAAATAATTAAAGGTCCTAAAATAAATAAAAATTCCAAATTAAATTAAAATTCCAAATTAAATTAAAATTCCAAATTAAATAAAAATCCTAAAATAAATGAAAATCCCAAATGAAGTAAAAATCCTAAAATTATAAAAATCACAAAATAAATAAAAATTCCAAATTAAAATAAAAGCCTATAATAAATAAAAATTCCAAACTAAAAAAAAAAAATTTAAATAAAAATATCTCTAAATTAAAAAATCCTAAAATTGAAAATCTCACAATTCGAATATTTCTAACTGAATAATTCAAATTTAAAAATAAAAAACAAATTCACGAAATGAATCTTCCCTGTTTTAAATTTTCACTTTTTCATGTTTTCCTTTATTTTTTTGTTCACATTCTTTCTAACTCTCTTAAAAAGACGTTAAGAAGCTGCTTCCTTTCTCCTTTCTTGCCACAAATTCCAGGGGGTTTCTACGCCACTGCTCTCACTTATGCACATATGTCTGCAGCATAGAAATGCACTCAAATGCAATAGTTTATGCAATTATGCTTGACCGCACAAAATGCTGCCTGCTGCGGCTAAAGATCTCAGAAGCAACGTTGCAGTTGCAACATTCATATTAAAATCTATGCCTCGTTTAGTTGCATACTTTAAGGCAACAACACTAATTGTAAAATATTTTAATTATTTCAACAAAGTTTTGCCATTAGCACAATATTATTCTAAATAGTATTAATGTATGTGTTCAAATTCCCAAAACTTGTTAAAATTTTAAAGCATATGTTAGATATAGAAATAAATACATGTTAAGATATGTACGAACAATTTTGATAAATTACAATAAAAAAAAATAACTTTTAATTAAAAGTTTTTGTAAAATAATATCACATAAATCATGTTTATGTAGTTTAATTAGAGAATTCAAATTTAAATTGTAGTCTATTTCAGCAAAAAAATATTTATTTGTTTTAAAGATACTCAAATTATGTGTAATTTAATACAATTGAATAATAAAATATATATTCTTGAAATATAAAATAAATAAAATTAATTTTAGTGACATGTTGGTGTAACAAAGCTTTAGTTTGATATTAACGCATCCCACATAATAACAATAAAAATAAGTCCTTTCTGCCTTCTGACCAAAACTACACTAGGCAACAAAAAAATTATTACCACAAAGCAAATATATGTAAAAATTCTTTTGTGAAGAATTTTGCGCTGTACAACTTTTTAGAACATTTAAACAAGGGCAAAATGCTATTTGAAAACTTTTAGAACATTGAATCAAATTTAAACAAGGTCAAAATGTTATTTAAACAAAAAAAAATTTTTTGTAACCTTTGAACTTAAATAACTGAAGACGGGTCATGACATTTATTATTACTTTTAAAATGTATATTAATATGCCAAAACGAACATTCATGTCGAGTTTGAACCTTTTATCTTTTCGAGGTAAAATACTTATTTGTCATTTTCGAGATAATATTTACTATGGCGACCATGCAAGATGCCATATAAGCGTAACTTACATAATTCTAGAAGTTCTTCCTTGTTTGTTATTCGCAGTAAATTTACACTCATAAAATGTCCTTAAAATCTTTTCTTATAGAGAGATATCACTTGAAATTTAAAATAAAAAATTAATTAAAAATTTTCAATGTTTAATAAAATAAGGAAATTTTTATGGAGCATTATTTATTTTTTAGAAATTTAAAATTGTTTCTTTTATTGAAAAAAAATTAACATCAGTATTTTTTTCTAGAAAAAATGGCTTGTTGAAGAAAAACCTAAAAATTAAAAATAAATAAATAATAATAAAATATATAAAAATCATCAAATAAAAATTTTTTATGTGGTTTTAAAAATAAAAAAAAATTTTAAAAATGTTTAAGACAAAAAATCTTTAGGAGAAATATTTCTTTTTTAATTCAACATATTTCTGTCAAATTCATCATTTAATCTTTTAAGGAAAACAAAATAACGGCGGAATCTTTATTCATTTAGGAAATATGGCTTGTCGAAAAAATATCTAATAATAAAAAATCAAATTTTCAGTTAAGAGATAAATCGAAAAATAAACGGAATTTCGCAATAAAATATGTCAACAATTTTTTTAATTGGTAAGTTACTTCAATTTTAAAAATAAATACAATAAAAATTTAAATAAAATTAAAAAATACATTTTTTAAGTAAAGAATTTTTTAAAACACAAAATTAAAAAAATAGTGAGACAATTTTTTTTTTTTAATATACTTTTTGACAAATTACAAATGTTATCTTTTATAGGAAAGCATTTCTGTCGGCATCATTATTTGTGTAGAAAATATGGTTTGTCGAAGAAAAATTTAATAATGAAAAATTCGATTTTTATTTTATCGATGACTCGAAAAATAAACGGAATTTTGCAAAATATGTAAAAATAATATAACAAAAAAAAAAAAAATTGAAAATGGTTTAAAAAAGAAATGTAAGCCTTTAAGCAAAAAATAAAAAAAATGTTTGAGACAAATTTTTCTTTTTTAAATTAACAATATTTTTAAAAAATTCAAAATATTATCTTTAATGGAAAAAACGTACATCGGCATCTTTATTCGTTTGGGAAATACGGCTTGTCTAACTAAAATCTAATAATGAAAAATCCAATTTTTAGTTTATAGATAATATATAATCGGAATTCTACAATAAAATTTGATATGATTACAATTGTATAATAGCTCTACCACAAATTTAAAAATCAAAGAAAAAGTGGTCCTCCTCGCTTATTTTCACCGATTTGTTTGGCATTTTTATGAGTAGTTTGGTCACGCTTATCATCACTATTTTATGAACAGGTTGGAAAAAAAAAATGTATATCCCTGGTTTTTTTTAGAAACTAATAGCTTAAGTATAAGAACTTTTTACGTATAATTTATATTCAGAATTGCTAAAAAAATGTTTGACGTAATTCGATTTTTTTTCGGTATATTTGGTCACACTTATTCCATACTGACGAACTGAATATTATGAAAATATGTCATGTATAAGTAAATAAATTATTTTATTAATTTCATAATGAACGACTTAGTTATAATAACTTTTCACAATATTTTAGTAAAATTTAACAATTTATTTATTTAATGAAGGGCGAAATTTTTGTTATCTTAATTCGATTACCAGATATGTCTTGTCTAAAAATGAAAAATTCCGCTTTAGTTATTTTCGCCGATTTGTTTAGTAGTTTTCTTTGTAGTTTGGTCACACTTGTCCTGACAGATAGCGTTTGAAAAATAATTTAATTGACATTCCTGGATTCTTTTTATAAACTGTCTTAAATGTAAGAACTTCAGAATTCAGTATTGTTACATTTTGTTGGGAAAAATTAGTCTCATTTGTTCAGTACATTTGGTCGCACTTATAGGTACGATACTGATGAACAGAAGTTAACTAATTTCAATTGATCCATGAATATACAACTTAGGTATCAGAGCCTTTTGTTAAAAAATGATTTCAAAACATTTTAGTAGCGTTAAGAATTTATTTTTTTAATGAAGGGCACAATTTTTATACCCTGTACCGTATGGTCCAAGGGTATATTAAGTTTGTGCAAGCCGAAAATGTATGTAACATATAGAAGGAGACGTCGGAGACACCCCAAAGTTACCTAAAATATGATCAGGGTGAATAGAGAAGTCGATATACCCATGTCCGTCTGTCCGTCTGTCCGTCTGTCCGTCTGTCCGTCCGTCTGTCCGTCTGTCCGTCCGTCCGTCCGTGTGAACGCCTAGATCTCAGAGATGGTAAGAGCTAGAGTTACCAAACTTTCACATTAGATCCCATATTATTCCATAGGAGGCAAGTTTATTTTATTTTTTTGATATCGGGGATAAATTATATAGCTCCCATGGGGGTGTTTGAGACGACCTCGAAAAAAAAAAGCGTTTTAGATGAATAATTCGTTTGTTTATGAAGATATCGTAACGAAATTTGGCAATCGAAAGTTTTTTATAGTTCCCAATCACTGTACCAAATTTGATCAAAATCGGTTGACTATATCATATAGCTCCCATAGGACCGATCGGCCAAAATAACTTTTTTAAAGAAAAATTGGCTATATTTCGTTTTTTAATAAAGATATCCTAACCAGATTTGGCGTTTGGAAATTTTTTAGACCAATTAAGCATTGTGCCAAATTTGAACAAAATCCGTTGACTATATCATATAGCTCCCATAGGTCCGATCTTCCAAAAAATCGATTTTTTAACAAAATTTGCTGTGTTTCGTTTGTTTGTTAAGATATTGGGACCAAATTTGACATTCGTGAGTATTTCATAGTTCCTAAGCACTGTACCAAATTTAATCCAAATCGTTTGACTAGATCATATAGCTCCCATAGGACCAATCGGTCCAAAAACACGTTTTTTATACAAAATTCGATGTGTTTTGTTTGTTTGTAAAGATATTTGAAATAACTTTGGCGTTCATATCTTTTTTAAGGTATTTAAGCACCGTGTCAAATTTTATTGAAATCGGTTGACTATATCATATAGCTCCCATAGGAACGATCGGTCAAAAAAAAATTTTTGCTTAAAAATTCTTCTGTTTTTGGTTTTTTGTGAAGAAATCGGACTTTATTACAAGCTAGTGGTACAGGGTATCCTAAAGTCGTCCGCGCCCGACTTTACGTCCGCCATTTTTTTAAATTAAATATTCGATATTTTTATTCGATTACCATTCGAGTATATGGCTGGTCTACTACTACTATTAGAAATTCCGCTTCACTTATTTTTGCCGATTTCTTTAGTATTTTTCTTTGTAGTTTGGTCACACTTGTCCTGACAGACAGCGTTTGAAAATAATTTAATTTAAGCATTCCTGGATAGCCTTAGAAAAATAAATCAAATTATACCCTTGGATTCTTTTTATAAAGCTTAAATGTAAGAGCTTTAGAATTCATAATTGTTAAAAAAAATTTTGAAAAAATTAGTTTCATAGTTTTTTTCAGTATATTTGGTCACACTTATTCGATACTAATCAACAGAATAACGTAAAAAAGACAGTGAATAAGTTAAATAATTTTCTTTGATCCAGGAATATAAAACTTAGGTATAAGACTTTCTTGTTTAATAAATCTATTTCAAAATATTTTAGTAAAATTGAAGAATTTCTTAATTAAAGAACGGCAGATAGATACGTCCAAATATATAAGCAAAAATATAAAACTAACTACCACAAACATAAAATAAAGATACAAGTAAAGTTTGACCTCAAAATGAAAATTCTCTTATCCTTTTTTAACAACAAAACTCACCTACCACAATTATTCAGAAATGTTTTCTTTTTTTAATTTGTTGCACAGTGTAATCAGCATGAAGAGCTCTAGAGCACAAAAACCACTCAAATTTCTGTTTGTTTTTTCGGGCTAAGCTCATTAAGAAGAACTCCATTAGGTAGTTGCTCTTAACCCTACTGAATATATACATTTTTTTAAAAGAAATACCAAAAAATCCACCTTCATGTTGCATCAATTTCTTGCACATTTTTGTAGCAATTTGTGTTTTTTTTTTTGCTGCCTGCCACAACCACACGAAAATGCAATTAATTTTCACTTTATTATGTGGCACATTTGTTGTTGTTAATGTTGTTCATTAAATTGCATTTCAATTATAAGTATAACTTGTACAATGTCAAAGCTAGCTAGCCTAATCACTGTGGCAGGCTCTTGTGGCATGCCAATGTATAACCTATTGGTTGCAAGCACACACATATATCAAGGCTATCGTATGTGTTTGGTGGTGTTTGTATTTTACATAATAAATCACGTAATGTTCCAAAATGTTGTCATGTTAGTTGGTTAGCCAGGCAAATTCCAAAATCTATGTTGTTGTATGTTGTATGTTGCATGCATTAAAGCCATATGCATATGTCATCCTGGCAACTAAGCGACAACGACAACGAGGCAGCTGTGGCCAGCAGCTGAGAGGAGCTCGGTGTTGTTGTTCTTGGTGGTGTTCGTGTTGTTGCTGTTGAGGCAAGCGGCAGGTTGCAGTCACATGTCTTGCATTAAATTTAAATGAAATTGTCAGCTTGGAATGTAACATGAGGCCAGCCACAAATTACAGCGCATACAATGGCTGACACACGCACACTGTGTCACACAGTCACCCACTGTTATACACACACAGATACACACCCACACACATACGCATGGCAGCCATGACATGCAATTTTCACTTTAGTTTATTGTCATAAAATATTCCCAGATTGTGATTCAATTTAATATTATGACTTGTTTATTTAACATGCAACTCTCCCATGCAACAATTTAAATTCATTCATCATTTTGAATTTCAATTAACTTGCTCCTTTACTCTTTTACTCTCTTAGCCAAGTTAGTCATATGTAAATGCATCTCTCAAAAGTTTGTTTTACTTTTCCCAAGTAACTTCTCTCTAAGCAACTTTTTTAAGCCATGTTGCTTACTGCTAATTAACCAGTTCAACGCTTTTGCATGTCTATAGCTCCTCTCCGCTCTCCGGACTCCACTTTCTCCCACCTAATTACTCAAAGTGCTGATAAAGCACGAACGCCTCTCCCACATAGATGAGCGACATCTCACACTCTCTCTCCACCCTTTTCTATCACCATTTCGTCCATTGTCCCAATGTCCGTGTAATTAAACTTTGATTACGGTACTTAAAGGAACGTACTAAGCGTTTACTTCTATTTTTTATACCCTACGTGCTGAGTGAGCATTAAGGACGTCTTAAGTAGCTTAGTAACACTCTTCAAAGCAAAATAAGTATCGCTAAATAATTTAATTTCTTCGAGCTCGTAAATTTCCCATGGAGTTTTGTCAATCTAAAGTACTTCGCAAGACGAGTATTAAATATTTTATGTATAAAGATTTTATTGAATTCTTTTGGCATTACGATTAATATTCATTTTGGCGAATATAAGAGCACTAAGCATTTGAATGAAGTACTAAAAGGAACTCAAACCAAATTTATATATATTTTAAGTCTTACGTAGGCCCATTATTATCTCTAATTTGTCTATATATTTAAGTTTATTTATTTTCATTAAATTAAAAATTAACATAACCTCAAATATCTCAAAATTTTTTGCGCCCTGTACATAACCTCAAAAGTAGGAAAAAACGCCGTTTTTTTGGGTACATAACCTCAAATATCTCAAAATCCTGATGTGATGGGCCAGTTCTGACGCCGGATACGGATTCTACGCACCAAATTACTTCGGAAATAACCCTTAGCTTTCCAACAACTCACATGACCCCTGTATTTGTAGACCTGTGTAATTTAACATTATTAAATTATAAAAAAAAATGGCGGACGTAAAGTCGGGCGCGGACGACTTTAGGATACCCTGTACCTCTAGCTTGTAATAAAGTCCGATTTCTTCACAAAAAACCAAAAACAGAAGAATTTTTAAGCAAAATTTTTTTTTGACCGATCGTTCCTATGGGAGCTATATGATATAGTCAACCGATTTCAATAAAATTTGACACAGTGCTTAAATACCTTAAAAAAGATATGAATGCCAAATTTATTTCAAATATCTTTACAAACAAACGAAACACATCGAATTTTGTATAAAAAGCGTGTTTTTGGACCGATTGGTCCTATGGGAGCTATATGATCTAGTCAAACGATTTGGATTAAATTTAGTACAGTGCTTAGGAACTATAAAATACTCACGAATGTCAAATTTGGTCCCAATATCTTAACAAACAAACGAAACACAACAAATTTTGTTAAAAAATCGTTTTTTTGGAAGATCGGTCCTATGGGAGCTATATGATATAGTCTATCGATTTTGTTCAAATTTGGCACATTGCTTAAGTGGTCTAAAAAATTTCCAAACGCCAAATCTGGTTACGATATCTTTATTAAAAACTAAATATAGAGAATTTTTTATTTTAAAAAGTTATTTTGGCCGATCGGTCCTATGGGAGCTATATGATATAGTCAACCGATTTCGATCAACTTTAGTACAGTGATTGGGAACTTTAAAAAACTTTCGAATACCAAATTTGGTTACGATATCTTCATAAAGAAACGAATTATTCATCTAAAACCCTTTTTTTTTGTAGAGGTCGTCTCAAACACCCCCATGGGAGCTATATAATTTATCCCCGATATCAAAAAAATAAAATAAAGTTGCCTCCTATGGAATAATATGGGATCTAATGTGAAAGTTTGGTAACTCTAGCTCTTACCATCTCTAAGATCTAGGCGTTCACACGGACAGACGGACAGACGGACATGGGTATATCGACTTCTCTATTCACCCTGATCATATTTTAGGTAACTTTGGGATGTCTCCGACGTCTCCTTCTATATGTTACATACATTTTCGGCTTGCACAAACTTAATATACCCTTGGTACCATACGGTACAGGGTATAAAAATGATCGTATTCTTATGATACTTTGTGAACGTAAATAGTGAACTGCTTTGAAATTCGTTATTATACGATCATTATCGTCATCATCGTTTCCTTTTTCTCGCACTCAACGGGAGATGGTCTTAAACAAAACCAAGAGATGATAAGAATCTTGGTAAATATAATCAAATATAATAAATATCTTTAAAGATAATACAAATTTTTAAAGATAGTAAAAATCGACAAACATTATAAAAATCTTATTCTTCAAAGATAATAAAAATCTTAATGTTCAAAGATAATAAAAAAACTTAAAGCTTATAAAAATCGTAATCTTCAAAGATAGTAAAAATTTCCAAAGCTAATATAAAGCTTTAAAGATAATAAATATCTTCGGAAATAATACCACAAAAGCCTTAGAAAAGTTCAGTAACAAGCATTCATATAATTAAGTCTTTAAACAAATACGAATTTTTTTTTGATAAGTGAAGCCAGCAGAACTTTTGAGTTTTATAAAACAAAGAGACGATGAAACGCTTCAAAAATACCTCTACAGATTTCCTTGAAGAAACCACGTAAGGCGTCGCACTTAAACCTTAATCAAGCCAAAACAATAGTTCTCTCAATTGAAGTGTGTACAAACTTCGTCCTTAACCCATCTCCTAATTTCTCTCTTCCTTCTCTCCTTACTTTCGCTCTCTATTAACAAGAGGAATGCCAGAGACAGCCACCAAGTTGATTGCGAAAATTTCCGCTTTGGCGTCGCCGAGACACTTAAAAACGCGCGTGCAAAGACTCGACTCGAGAGCTAATGACTCGAGTCGCGGAAGCTGCTCACAAAACGGAAGCATATACATAATACATACATACTATATATATACTCGTTTATATAGCATAATATAGCTACTATCTTTTATAAAGCTTGAGGAGTATCTATTTCTTGTATTAGATTTGGTTTTTGTTGGCCTAAGCTGTTTATCGTCTGTGCATGCTTTGACATACTTTTGCTAACCACAATTGGCAATTCCACGAACAAGAACATTCCGAATTAATACAATAATTTAGAAGCAGTTGCCACTTGGGCGCCATTTTTCACACAAAAACGGAACAACAACTAACTGTATTGTCGGCTGTTTTTTTTTCGCAGTTGGCTCAATTTTATTCATGACATTTTTATTAGATTTTTCTTAAAGATTTCTGAAATATACGACTTGAAAAAGAAAAAAAACCCAAAAGCAATTCTTAAAGGCAGCAAAACGTTTAGCATACATTTAGGAGCGCCTCTTGCAGGCAACGCATAAAAGCATAACAACAACAACAACAACAACAACAACAACAGCAACAAAAGCAACAACAATTTACTCATACATTTATCATGCTTTACGCTGCCAAATTGCAGCCCTCGCGAACAAAAAAAATATGTATATATATATATATATATATATATATTTATGTATGTGTGTGTGTATTTTTTTATATAGGCAGAATATATTGTGAATATCATCATTTGCGCAAAGCGCAATATACCCAAAAAGACAACGCGACAGAGATAGATAGATGCGGAGAGCAGATAGGCGTCTTCTTCTTCTTCATCTTGTTGCAAGAGCAAAGTAAGCTCCATGAGCTTATATAATGTGCCATAAATATTAAAACGTTTTGACTTTACGCGCCAAAGCGACCTGCTACGCCTTGCGGCAAGCCTACTTGCCACATATACATACATATAGAGCACAAGGTAACCAACAACAACAACGGGGTTAGCCAGCCCAATGGTAAAGGCAAGCACTAGTCGAGTGCGAGGGTTGACTGTGAAGTTACGCCAAAACTCTATATGACACTTATTTAGAAATTTTAGGGTCAACGAGTGAACCTTGATAATGAAGATTTTTTAAGGGTAACTTTGGGTAAAGTAACTCGAAAATAATATTCCTTTTTTTTTCTAGAAACATTTTCGAGATTTTTCAAAAAATATGTTTTTGGGGTATTTGTATTTAAAAGATGAAAAGCATAAACCTTTACAAATATAAGGCGAAATCAAAAAAAATATTTCGAAAATGTGTACTTAGATAGATGGTCAAGCCATGAAAATCTTACTATCATAAACCTTCAGTAGTATGGACTTAAGATATCCGTAAAGCCTCTAAATTTTAGATTTAAATTCGGAAATAGGTTAAGATGTTGCAAGGTAGAGAAATATGAGCATTTTTTGAAAAAATAAAGGGAAACTTTAGGATACATCGAAAAGAGTAATAAATATATGAGAAGTAGTTTACAAGTTTTAGGGTCATCGAGTGATCCGTGATAATGAAAACTTTTTTAGGGTTGCAGTTTTCGAGATTTTTTGAAAAACATGTTTTTGGGTATTTGCATTTGTAAGATGAAATCAGGAATATATCTTGGAAAATAGATAGACTGTCAAACTATGAAAATCTTAGCGACATTAACCTACTAGACAGTAGTATGAACTTCAGATATCCGCAAAACCTTAACATTTTAGATACAAATTTATAAGTAGATTTAAGATGTTACGGCAAGGAAAATATGAGCATTTATCGAATAAGTGAGTTAAATGTGAGGATTAATCGAAAAAAGTAATGAAAATATGAGATATTGTCGATTACAAAAATGTGAATTAGAAAAACGCAAAAAAGATTAAAATTGTAAAAACAAAAAAAAAAAAAAATATCACTTTTATTTTTTTGTTGGAAAGAATTGAGAAAGATAGCCCAAAATGGAGTTCCTATGCTGTAACAGGAGATAAAGGAATTTATATATAGTTATTTTATAGATTAGGGAAAATATGAGAGATCGTTGATTACGATTTTAAATTAAAACGATTAGATTTAAAAAAAACAAAAATTACAATTTTAACATATCTCTTATTTTTTTGCAGGAACGAATTGAAAAAGACAGGGTTCGATGGCGATTGAAGACTCTATGCTAGATAGACTCTATAGAGATAAAGAAAATCATATATATGAATCTTTTTTTTTAACTCCATCTTTTGGAACCTTCTATTCAGGCAAACAAGAAAAAAAAATAATAAACGAGAAAGGGATAACATATGAAACAAACTAAAGGCTTTAAGAATAATGTCTGCGAAATTTTTATACCTTTTGTCTTCTTTTAAATCAATCCATCAAATAAATGTCATTTTGACCACATCAATTTTTTTTAAAACTTCCCTAGTTTGAGATTTTTTCAAAATGTTATGTATAAAGATTGAAACTTTTTCGAATTCAATCGCTTTCTGAAGCAGTCACGATTATTTTTGAATTGGAGCTAGAAATATAAGTATATTTAAAAAGAAATTGATGAAATTTGAAATTTTCGGCTAAATAATGACATTGTTGAAATTCTATTCTCTGTTCTGCATTTTCAGGTTTTTCCGTCACTAGTTTGAGACTTGAAAAATATTCTTTATAAAGATTATAATTCTTTTGCATTCATTTGAATCAATTATCGACGAAATTTTGACCCATGCATCAAATCGTTTTTTAGTCCATCGCAAGACATTAAGTTCGCCTCTGTTTTTTGCCGTGCTGAAACGAAAACGTTTTGGGATCGCAAAAATTGATTATACGATGCGGATCTAAGGTTCGAAAATGTTTTTGGTATACGTCTGTCTTTATTTAAATAATTATGAAGAATAAACATTTCAAAATAGCAAATGCTGGTTCATCATGAAGAATTCATTACACAGTCATGTCTTCAAAAATTGAGATGGATTGGACCAAATTACTGAACTTAAAAATATTATATATAAATTCTTAGAAGTCCTTCAAGGACTACTACTACTCCTACTATGAATTCTGGATTCCAAAGTGGAGCATAGAGCCTCAACACAAGGGCTATAGGGCAGCTGCAAATCTCCTCCACTGATGGCAATCAACAGATATTTGTTTAATTTGGTTCCAGTCCGTTCCTAGACTTTCCAGTTCCAGGCCAACTTGTCTGTGAGCTAGCCTAAAATTTTATGACTGAAACCAAAGCTATAGAGACATAACTTGTGATTATCAGAGATCGGGGGTAAGCCTGAGAACTTCTATACTTCCACAAGAACAAGGTGAAGATAAGTAAGGAGTTCTAACAAGGTACTGCACTAAGTCAAACAGAATGCATATCCCCTACGTCACAGCTGTGGTCATAGCTGAAGTTGCTTTGTTTGGCAAACTCACCACTAGGGAACTTGGCTTTTTAAATCAAGTTCCAAAAAATGCTTTAAAAGCGACATCGTCTATGACGCCATTACAAACAACAAACGCATTTTCACTTCTCTTTCATTTGTAGCCAAAGTATATTTGTCAACTGACCAAACAAATGTCGCTCATATTTTAAAACCCTCCTAGTCAGATTTGATCGCACAGCACTAGAACTTCCTGTTCCTTCACAAAAGAGGCAACCCTCGTTGTAACCAACGCAGGAACTGGCAGCAAAATGCTTCCAAATTATTTGCATTTTTTATGCGTCTGAGCCATCGTCAACACAAAAACAGCAGCGGCAGCCGCAACGTTCTCGTTGCAAAAGTGCAAAGAAAAATCTTACAATGAATGTGTAAGGCGGCTCTGTAAGATGGAAAAAAATGTATTCGATATAAACGCAAAGGTTCTCGTCCTGCCACCCACCCTTCAGGATAAAAGTGCCAACAGACCTCGGGGTCTGTGCTCTGAACTTGAGCAGCTGGTAAGGCAATCTTATCAGCTTTCAGCGTTGTCGACTTGGTGCGTTTAACAGCTCCACAGCTGCCACAGGCAATAGTCTCCTCTCTCTGGCAGAGAGAGAAGAGGCCTCGGAAACACTTTGCATTTTTTGCAAGTTTTGTTATAGTCTTCTCTGAGTATAGAGCATAAAAAATTTAATGAAACTTACTAACTTGCTATATAAAAGCTGGTAACAATACGGCTTAATTAAAGAAACTTGTGTAATACGAGTACAGAACATACTTTAATGAAATATTTCATCAGCACATCTCGTATGGTCTCAAAGTTTATAGGTTTTGGTTACAGTGAAAACTCAATTTTAGTATATTAATAAATACTTAAGAATGATTTAGCTTCATTTTAAGAAAAAATGCGTAGAAAGAAAATTCGATAATTCCCATCTAAAAATGGGATTCGTGAAATGAGATCTCTAATCTACATCTTAAAATTTTCGTATTTGAACCCAAATCAAATCCGAAACCGATATTTTCAAGCTCAAATTACTCAATTTTTTCTTACTTTACACAAGGACTTGGTATCAGCGATAACATAGTCTGGTAACGATATATGTATGGTTTTCAACTACTTCTGTGAATCAAAATTTTTGAATTTTCAGTTTATTTTTGCACTTAAACTTTTGCAGCCTCGTTACCCATAAAATGGACACCTTTGACAACATTTCTCCATCTATACCTTATAGAAATTCAATAAACATCAGTTTATTTCGATTTTTGCACATTACCAAGTCATTGCCATTTGACATGCTCATCAAAAAGACCGCAAACTGCAGCCCATTATCAATGTTATGTACCACATCAAGCATACGCACTGTGGGCAGCAGCAGCAGCGCCATAGAAATAAAGAATTTACTGCATTTTATACTCTATATAGAACATTTCTGTTGCATAACCCATACATTGGCATTTGACTTTTATGTTCAGTCTAGCATGAAAACAGTTCAGAAAAGTACTAAAGCTACGTTGTCCTGACCAGTCCAGTCCTCAACAGTCCTGACCAAACCAGACCAACTGTAATTGCCAAGGCAACTGTATTTTCATTCCGACATAAATTGCTGCCTCACAGTGGCACAATGGCCGCATACATATATATGTATAGTACATAGCTTTAGCCTGAAGACCGGAAGTGCACCAGAACATGATTCAATTGCCACCAATAGAATGAATTGTTGTTGTTGTTGGTGGTGTTGTTGTAGTAGTCGTATTCTGAACGAGTAGTATCTACTGTTAGTCGTTTTTGAGGTGCGCCTAAAACGTTGTAATCGAATATTGATTAAGTGCATAAAGGAAGCAACGATGAAGGCATCAGCAATGATATTGGAAGTTCTGTTTCTTGTTTAAGATATTTGTTGGAAAGTACTAGGACTAAGGTCCTGGGCTGGACTGAGCTACGTGTCGGGTTGACGGTGTCGTTAGCTTGGCAGCGATTGGTGTTTGCATTCATGTTGCAAGTTGCTGTTGCAAGTTGGCAAGGCGGAAAATTGAAGCACTTGCTGGTAGGTGGCACTTGGTTATAGTTAGGTTGGGGTGTGTTATAGGCCAGTCTGGCAGCCAAGCCCTTTGTATTGTATTTCCGCAATGAAAAACAAGGTTCAGAAATGCGGCAGCAGCTGCCGCACACTCACTCACAACAAACTCGCACACACACACACCAACACACACTCTTACCAAGGCTCGTTTATATTGCTGTCATTTTACGTAACTTTTTACTCCTTTTGGCAATGGATTTTGATTGCTTTTTCTGGGCATTTAGGTGCACTGACCCCATTTCTCTCTACGTGCTATCGATTTGAAGGCCCCTCAGTAACACACTTGGCAGTTCCTGCTTTTGACAGGCCCATTTAAACGCCAATTTTATAAGATTTGAGCTTAAAGTTTTTTCGCAATATTCATTGAAATCGTCAGCAATACCAAATCAAAACCAAATTGCTTTAATTAAACATTTTGTACGGCAATGCCAAATTGAAAATATGTCACGTTCTAAATGCCATTTCTAATCATGAAAACATGTATATGGGTATGTACATAAGCTTTATATACAGCACTGAAAATAAACACTTTATTGGGCATGTGCAATAAAAATCTCTTTTGTTTAATTAAACATGCTGACACAATGGCAATATATTTTTGGACAAACAAAATATCTGCTACACAAATCAGTGCCGAAAAAACACTGAAAGAAAAAGTTGGTATAGAAGTTGTGCCAGAGCTCTATTAGTCAATCCTCAATATAGTGCATAAAATTATTTTCAATACTAGGCCGCAAAAAAAAACAAAATTTTGTGTCTTTTTAGAGAACATCTCAAAAATTGAAACGCGTGTGGTAAAAGATATTTAAAATTTTTCGCAGGAACTGATCCCAAGTAAATCGAAATACCCAAATTAATTAGTATTTCTTATTATCATTTCCACAACTTGACAGATAGATAGATAGATATATATCGAAATACCCAATTGATAATAGTTTCAGTTATATTCATGAGTAGTATTGCTTCCTTTTCAGAACAGTCCAACCTTAGAAAAACTTCTACAACAGTCTTCCTATTACTGACGTGCGTCAGGCGATAGAAACCTAAGACTTTTGACAAGCGTATTTATTTTGAAGACAAAACACTGCGACCAAAAGATCTTTTGTGCCATACCCATAAATTAAAGCAAAAGACTCTCCGCTTTCCGTATAAATAGCAGTAGGTCTTTTATTGGTAATGACCTAAGATGGAAGGAAATAATCTGTTCCTTTCCCATGTGATAGGCTCTGTCCCATACCAGCGCTGGGTAGACACAGAGAATATGTCTGGTGGTTTCATCATCTTCTAGAAAGAGTCTGCACTCTGAAGAATCCGATATGCCAATTTTCTGTAGATGATATCTCACAGTGGGGTGGCCAAATAGGTATGCTCCCATGAGTTTTAAGTACGCTCTGCCAAGACTTGATTGTATCCAGAGGTTTGACAAGCACTTTTGCTTGACGTAGCCCCGGTAAGGAGAGCCAGTATCGCCTATGTTCTCCTGCAGCCCATTTGTTTATCATGGTTTTTATTGTGGACCAACCAATACCACAGAATGGCGCAGAAGATGTAGTCAGGGTGGAGGTCATGCTAGATTATCTGCGATCGTGTTACCATCCACTCCTGAGTGTCCAGGTACCCAATATAGCGTCAGGAAGGAAATATATAAGTGCGGCATGACCAGTGTCACTTGCTAAAAGTCCAGATGTGATCTGAATACGTAGTAGGACCAGCAAACTTATGTATGCCCTTAATTTTCTGTAGGAAGGCTTATACATCTTAGAACTCATGTTTTGAGTAGTAGTAGTGCCTCTCCAAGACATCTCATTTAAAAGAACTTCTAGTCTTAAAATATCACTAAAATATTGTATATGAAGCAAGAGAACGTTAACAGTTTTTGCAAGAGATACGCTGATATGAAAACTTAATAGTGTCTTGGAGAGAACCATAATCTTGGACAAAAACTAAATTAGGGATTTGTCTCAGCGTCTAATAAGTCAAAAGCTGATTGCTGTCGTTTCTCAAATTTATAAAAATTTTCACCATTATGAGAAACTTCAAAAAATTTTGAATTTATCGCACAACAAATCCTTATCTGAATCCGTCTGGTTTTTTTTTAAGTAGTAGTAGTGCCTTTTCAGGAAATCTCAAATAAAGGAAGAATTCTAGTCGGTTGAAATCACCGAATTGCGGGAGGCAAGAGAACTTTAATAGTTTTTGAAAGAGCTATGCTGATGTGAAACAGAATACGGAATGAAAAACCATATTTGCTATATATTATTTTTATAGAGAAAGGTCTTAACATCGTCGCATTACTAGGGTGAGTAGTGATGGTTCAGAATATCTTAACAAATGAAATGCGTGAGGCAAGAAAAGCATCAAATTTTTGCAAGAGCTACGCTGCTGTAAAGCGAATTCCCAAATTGAATATCTACTCAGTTATATAATTTCTTTTTGTGAAAGAAGGCTCCCTCGACGTCTCTTAATAGGACATCTCAAGTTAAGAAAAACGGATTTACTGAAGTGCGAAGTGGCAAGAGAAATGTACGATTTTTACAAGAGCTAATATGAAAACGAATAACCAGAATTGGAAAACTTTTCATTAGAGATGCATACTAAAATATATGAAAATAAAAATTCAACATAATAATATAAGATCAAAAAGTTTCCGGAAAGGCGTTTTTTATATATATTTTTATATTATTATTATATTTTTATATTATTATTATATTTTTATATTATTATTATATTTTTATATTATTATTATATTTTATATATATATTTATTTTTTTATTAGGTTGGTAGGGCTGTTTTGACATCTTGTCATAATTTCAATTAATTTTAAATCGATCCTTTCCGCAAACTTTTTGATCAAATGGTATAGTATATATTATGATTATTATGATATGATCTTCTTTTCAGAGTATTGTGCTACTGTAGAAGCTGAGAAAACCGAATACGCAAAAAAAAATCGATTTCATTATTTTGATAAGAGTTTCATCTTTCAAATGGGAAAAGTATTCTACACCTAATGAGTCAAATACTGATACCTGCCCCCACCTAATCTTATTAATTCCAAATTTCTCTAACGTATTTTGATTTTTCTCAGTGCACAAATGCACGCAATATTCAATCAATTCACAATGGATAGCTTCAAAAGTGTTCCGACTAAAAAGAATGTTGCCTGCTCTGCCAATTTATTTGATCAGTAGTTGTGCTGCCTTTACTCTATAAAGGAATATACCAGAGTTAAAATTGTCTGACTGAATTTTAATAAAACAAATATTTTTTTATTAAGCTAGCTTTATGCACAAAAATGTTTGACAAACAAAATTCCACCACTTAAGCACGAAGTAGAAGTAGAGCTCAGGAACTCGAGGCAATTCTAACCAATTCTTTATGCAATTTATGCAAAATTAATGAAAAATATGCAATATTACGTTTCTGAGTTTTTACTCAAAAAAGGCTTGACAAAAACCTCAACATTTTTGAGAGCACGCAGCAAACAGCTGGCAGGCCACTCTGCCTAATTTTCTCAAGCTTTAACTTCAATCAAATCAAATCAGTAGAAGAATTTTCTTCTTTTCTTGTTTTTTAGAAAAATGTAAGTTGTTGTTGTTGCAACTGACAAAGTGACACACAAAGTGCCAAAGACCAAGGCATATGGTGTCAAGTGGCTTTTGGGAAAAATGTTGTTTCTTTCAATTGTTTGTCTATTTACTTACGCATGAAACGCAACGACAACAACAACAAAGACCAGAGACAAGTTGTTGTTGTGAAAACTTTTCATTGGCTTTTATACTTTATTTGTATAGAGTAATGTATCTATAAGATACACAAGAAGCAAGCTGCAAGCTGCACAATGCAATGACAGCAGCTACTTGCATATGCAGATAAGTTTATCTATTTGTTTAAGTGTTTTTTATGATGTGGAATATTTTTGTTTTTTTTTTTCAGAAAGTGGAGCATATTTGATTGTAAATAGTTGTATCATATAGACATTAAAACATAATTCAAACATTATCAGCACTTAAATAGCAAGATATGAAAAGTAAATCTGGTCACACTAATTTATTTTCAGTCGATAAAATAATTCTCTCGGAAAATATAATATTTTAAAGAGCTGATTATGTGGCATACAGTGATTTTCAGAAGAAAAGACAATTCTATTATTATTATTTACTCCATTTTTGTCATAAAATTTCCGAAAAAATCTATCTTCATAAGAAGACACGCAACTTTTTCTCAGTATTAAACACTATTTCTACCAAGAGGATTAAAAAAAATAGTTTATCGGTAATAATTAAACTAAGAGATTATATTATAAGTTAAGTCTTTTGATACAGAACGTAGAAATAGTATTTAAGTATAAAAGCATATTGTTTATTTAAAAATCTGTCTTACCTAAATTTAAGAAGACCAATAAACTATTTAGCTAAAAACTTTAATTCGGATATTTATTGATATAAGCAACTTTAATTAGAAAATAACGTCGACTGCATTAGAATTTCAAGAAAATTAAATGTATAATCTCGCTAAACAAAACTTGTCGAGAAAAAATTAACTCTGATAAATAACACTGGTCCGAAAAAGAAAGTCCTATGAACTTGATTGTGCCTATTAGTGCTGGATGTAACATCAATTTTACATCGATATGTATATTTTTTTCGATCATCGATATTTTTATTTCGATTATCGAAAAATACCTAGTAGCTAGTACTCCAGTAAGCGATAAGCGGAGTTTGCTTAAATCAAAAAACGTTGACATGATTTTATTTAATGAAGTCTGAAGTTAGTTTAAAGGTAATGAGACTGCAATTCTGGCTGGAACAGAACAAATTTTGTTATAACAAACAGTCTCACAAAAAAAAGTGGTATAAACTTTACATGTGACAGAGGAACCCCTTGTGAACTTTGGGTAACTGAATCCGACGTCCAATAACGCCGATCTAATGGATCTTAGATAATATCCATATAATCTTGCTTTACGGGATTCTTTTGGAGGTAATCCATAACCCATGTGTGAAGGATCCATAATCTACTCTACCCGCCATATAAACTTCGCTGAATCGAAACATCGAATGTGTTCGAATGTTTATCTAATGTTCGCCAACACCGATGTTTCTCCAGCACTAGTACCTACGGCTAGCCCTGCCTATGAATTTTGATCATCTGAAGCCGAAGTGGAGGTCAGAAGAACCTCAACAGGCAAGCATGCGGAAATAAACTCAAAAAACCAGATAAAACTAGGTACTTTGCAGTCTATCGCGGAAACCGAAAACCGGAACTACAAAAACACATATAAAATACAAAATAAACGATTGAGGAAGGTTTCTGAGTAAAAAAAACTACTCCGAAAACCTATTGGTTCTCCAAACTCCAATTTAAGTAGAGTTATTAATCTATCGCACCCCTGAACTGTGGGAGGCAAGAGAAACCTAAGAGATAACTATCTATATTGAAGACTATCAGAGCTTGTCTGTTTTTTTCTTTTCCCAGGATTTGGAAAACAAGCTTGCAAAGTTTTCTAGCTTTTGTATTGAAACCAATTATAGGCCTTCCATTTTAGCCTAGCATGCAATTTAAGTTATCGGTTAAGAATTTTGGAATTAGTCAAAATTACTAAAATAAGCGTAGGCTTGTATTTACTACACCGTCCACCTCAAAGGATGCTAATTATTCAATATTGATACATCGATTCTCGAAATGTCGTATTTTCCTTTGTTTAGCGTCGGTATGCTACCCTGATCAAAAAGTTTCCAGAACCATCACCGTATGGCATCAGCAAAATCAAAGAGTCGACCGTAAAGAGTGTTGGCAGAGGAGTTGGGAATTGCTTTTGGATCCGTCCAAGACACTTAGGTTAAAGATTTGATTTTGCTTCAGTCGTATATATCAGCAAAAGCAGGGTTAAGCATCTAAGCGTTCACAGTTTGAGTAGTGTTTCGGAATAGTCCGTAGATCTGCGAAACATTTAGCATTTTCCAAAATGAAAAACCTGAAATGCGTGAAGCGACAGAAACGTAAGAGAGAAAGAGTTGTTTCAAGAGCTGGGCTCTGAGTTTTTCTCTCTATTTTGTGTCTATAAAAAAGGTTGAAGCATTGAAGTTTTGAGTAATCACTCGAAGTTGTCTTTGAAACGCGTGAGTCTGTTCCTCACTCACGATTACAATTCTTTTCCAACAAGTGCTTGCACCACGTTCTACATATATGGTGGCCCAACCGTATTAGTTATGAAGATCTCTGGAACATAACTAATCAGAAACCTCCGTCAGTAGAAGTATACGAGCTTAAGTGGCGATGGATTGGGCATACCCTTCGGAAATCCAACGAGAACCTCGCTCGATAGGCACTTCCTTGGAACCCTCAGAGAGAGGTCGTCGCATTGGTGCGCCAACAAAAACATGGAGAAGATCTATCGATCATGAACTACAAGCCGCCGGCTACTCGTGGAATGATATATGCTGTGAATTCCGTAATAGAGTTCGCTAAAAGAGGATGGTCGGGGAGAATAAGACTCGGAGTTGTCTAAAGGTTTCATTTCCCATAGAGCTCGTATTTCTTCAGCTGAAGTGCGCGAAGCAAGAAAAACTTTGGAGAGAGCTGTTCCAAGAGCTGGGATCTCCTTTATTATTATGTGTCTGTGAAAAAGGCTCAAGCAACTCAGCATTCACGGTTTGAATAGTGACTCGGCATAGTCCGCAGATTTCAACGCAGCATCTGCGTTAGACATTTCATTTTGCAAATTGAATAAACTGAAGTGCGTGAGGTAAGAGAAACGTGTGAGAGGGCTGTTCCAAGAGCTGCGTTTTTCTCTCTACTATGTGTCTGCAAAAAAGGCTCAAACATCAAAACATACCAGTTCTGTGTAGTCACTGGGAATTGCCTGAAGGTTTCATTCAATGGACCACGCATTTTATAAATTAAACAAACAGATGTGACGTGAGGCAAGAGATACGTAAGAGAGAGAGAGAGAGCAGTTCCGAGAGCTGCGTTCAGTAATCTTCGCGTTCAATGTTTGAGTGTAAAAAATTTTCAAGCATTTAAGCATTCATATTTTGAATAGTCCACTCAGAACTGTCTGAAGGTTTCACTTCCAAGAGAGCTCCCATTTTGTAAATTGAAACAAGCTGAAGTGCGTGAACCAAGAAAAACGTAAGAGAGAGAGCTGTTCCGGGAGCTGCGCTCTGCGTTTTTCTCTATATTAGGTGGATTAGGTAGAGGTCTTCTCTCGAAGATCCGAGAGAGGTTCAATCATCTACATTTAAGCATTTATATTTTGAGTAGTCCACTCAGAACTGTCTAAAGGTTTCACTTCCAAGAGAGCTCCCATTTACTACATTGAAACAAGCTGAAGTGCGTGAGCCAAGAAAAACGTAAGAGAGAGAGAGAGAGAGAGCTGTTCCGAGAGCTGGGCTCCGCGTTTTTCGCTATATTATGTATCTGCAAAAAAGGTGCAATCATCTACGCATTCAAAGTTTGAGTACTCACTCCGAGTTTTTGAAGCTTTCATCTCTATTTTAAAAGAAAATAAACTGCGTAAAGCAAGATAAACGTAAGTTCTGTTTTAAGAGCTGCGCTCTTCGTTCTTCTCTCATTTTAGTTATAGTTTGTTACACGTAAAAGAAGGCTCAATCGCCTACGCGTTCACGGTTTGAGTAGTCCCTCAGAACTCTCAAGGATAAGACGTCAAATGCAATCGTTGCAATAAGGCGAGGTAGAGACTGTACCTGACATCTCTGTAATCTGTCTAATCCGTCAGTTCACTAATTGATTCAATGCAAATCATTATCCACAATTAAGCGTTAACATAATTCATTGGCTTTTAATAAGTTCCTAGCGTAAAGCTGGATATAATGCCAACAAATGAACAACATGTTTACCAACTTAACTAACTCCAATAAACATAAAACAAAAACAACTATAACAACTGACTCTACTCCGACTACAACTTGAAATTCGCTGAACAACACAATTAAAATGAAATTTTCATAAAATAAAGTTTTGCGAGAACACGACGTGGTGGTCTTTATTATGGCAAACAACCTGAAGCTGCCGCGCTTGCCGCAGACGTGTTGCAATTATAGAGCAATGCTATTTTTTCAGATGGTTTTGCACCATGTTTTTTTTTTTCTTTTTTTGGGGTGGTTTGTCTAGCCAGCGGTCATTGTGTGTATGTGAGGAGTTTGTATGGGATGAATGCATTTGTAGGAATTCGAGCGAAAAATATAGAAGAAAAAAAACATGAGCGAAAACCTAGCAACGTTTCAATTGAAAGCGATGGCTGTACTTTATAGCTACGCTGTTTTCATTTTTATTTACAATTTTTCATTTCGAAACCAAACCAAACATGTACTTCCATTTTAATGTAATTTTAATTTGTTTATAACTTGGTAAAAAGTTCAGCAGCAGCAGCTTTGGGAGCAGCAGCTGCATGGATATGGCAGCAAAAGTTTCAAACGCCTGCTCCAAAGCCCAGACAGACTACTCTGTGCCAAACCAATTTAAAGTACAAAAATCAAAATGGTGCGGCAAATAAAATAGGAAAAAAAAAATATATAACAGAAACAACAAACTTCAAACAAAAGTTCAAAGTTTTATTTTTTAACTTTTTGTCTAACAGAAAATGTAACACAAATCCTCAAAGTAGAAAATAGAATGAAAACTTTTGGCGTTTTATCTGCAGTGCACAGCAAGCTCTCTGATGCCTGATGCGTGTTTATAAGTAGTATATGGGAGTATGTGTGTGTGTGTATCTGTGCGTGTGTGGAAAACTCTGATGAGTTCAAACAAGATTATTTGATCAAACCGCCACCAAATACCGCTAAGCAACGCGAAACTTTTGCTGCCGCACTCATTTGCTTTTAACAGCAAACCACATCGAATGAACTTAATACAAATGAGTCGGTGCTAGAGTAGAAACTGCTCCAAAAAACATGCCCAAGATTCAAGTTAAGCGGCAATGCTATAAAAGCGTAAAAAGTTTATAACAAAGTCGTAGCATCTTTATTTTTGAGCGCGTGTGTGACTTGCTGCACAAATTTTTTCGCCACAAATTTTGAAGCATACTTTTCAGCGTCAGCTTAACCCAAACATATACAGACACGCGCGTGCACACACACAAGCGCATTAAAAATTTAAGCGTGCGCTTGAGTAAAAGAGCGGTGACAATTGAAGCCAAACGGGTTGGGGGTCATTCGCTATTTACATGGGGTAAAACGCTAGCTGCAAGTACTCAGCGTAGGGAGTAAGTAGCTAAACTTAAGAGCGGGAAAAGAGCGCAAACTTTTGAATTATGGCTGTGTTTAATGGCTTAAGAGAAAGTTTAGCTAGACTGTAGACAGATTTTATGCGCTTTACTTATCATATAAAAGGGTTCATTAGTTTTGTACACAGAGATGGGAGGAAAAATTCTGAGCATCTTAATTATGAATGTACTAAAAGTATACACAGAAAAAAAGTATCTACGCAGCAAAAGTACACTACAAAATTTTAGGTTCAATATGTTCTGATATTTTGAAGAATCAAAAATATGAATAAATATTTTTAATTTTTTTTATTCAAAGATATCAATATTTAACTTTAAGAAATATTGCAGACTCTTCTTGGTTTGAAAGCAACGAAGAAATTCACAAAGACTTGAATGTTTCTTACTTCAAAGATTAAATAACCAAATCATCACGAAGATACTTAGAGAGACTGTCATGAATGATTCATGAAAACTCACTGACAATTAAACTACTAGAAAAAATTTGGACGTTAGACGTCTGAAAAAATTTTATATTTTGGACCTTGAAGATCGTTTTGTACAATAGTTGCATAATAATTTTAGCACATAGTATAGTTCATATTTTGATTGAACTCACAGGAGCGGTAAAAAAGATCTCCTGGTCACAGTACCCCAACTCTTTGTGAGGAATACAAAAACGAATGAATCTTCGGGTTTAATGGAAAAGACTTCTTTAGCGCGTTCCATGCATTAGGTTAGGTTAGGTTGCACCGGTTGACACCCAGTGGAAGGACTAGACAGTCCTAAGTGGTACCGGAAGATGCGGCTGGAGTACATTTCATGTTATTCATCGAGCAACCGCGTATGCTAGGCGAACGGAAGAAGCTTTTGGGGTGCCCTGTTGGCTTTCAGTGGGGTAAGTCAGGGTGTTCCTAGGTATTTGAGTCTCGATGTACATAGGTCGTTCATAGTCTCTTTGAAATCTGTTGGTAATGCCAAGCTGCTGCCCAATCAATCCTGTCAATTTTTTTTTTTTTCACCCAAATTTACTGATTGTCATCAGACAGATTGCAAATAAAAAGGTTGAGTTTTGTGTCAGAATTCTTCTAAAATCCTATAGAAAACATCACGGTGAGGCCAAACTACGGATACCCAAGACCATGAATTTATTTTCTGTGACCATTTGTAAGCTATAGCAAGATAGATCCGAGACCCTGAAAGGGTTTATACTGTAAAGTGAACCTAAACTTTTGCCTGGTAGTGTAATTCACGCAATGCGTAGGATCATTATGCGTGTCTCTTTGAGAAAGAGAGCGCAGGATCAATTTTTGTATGGTAGCTATATGAAATAATGGTCCAATTTTTATCAAGCCTTACACAAATGTGTGACTATTATAACATATATATATATAATTCCCTGTTAGACCCCTTGGAGGAGGGGCATAGGGGATCTCTATTAATAACTGTTCGAACAGAACAGGGACCTACAGTTTATAGCCGAATCCGAACGGCGGTGTCTTTAATTAATAGAGACTTTCATGGCAAATAGCGTCTTTGAGCTAGCGATGCCAGTGCTAGGCAAATGCACCAGTGCTACTGCGGGGAATCGAACCACCGACCTTCGGTTTTAGAGGCGAGTACGCTACCACTTAAGCCACCGACGGCCACTAACTATTATAACATGCTCCAAAATATATAAATACATCTAAGAAATATGTTTTTTTTTTTTAATATTTTCCAATGTCACGTAATTTAGTCTACACACTTTTGGTGTAGTTTGATCGAAATTGATTCACTATTTCATATTGCTGCCATAGAATAATTGTACCAATTTTTTGCACAGCCAAACACCATCTTGCCAAATTCTTTGCATCACCTCCTACTGAGCTCATATTTTTCTTTCTCAGCAGCTGGAGGCTCCTCTGTATGAGTAGCCGATTATGCTCTCCACCTGCGATCCAATATGAACGTAAATTTCTCATTCAAGTTCTCAGGCTTACACTTGTAAATTTTTTCCCCCTCTAATAATTTTCCCTGACTTGACTATTTTTGGCAGTCGGCACTAGATGAGCATGGGTAACTCTATGAATAACTGCTCGAAAAGAACACGGATCTACAGTTCATAGCCGAATCCGAAGCATGGAGATCTCTATTAATAACTGTTGGAATATAACAGGGACCTACAGCTTTCATAACCGATGTCCGAAAAGCGATGTTTTAAATTAATTAGAGAATTGTTTTGGGCAAATACCTTCTTTGAGACTATTATGTCAATTACACAAGATGCCTTCTTGATCTTTTAATCTTAGATGATCCTTAATATTTACTCCAAAATATTTGACAGAAATAAATCTTCTATGGAGCTATCTTCTTTCTTCTTTCTTTTTCTCCCTAATTGCTATTATATAGTTGTTGTTATGAGTGGCAAAAAAAAAATCGTTTTTGGACGTGCTGTTTCCTTTAGGATGACTGTGCATTTAGCAAAAGCAACAAATGAGAACTGACCCTTGGTCAAATTAACGCTAGGTGGCGCCAGTAGTAAATACAGCACTTTTTGTTGTAGCGCTAATAACAAAAGGGCAGGTAGATATAATAATAATCATTTTTCTGAATGATTATTTTGCCAGTCGTTCCTGATGGAGCATTGCCGCTTAGTCAAATTTACGCTGGATGGCGCCAGCAGTAAGTAAAGTTTTTTTTGTTTTAGCGCTAATGACAATAAGCTCAGGAAGATATAATAATAATAATTTTCCTGAATGACTATTTTGTTGTTCTTGATGGAGCATTGCCCCTTAGTCAAATTTACGCTAGATGGCGCCAGCCGTAAATACAGTTTTTTTTTATTTAGCGCTAATGATAATAAGCTCAGGAAGATATAATAATAATAATTTTCCTGACTGACTATTTTGCCAGTCGTTCCTGATGGAGCATTGGTATCTCTATTAATAGCTGCTCAAAGAGAACAGGGATCTACAGTTTATAACCGAATTGGAACGGTGGTGTTTTGGATTAATAGAGATTGTCTTGGACCAGTAACGTCTTTTTGCTGCCGATGCCAGTGCTAAGCAAGTGACCCAGTGTATCTGAGGGGAATTGAACCACTGACCATCGGATTACATAGAGTAGTATGCTCCATTCCCACGATCCAATATGAACCCGAATATCTCATTTAAGTTTTGAGATATACACTAATACTTTTTTTCCCTTACTGCTCTTTATCTGCGTTTCGAAACAAAGTAATTAAGAAGATTTACTTTATCTTTAGAACCAAAGGTAATTTTCACGATAGTTGTTAGAAGCGATTTTATTGGCCTATAAGTTCCATTGAATAATGTCTCCGGAATAGAATCCAGACCCTTGTAAAGTGGCAACATCTACTCATATTATTGGAATAATCTTAGCTAAAGGGCATGCCACTGTTTGGTAACACGTATTAAAAATTCCTAAACTACATCTAGTTAGCATAGTAACTTGGCTCCTAACTAGCTCCTCTCTATAGGATACCCAAGCAATGCCCCTAGCTACCCAATTGTGCTTTAATCTTTAAGCAGTTGTATCAACTGCCTGCCTGCATTCTCTATAAACTTTGGTAATACTTAATTCATGGCCATGTGGGAATGATTTATTCATGCCCAAGGCAGAGGCCATTGCACGTGTATCCTCCCGTTTTCACTACTTCCCTCACACTCCTCACCCCTCTCTTTGTCGTAGTGTATTAATGCTCGGGCATAATGTGTGCGACAAGCGTCAAGGTTGAATCACTTTACGGTTCGTTAAATTTTGCAAGTTCTAACAACATTGACGAGGCCCTACTGGGCTGGCCAGGACAGTCACGAGGCTTGTCCAGGCTCCGAGCATTCCCTACTACTTTCTACGACGTACTTTCACTTTTGTTTTCGTTCTTTTTTATTTTACCACATATTAACTGGACTCTATCTCTTTCCCTTTACGGGTCGTCGTCGTCGTCAGCATTAATTTTCATTACCCGTCGTCGTAACGATTCGGTTTGTTGACCATTCACAGAATATTCCCATACACACACTTTGGTGTTGGCGCAAATTGCGGTAGTTTATTCTCCTTTCCTTTTTTCTTCTTCTTTTCTCGCCCTTTTCTTATATTTATTTATTATATTTTGTTGTACATAGTTGCGTTTATATACCTTAAGTAAACAAGAAGCGTCAAAGTCTGGTACGTCATATTTAAGGATTTGGCGCATCAAATTGTTGCGGTAATGGACCATTTTGAGTAAATAAGTCCAACCCAAAAACAGAACTTACGTCATAATAAATTACACTGACTTTTGGGACAATCCAAGCGAAAGGCAATTACTGTCGCTTAAAATTTACAGTAGAGCATCGGCAGCAAGAACTTAATGGTACAGTGAGTACAAGATATTTACCTGCAAAGAAAGAAAGAAAAATTTTGATTAGTTTTGTGAATTTTAAAGTTGTTTTCGAATAAATATCAATTGAGAAGTCATTTGAATAAAAAAAATAGATTTTTAATCGATTTTTGAGCAAAAATACTTTATATAATTTTATAAATTTTAAAACAATCAAAATAATACATTATTTTAAGCGATTTCACGATTTCGTTTTATCGCACACTTTGAAAGGCATAACAATAAACGACTTAAAGAATCGACTAGTCGCGAACCTCAAATAAAAAGTATTTTTAAAAATATTTATAAAAATACGTTTAAAATTTTTTTATTAAAATCTGTGAAAGTGAAAAAATGCGTATAATTTAAGTTGCGTTATCGGCCAGTTGATTTATGATATCGATAAAAAAAAAGATCGAAGACATAAAACCGAATAATCGAAAGAGCTTAATTGAAAAATTAAAAAAAGTTTATTTGTGAACAAATGCTCAAGCAATTAAAGTTTAAACAAAGAAAAAATATTTGTATCATTAAAAAAAATTTAATTAAAAATATAATAAAAATATTGATAAAATAAATATTAAATCAAATATTTTTTTAAATAATAATAAAATGCATGAACTTCAATGAACAATTTATTTTTTACAATATTTAAATAATAAAACTATTTTATATACATACTTATAAGTTTTTTACATAAAATCTGTTATATATATACTTTAAAAAAATTTAAAGCAAAGAATATATTAAAAAAAAAAAAAGAATTGTGGAAGGCACGCCATCGATTAATCGCACGAGATTAAAAAAAACATTTTTTAAGACATAGAACAATTTTTTTTTTAGGCACGACCGATTAATCGCATGGGCTTAAATAAAAAATTAAAACATTTATTATTTAAAAAAAATTTTGCATTTAAGATTTAATTAAAATTTAAACTAAGAAAAAAGTCTATGTATAATTAAAAGAATTTATTTAAAAATTAAAAAAAAAATTGATAAAATAAATATTAAATAAAATATTTAAAAAAATATAATATAATATAATTATAATAATGAAGAATTTTTTAAAACATAGAAAAATTGCTTTTTGTAAGCAGGACATCGATTAATCGCACGGGCTTAAATTAAAAACTAAAAAAAAATGTTAGTGTTTATTTTTTTATTTAAAAAAAATCTTAATGATACAAATAATTTTTTATATGCATATATCTATACATTTTTTCTATAAAATCTGTTAAGTATATGCTGCAAAAAATGTTTAAACAAACATTAGAATAAAAAAAATATAAATGTATCACAGAGCTTAAATGAACAAATTTTAAAAAAAAAAGAAAAATTTTGTGTTTGAATGCACGACAAGCTTAAATGAGCAATATTTTTTTTTTGATTTATAAATTTTTCCATAAAATCTGTTAAATATATAATGTAAAAAAATTTTAAAGAAACAAAAGAATAAAAAAAAATTATCGAAGGCACGACATTGAATCATCGCACGGGCGTTAATTGAAAACTAAGCTTAAATGAATAATTTTTTCTTTTTATTTTATATATTTATAAATTTTTGCATCAAATCTGTTAAATATAAAATTTAAAAAATGCCTAATTAAACAAAAGAATACAAAAATTTTATCGAAGACACGACATTGATTAATCGCAAGAGCTTAAATGAATATTTTTTTTTTTAATATTGTATAATAATTTTTTTTTTTTATTGAAGGCACTAAAGTTTTTTTTAGAAATATATTAATATACATTTAGAGAAAATATATAAAAAAAGCTAGTTCGAATAAAATTTAAAAAAATTTATATTTTTAAATCAAATCTTTTAAGTATTTAAAAGAGAAAAATTTCGTTGAAATTTTATAAAAATATAACTATCAAAGGCTAAAAGCAATCGGATTCCCGATATTAATTCATCAATCAATTTTATTATAGCCATTATCCACTCTGCGTTTTCAATTAAAATTTATCAAAAACTTATTGCATGAAAAATGCACACATCTTTAATACTTCGAATATTGGTAATAACTCAACCAAAAATGACTTTTAATAAACAATTTCTATAAAACTATCCATTAACGCCCACTCTAAAAATTTATTTCAAGCAAGCCCTTTTAGTAAATAACATATATCAAAATGCAAATAGTAAATAACCCAATTCACTTATCGATACTTTTGATAAAAAATAGTTTTATATACCAAAGTGTTCATTCGTTAGCATTTTGATAGATAAATATTGGAACGCTTTTTGAATACAATTAATTGCACTGGCGATATATTTAACTTATCTACATCTACATATGTATACTGTATGTAAAGCACTTACAGCGAGTAGTTCAATAACTATTATATATGGCTATTCATATGTTACATTTGTGTAGGTAACTTCCGCTCTCTCTATATTTTTTTTATGTCGTTCAATTTCGTGTCAATGACATGCTAGCATAACCCCCAAAAAATAAAATCTAAAAAAGAAAGAAAATCTGCGAAAAATCAATCGGAACTGTGCACAATTTGCTCGTCATAAATCATATTGAAGAACGAATAAAAAAGCGATTTTTCAGCGTTTTTCAACTTGCTATATTTGGTATACTCATATATGCTATATACATATATATATTTGGTATATAGTCGTGTACATGTATGAGTGCGGTTCACAGCTGCACAACAACAGCAGCACCTTTTACACAGAGACTAACCCAATTTATTTGAGTGTGAAAATTGGCTTTTACCCATTTCGAAATTCTAAGCTGTTGATGGCGTCTCTCTTTCACGTTCGCCGCGCTACTCCCACACACACACACACACTCTCAGTCACACACACAAATAGACGTTAAACGAACTGTGCGCTGCATAAACACGTATGTGTGTGTCTGCCTAACTGTCTGTGTCTGTTCGCGTGAGTATGTGTGAAAAAAACCAGTGAGAATTTTACAAAAAAAAATCGGTACAAATCGCACTCACACCAAAAAAAAAAAATAAAAGAAAGAAATAAACGAGAAACGCAGGAATTAGATGAGCAGAAAGGAAAATCAAAAGAAAGGTAAAAAAAAAACTGTAGCTTTTTACCCTATTCATGGGGAGAACATGTAAATTCAGTTTAAAATGGAGCGCTACCTTCTCTACTGCCATATAGGTAGGTAGCGTCGGGGTCTATGCAGCTGCATATAGGCAGTTCTTAGCTGTTTTTTTTTTATTTTAGCCCACAGCTGCTACAAATTTAAGCCATTTGGGTTTTTGCTACTAAAACAAATGCAAATCGCTTTAGTATTTTACAATTACTTAAGCTTTGTGTAGCAGACACGCAAACTTCTCATACTAAAAATCTTCGCTCTGCTTTCATTACTTTTTATTCATTTCAAAGTTTATGCGAGAGACTACTATGCGATAACTCGATAGAACATTCCTAAGGGTGAACTTTTATTTATCGAACAATAAAATCTTTTTTTGCTAACAATCCGAAGCTAGAAAATGAGTTATATTTAAATCAAACCATTTTCGACAGGAACTTTTTCGATTTAAGTATATATAATATTGTGTTCGTCAGACAATAGGTATCACAAGGGGATCAACCGTAATTGTGATGCCCCCCGTGAGGGCGGCTGGAAGCAGGTCCTTGGCACGGTCATGTCTCTGCAATGGATGCTGACCAATCGTAGTCGGGCCAAGAGAGAAATTCAATTCAAAAAATTACCCCAATCTAAGGTTGAACATCATATGCCGATAGATGCATGATCGAGGGGGTGCTCAGTCGCTAGTGTGCGTACTTTGAATACCTGTCAACCTCCAGTTTTTATCCTTGAATTCCCACGGCATCTCGAGCCATCCCGTGGGCGACATCCCCGCTCCGGTTATTCAATATAGTATACCGATACTTCAAATAATTCTGATGAGTTTGATGACACTCTAAAAGCATTACCCCAAGAGGAAGTCTGCAAGGCTAAGGTATCAGCTGCACAAAGTGTTGCCAGATCGTAGCGACTACAATGAAATCATGCCAGCTTAGAGGACAAAAATATGACGGTGTTGCCAGATCGTCGTGTCTGTCTTTAAGCTTAGGAAACTTATAGGCCAAAAATCATGATAAAGTGTTGGCAGATAGTGACTGTACTGAAACCTATGATCTGTATTCTCTTGAAAGCAATTCCTAAAAAAGTATTGTAAATCGCAATGACTGTGGGAACATAAAGGAATAAATGCCGAATAGTGTTGCCAGATCATAGTGGCTCCACTGAAACCCATGGAAATATAAAGAAACAAAACAATAAAAGAAGAAATATAAACGCATTAGAGCCGAATAGTGTTGCCAGATTACAGTGGCTGAACTTAAACCTTTGGGACATATAAAGTAATTTAAAATCATGTTGCCACATCGCTCAAATCGAGCAAAAAAAAAGTAATTAAATTTATCTACTCCACCACAAAATCGCATAATCGTGATTTCACGCAAAACTCACGATTTTCCTTATATCTCAATCAGCCCACATAAACCGCTTATCCCATCATGTTATACTTTGTCGATAGGTTGATTTTGTGAAAAGCACGAAATACCCGAGAATTGGCTGGCTTTGCCATACTTACTTAGTTTGCGGCTCATACATTGCCAGTTACTTAGGGTGCATGCAAATTGGGTAAAGATAGATAGATAGATAGCTGAGGATAGATGTATACCATATATAAGGTAGAAAGGTAGATATTCATTTGCATACAAGATTTCCAGCTGTAAACTTTTGCGTGTAAATGATTTATTTGCCACAAGTCTGTGTGGCACTTACTTTTGCCTTGCTTTGGTATTGAGCAAAAAATGTTGCACACACTTTTGTTGCGTTTCACTTTCAAACTTTGATTGGCATTTGTGCCACATAGTAGACGCAGTTGCAGTTGCAGCTATTCGTAGTGTATTTGATGTGTTTAATTTTTAAAGTCATACAATTTTATTAAAAAGCTAATAAAAACATGTCAATCTCAATTATAAATTGGGTCGCAAACAGATACGATACAATTCGTTGAATTTTGGTTATGGGTTTTGTTCAATGAACTGAAATGGTTAATTGATTTGACGCTTGGCAATGTGACGACGTTGCAATCTTCATTTGGGCAACGGACGTAAAATATCAATTAAGAGAATTATATGAGAAATATGCATGCAGCTGAAGCTGCGTCTCCATTTCCGCCTTAAAATATGAAACAGGGGCGGCTGAGGGAAAAATTATCAAATGGTGCTTCGCATTATGCCTTTCCCAATACCCAACGCCACTGTTTTATGTATTATGTATACGCATTACGTATACGTACTTATTTGAGCAGCGGCGCAAATGAAATGAACTGCACGGAAAATGAATAATAATGGCGTCGGAAAAATATACAAAAGCAACGCCAATAAAACTTAAGAACCGAAAGCCAGCTGATTGCCTTACAGGTTTGGCGTAATCTTACCTTTAAATTGGCAAAAAGTTAATTACACTTACTGAGCGTGTTTAATCAGCTGTAAGCCACACGACACCAAATTCGATATGGGAACTTATTCGCCCCAAAGAGGTTCTTGGTTGAGTCCATAATAACAGCTGACAGTGCTAATATTCAATAACTTGTCTATTCAATTTCGACATGCATTGTAGTACTTTGGTGTAGTCCCTACGAGTCCAATGACCGTACTCCCAACTTCTGTTCACCTGGCTGCAGCTAAACTGTGTTCCTTAATGTTTGTTCATGGATGAAATGCAATGTTTTTGTACTACAACTACGTAGCAGTATTTGTGTGGGCGGAAGTGTGTGCGTGTGTATCTGTAACTGTAACAGTATCTGTGTGTATGAGGGTTCCATGGCAGCGCAGCAATACTAACCCTGACATACGCACAGCTACTGCGGACTAGAACAACAACACAGATACAATAACAGGCAGTACCATGACTAGCTAACGAGTTGAACAGCTCTTCACAAACAGCAGGACACCAGACTCACACAGATACTATTTACACACAGACAAAAACACACACACACACTCGCTCGCAAACAAACAAGTCTACAATTGTATACTTGCAACTTTTTACTTTAGGCCAGGAACGACAGTAGCTATATGTTTACAGCTAGAATCCGTTAGTAAGCTTTGGCAGTAACAAAGCTTAAATACCCTTTACAAAGGGAATTTGATTTTTAAAAATTGTCGATTTTTACAAAGGACTACAATCAGTTATCGAATGATTTTATGAGCTGCTCATTACGTAATTTCTATATAAACAAATCTGCTTGAATGTGGAAGGTTCTTCTTTCTTTGTTGCATTTATTACGAATTGGTTCCCAAATTATTTTGCGGAAGGGATCAACTTTTAAAGTTCTTCTAAAGATTTCGATTTCGAAGCTCCTGCTGCCAAAAGTTGAACTTTTCTGTAGCAAGTTGAAAAACGATAGAGCGAAAAAAGTTTTTTTGGATAATTTATTAACGAAGCACACTACCCAAAAAAAAAATGTTTAAATAAGTTAATTTAAAAAAAAAAAATTAAATGCAAAATAAAAATAATTTAAATACTAAACAAACATTATTATAAAAATTAAAATACTAAATAAAAAAAATTAATATTTTAATAAAATAAATTAAAATACTAAATAATTTTGTTATTAAAAACTTATTAAAATACTAAATAAAAATAAATTATAAAAAATAAATAATTAAAAAAAATAATAAATAAATATGAAATAAATATTTATTAATGTAAATAAATATGAAATAAATAAGTACGAAATAAATAAATATGAAATACATAAAAATTAAATAAATAATACAAATAAGTATGAAATAAATAAATATGAAATAAATAAAATTATGAAATAAATAAAAATGAAAAAAAATTAAAAAAAAAATGGGAAAGCCATCCAAAAAATCAAATTTTAATAAAATAAAATTATTATAATAATTAAATACGAATATTCGTTAAATAATCAAAATAAAACTTATTTTTTATTTTATATAATAATCCTAGTTTTAAAAAAAAATTCTTTTTAACTTTTATTTTATGAAATTAATCAATCGTTGAAAAGATACATAATTTAAATTACATAAGTACCATTGATAACAATTTTTTTTAAAGGTTATTTTATGAAAAATAAAAGCAAGTCAGCAAATAATTGGTAATATTAAATAATTACAAATAAAAAAAGGCAAACTTTAACTAATTTTTAATTTTAGTAATTTACACTATAGCTTACGGTTTTTTTCTTTTATTTTATAAAAAAAAATTAACAAGTTTTATAATTTAAATTTTTATTATTTTAATATATTTTCATAAGTAGTTTTTATTATATATTGTTAATATTAATTTTTATCGTACCAAACGATTTTTTTTAAAGGTTACTTTTCTTTTAATTTATAAAATAAAAGACAAAGTTTCCAAATAATTGGTAGAATTATTTTTTATTATTTTAATTTTTATTGCGATTTTCGTTATTTATTTTTAATATTCCTTTTTATTTTAGCTTACAGTTTTTTTTTAAAAGGTTAATTTTTTTTGGTTTATAAAAAAAAGGACAAGTTGGAAAATAATTGGTACAATTAATTTTTATTTTTTTGATTAGTTAAATTTTTATTTTTATAATTTTTTTTATTTTAATTTTTTAAATTAAATTTATTATATTTTAATTTTTATTATTTTAATCTTTTATATTTTCATTTTTATTATTTTTATCTTTTATATTTTCATTTTTTATATTTTAATCTTTTATATTTTAATTTACACTATTTATTTTTAATATTAATATCCATTATAGCTCGCGATTTTTTTTTATGAAAGGGCAATTTTGTTTTTATAAATAAAAAGAATTAGTTGGTAAAGAATTGGTACAATTAATTTTTATTATTTTAATTTTTGTTTTAATTTATATTAATTTTTATTTTTAAGTTATATATATATTTTTTTTTTCAGCTAATGATATCGTTTTTCAAAGGGTACTTTTTTTAATTTTTGAAAAAATTCGGCAAAAAGATTGTAAAACTTTTTTTTTATTGTTTTTATTTATATTATTTTAATTTATATTACTTTAATTATTATTATTTTAATCTTTATTAAATCAATATTTATACATTTTTATTATATTTATACTATTTATTTTTAATACTAATTTTTATTATAGCTGACTTTTTTTAAGGTTAATTTTTTTTAATTTACTACAAGTTGGAACAATTAATTTTTAATTTTAATATTAATTTGTATCGTTAATTTTTATTATAGCTTTTTTCACGTATACATAATACGAGGACATCGCACAAGCTGCACTGATTACTCCGATTAGACGCAATTAGAATTTCTTTGGGAACTCATACTTCTCGTTTTTTCTATTTAAAATGACAGTCGTATACTGATTATTCTACTAAAGAGTATTATAACATCAACGTTTGCTTTTGCCAGGTTTTAAGTGTCATAAATGAAAATTTATTCGTCCTGTTGTTGTCCTGTAGACATCGTTGGTTGTCAGTAGGCATCCATAGCTATTTCTCCATTTTAAGTTCATGTGTAAATGTTTATATGTGTGTGTGTCTGTATTTGTGTACAAGTCTCCTCCGTACCTGTGTATGTGTTTACATGTCTCTGGGCGCACTCAGGTGGCAAATTTGCCCATGACCAACAAATTTATTATGCAGGTTCATGACCTCGACAATAAATTTCATTAACATCTGCTGAACTCTGTTGTTGCTATTGTTGTTGTTGTTGTTTTGTGCGACAAACGGATTAGCTGAACATATTTATTATAAATTATATTTATGGCATTTTATTTATATTTATTATACATGTACAAAATACATGCATCATACGCAGCGTAATCCGCATGGAGACAAAACTTTTTTTTGGTAAAAGAGACTTTTGGCACATGTTAGCTGACAACAAGCCATATAGACATAATTATATACATAAATGAAGTATATATGCATATATGTGTGTGTTTATACATGCATGTATGCAATACAATGTAAATATGTATTTATAGATAATGGCTGGGTCGTGTCATTTGGCCTTATGGACAGTCCAAAAATGGGAATGACAATCGGCCATGTTGGTAGCAAAAATCAAAATGGAAGACATGAGAAATCGGAGAGAAAGCGGTAGAGAGAGGCAGAGAGTGCAAAGTGAAGGGCATTGTTGTATATTTAAAAAATTTGCTGCCCTTTTTCAAGTCCTTTTACCAAAACTATTTCGAAATCTTCAGGAATATTTAACGACTCTTTGCAAAAACATTTAGATTACGTATACGTAATATTAGATGGACAAAACCAATTCCATTTTAAATAAATCCATTGTCGATAACACAGGTCTACAAATACAGGGGTCATGTGAGTTGTTGGAAAGCTAAGGGTTATTTCCGAAGTAATTTGGCGTAGAATCCGAATCCGGCGTCGACTGGCCCATCACGTCAGGATTTTGAGATATTTGAGGTTATGTACCCAAAAAATGGCGATTTTTCCTACATTTGAGGTTATGTACAGGGCGCAAAAATTTTGCGGTCTTTCTCTCCAATACATCATTTAGTACAACTCTACCCTTTAATTTAAGGGTTAGAGATCAACTACGATTTTTTTTCGCAAAGTTATGGCTTTTCGAAGTTACGAGATATAGCCCTTCGACGTCATTAGCATTTGCAATAAGCCTTTGACATAACACAGGTCAACATGGTTCAGTTGTTGGAAAGCTAAGAGTCATTTCCGAAGTATTTGGTGCGTAGAATCGAATCCGGCGTCAGAACTGGCCCATCACGTCAGGATTTTAAGATATTTGAGGTTATTTTAATTTTTTGGGTACATAACCTCAAATATCTTAGAATCCTGACGTGATGGGCCAGTTCTGACGCCGGATTCGGATTCTACGCACCAAATTACTTCGGAAATAACCCTTAGCTTTCCAACAACTCACATGACCCCTGTATTTGTAGACCTGTGAAATGCTAATGACGTCGAAGGGATATACCTCGTTACTTCGAAAAGCCATAACTTTGCGTAAAAAAATCGTAGTTGATCTCTTGAACCCTTAAATTAAAGGATAAGAGTTGTACTAAATGATGTATCTGGAGAGAAAGTCCGCAAAAATTTTTTGCGCCCTGTACATAACCTCAAATGTAGGAAAAAACGCCATTTTTTGGGTACATAACCTCAAATATCTCAAAATCCTGACGTGATGGGCCAGTTCTGACGCCGGATTCGGATTCTACGCACCAAATTACTTCGGAAATGACTCTTAGCTTTCCAACAACTGAACCATGTTGACCTGTGTAATTATTAAAACATGCCAGCAAATTAAACACTTAAAAAAATATACTCAAAGCATGCAGCACAGAGTCCTTCGAGTCAAAATTCTCACTAAAAAATTTCCTTTTACTTTTTATAACTTTTACAAAATTTTATTTCCAATAAACTTAATAGCCAAATGTGCTTGCATAAAAAAATAAATCAAAATAATGCCTTCCATTTATGAAATTTGTTTTCCTTTTATCCTTGACCAAGTTGTAAAAACAAGCCACTTATATTGCAGTGATTTTTCACTTTTCATCCTTGTTTATTATATCCTTTTTTTTTTGTTTTCTGTGAATCCGTGCACACTTGTGTCAGGCAAACATCAAACAATGAAAAACACGAAACAATCAAATATTTATATGCGGGCAGACCGAGCAACATGCAACGCCAAAAATGTGGCATGAAAAAAGCAAACTAAAAGGACCAAAAAAATGCTAGGAATGGGTTTGGAACCCGCCCTGAATCATCTTTCGTCTTGTCCTGTTTTGAAGATTTTTGCCTTTTTGCAGTTCTGCTAACGTTGTGCCAGCTGCCACTTCTGCCCCTTTGCCACAGTTTGTCGTGCTACTTCAACAAACTTTTTGGCAAATATAAACAGACACAAACTGCAAGGCGGCAAACGGACCTGCCAGCCAAAGTAGTACAACACAAAGCACACAGATACACACAGACACATATAGACACATATACAAACAAACAAAGTTAAAGTGTTGACTAGCAGGGAGTGTGCCAAAAATCACTAAAAGGTTTTGCGAAAAAATTTGTTAGATATTTTTTGGCCAACAAAGAAAGGGAAAAAAATTATCCAGTCTTAAAAGCCTTAAAAAAAGTCTTCAATTAGGCTTTAAAAAATAATTCAAATATTTTGTGAAAATAAAAAAATATATTAGGCAAATAATACAAAAAATTCTTAAGACATAATCAAGTAAAAGGACGCAGGTTATTGCCGAAACATTACACCCATATTTCACTCTCTTATGGGAGACTGAGTGTGTGTCCTCATCTTGGAAAGCAGGAATAATCGTCGAGCTACCAAAGAAAGGGGACCTTACTGATTGCAACAACTGGCGAGGAATAACTCTGCTAAACACTAGTTATAAAATACTAGCAACTTTACTGAACGATCGCTTCAAGAATAAATAGAGCCCCCAAAATCGCGATGAACAGGCAGGCTTCAGACCACACAGGAGTTGCGTAGACCAAGCTAACACACTACGCATAATATCCGCACACCACTGTTCCTCCTGTTCATCGACCAGAAGAAGGCCTTCGATTCAGTAAACAGAGCAGCGCTATGACGGGCATTAGCGAGGAAAGGAGTATCAGTCAACATCGTATCGATAGTAAAAGCGATGTACGATGATACGGACTTGGCGGTACTACACAACGGGAAAATCAGTACACCTTTCCAAACAAGCACCGGTGTTAAGCAAGGATGCCTCCTATCACCACTTCTATTCAATACAGTAGTTGAGGATGTTATGAGGGATGTACGCACGTCTAGGCGCGGGATTACGTGAAGTCTCACACGTCATTTGGAAGACATGGATTACGCGGACGACATTTGTCTCATCTCTCATAAACTAAATGATATCCAAGCCAAAGTGAATGATCTCGAGATCCTGGCCAGCAAAGGAAGACTCTCGATAAACGCATTCAAGACCAACGCGATGCGCCTCAACCACACCAGCCAAGGTCGCATAACCATCTGCGGAAACACTATCGACTTTGTCGACAGTTTCTCAAACCTTGACACCACAATTTCCACCAGTGATGGAGTGGATGAGGATATAGAGAATCGTCTCAACAAAGCGCGATCAGCGTTTGGACGCTTATTTCGCGTATGGAGAAACCAGCAAATAAGCAGAAGAACAAAGCTGACGATCTTCAATGCAAGCGTCAAATCCATCTTGTTGTACGGCAGCGAAACGTAGATGGCCCCGCAGAAATTGATATCAAAAGTACAATCATTCGTCAACAAGTGCCTTAGAATTATATGCGGGATATTCTGTCCCAACAGGATATCTATCGCGGAACTATGGCACTACACTAGTGAAGTTCCTATATGTAACCAGATAAGAACACGCAAGTGGCGTTGGATTGGCCACGCTCTGAGAAAAGACCGAAGCAGCATCGTCAGGATGGCTTTGGAATGGAACCCCCAAGGAAGCAGACGAGTGGGAAGGCCAAAGGCAGCATGGCGTCTTACAACACTAAACGCATTGTCCCAGCCCAACATCAGTTGGGACATAGCAAAGCAAACTGCGCCAAACAGAGTCCGGTGGAATGTGCTTGTTCAAGCCCTAAGCTCCCTGGAGGAGTACTTAATAAAAAAAAAAGTTCTTAAGACATAACCAAATAAAAGGACCAAAAAAATGCATACGATAAATGGCTTTTGTTAAAAAACGCAGGTGGCTGATATATAAATTTGACTCAAATTCATCACAAAAAGATCTCCGGCACATCGTCTCATAACTACGCGAATGAGCGCTTTGCGAAAGAGGCAACAAAGCAGAGCACAATAAAACTTGGCCTATTGCTCTCTGCCAGAAAACTGAGCATTTAGGAAATTAAAAAAAAGATTTTATGCCAAGCATGTTTCATGTATGTATTTGCTGTCTGTATGTAAATACAATACATATGAGGGCAAGTAAATAAAACAATCACATCGATACCCATTAAAATTGTAACAAAAAAGCAAAAATAAAAATCAATTTTTGGACTAAACTGAAATGCTGGTAGACTCTTATGCCATTGAATTGTTGTTGTGTCTGCGGACGTGTTTGACTGCATACATATGTAAATGTATATATATGTATACTCTCACATACTAGGCCCAAGTCTGCAGATACAAACACAAAACAGACAACAAACAGATTTGAAACGAACGGAGCGGCAAAGCGGAAAACTTGTTCAATACAATCAAAGATGTAGCATGTCGGATGCAAACACTTGAACAAAATGAAATTTATTTGTTTCCTTTTTCCTGCTTGATTTCGTTAAGGTGCTTCGTGCGCCAACAGATAGCATATAGGGGCGGCCATTTTTGATTTTCACAGGAAAAATGCGTATCTACAATGCTTATATAGGATGCAAATGGTGTCGGCCTACCTTTTAAAAACTCAAACTTTTGCATGTCAGAGAAAGTGACAAGGTCATAGATAAGATCTTACGATTATGAGATATCCGGCATATTTAGTCATGTCACGAATTTGTTAAAAAAAAATCTTTTTTGTATACAATGTAAAAGATACTGAATCTTCTGCAAATAAGGTGAATTGTACCCGAAATCGATTTTTAATGGCGGAACTTTTAAAATTATTTGCACGAGTCGTAATTGAAATCAAAGGCCACAAAAGTCCAGATTATCTTTAGATATAAAAAGTGAGTTCGCATATATGGCATTAAATTTAAAATTTAAAAGATTGCAGAAATGAAATTTTATTGAGACTTCCAGTCCAGAATGGTTTTGGGCGCTAGAAAGCTTTAAAGTTGGCAAAGTTTTGCGATTGAACAAAAATACATGCCAATCTCTAATGTATCTACTACGGGTTGTTAACTGATCGGCAATATTTCTGTGACCCAAATATCTGCTTTTAATTTTTTCCCGATTTTCAAAGCATTGGAAACCTGGTAATATATTTCTTGCACAAGATTTCAGATAAAATGTTTTTCCCAATGCTTCAATTTGTTTTTGTAGGTACCAATATGTGAAAAAAATGGGAAAACTATTTAAATAAATCTTTTATATTTTAAAGAATTTTGCAAATGTGATACAAGTGTCTTCCGAAATTCACCAAGTAAATTTTTCCGCATAATTCAGATTACTTATTGAGTTATCGATAACTGAATATCTAGGCACATTAGATAAACTTTTTTTAATAAAAATTAATAAATTTAATTTTACTGAATATTTTAAAAAATTTTTTTTTAAACCAAGCATAACAATTCTTATTTAAAAAAATAGGACTTTAAAATAAAGAACATTTACAAAAATTTTATATAAAAACTATTTTTATTTAAAGTAAGTTAATTTTTCCAAAATTATTATAAATTTTGTACTTTTCAGTTTTATCTTTTAAAAAAATAATAATTTGAACCAAATCCAAAAAAAAAATTTTTTAAATTTACGAAATTTTAAATTTAGAACCTTTTTTTAAACCAAAGTTCTGTTTTATATTAAAAAAAAAGATGCAATTGTCTTAATTTGAGCGAGAGCTTAAAATTAAAAAAGATTAATTGTTATTATTATAAATTAATTTAATATTATTTTAATTAATATTTTATTTACTAGAGATAAAATTTTAAAATAAAAATCTTTGAATTTGTAAAAAAAAATCATTTTGCGAAATTTAAATAATATAAAATAAATTTTTTTTTTAATTTTGATTGTATCATTCAAATTTAGAAAAAATGTAAATGAAAAACATTTTTTTATATATTTTATATAGATAGATATATACTAAAAAGCTAATTTATTTAGTAAAGAAAAGTTACAAATTTTAAAAATATGATCCTATTTTGTTTAGTGGAAGGTTATTCCATGTAAAAATATTCAAATAGATTTTTTTTAAATTTATAATTTTATCACTTAATGATAAAGAAAAATGTTTATACATAATAAAAGCTAAATTTATTTTCTAAAGCAAAGTTACAAAAATTGTAAAATAACATCCCATTTTTTGTAGTTTATCTTCCATTAAAAAAAAAAATAAAAATTTATACTTTTATCGTCTAAATTAAGAAAAATTTTATGTATATTTAAAAAAAAATATATTTTTATATAAAATAAAAGTAAATATAGTTATATATCAAAGAAAAGCTACCAAAATTTAAGATCCGATCCAATTTTTTAGTTTATCTGCCATTCAAAAAATATAAATTAATTTTTTTAATTTTTAAAATAATCATTTAAATTTAAAAAAAATTTGTTAATGATTTTAATAAAAAAAAATTTTACTAAAAAAAATGTTAAAAAAATTTTAATTGCATTTCATTTTTTTTATTGAATTTTTTGAAACAAAATAATACGTGGAGCGGCATTCTTGCATCACCATACCGAAATCCCATAGCCTTTGGAAACTACTACAAGTGACTTACTACTCTGCCTTTCCACTGAACTAGTTCAATTGAATACCACAAATCGTTCGTTGCGGCTTGCAACCCTATTTTAAAGAAGAGCAAGTGTGCGAAATAGAGTTCAATTGACTCAAATACTTACAATCGTTATTTTTTATTGAATTTTTTTATATATTTTTTCTTCCGTTAAAAAACATTTAAATATATGTCTTCGTAGGGTTGCCCATTGTTCAAAAATATTGCCTTATTTTAAAATAAATGGTACCTCCTTTTATTGAGGAAGTTAATCTTATTTTAAATCAGCCGTCAGGCGTCTCGTCTCAGTAGACTAATGAACACAAATCTTTGGAATATTTAGATAATAACTTAAAACCCGCATATGCTCGATTTAACCTTTTATTAAAATTTTGAAAGAGGAGATATTCAAAGGCAAAGATCACAAAAATGTACTTTGTAACATTACATTATAAAACCGATACATTTATGATACACTCAAATATCTTTTGTAATCTGAAACCTAATCAACATGCTCCCTACCATTTCAAAAAAGTTAGTGTATAAAATCTGAATCATTGTCAGTGCATTTTTTATTCTGCAACTTTTTATTGTTTTTGGCGACGCGACTATCGCATTTCAGAGTTTCTCAGAGTTTCCAAAAGCTGCTCTTTAGCATTACCAGCAAAACTAACCATCCAAGCACGAAGCATTAAGCTCAAGCTGTTTTGTAATATCTTTAAAGATGCTTCTTCTTAAGTGTTTTTTGTTTTATTTATAAGAGGGTTAAGATTTCGAAAGGAGTTAAAGTAGGACAGACATAATGTAAATGCTGGCAAAGCTGCATTTAAACTTTTTTGATATCAATAAGGAAATGCGAAAAAAAAAGTCTAGAACTCTATGCAAATAAGACAAAAGTGCCAATAACAAAAAAAAGAAGCAGCTACAAAAGTGAATTCAAACTAAATATAAGTGTAGAATCAAAATCAAAATCAGTACAGTTTAGTTGGAAGGCAAAAATGTCAAGTCAAACTTTTTCTTGCTGTCAAATACTATATTCTAATGTCAATTGCACGTGCAAAGACACACACGTGAGTCTTAGTTTAAGTTTAAGTGCATGTGTGTGTGTGTGTGTGTGTGTGGGGGTGGGTGAGGGCAAGTGTAGGTTGGGAGGTTAGGTAGTAGAATTCTAGAGTTATCCCAAAGAAAAGCCAGATAGTAATAAAAGAAATTGTGACATGACAAAAGCACATTTTGCCAAGAGCCAACAAACTAAGTGAACTGCATGAGATTACTAAAAATGGTAACTGAGCAGGGTTGAAAACTGTTTGAGATGAAAGTCGGATTATTGACATCTGTCGATGGGTTTGAGTTGAACCACAAACTGGTTCCTGAAAAGGAGCTAAAAAGAGGGTGAACTTCAGTCAGTTTTAAGCGCAAAGTGCGTAGCCTGGTATTTAATGGTAAAACTTATCAAGGAATTTTCAGATGACAGTATGTGAAATTAGTTCGATTCAAGGCTTCAAAGACATATCTAATCTATCAATTGAGCGCAATTACTTCTAGAAAAAGATTTAGATTAGGCGTGTGACTTCTTAGCCCGTCACACGAACTAATTCTGGTTCCAGGAAAGGCACAGGGATTTACTTCTTCAAATGAGTTTAAAGCGCAAAGTGCCTAACCTGGTCTTCAATCGTAAAACTTATCAATTTTGAGATGACAGTATTTGAAATTAGTTCGGAAGATTTCAAACTCCGATACCATACTTAATCTATCAATTGCCCGTAAATTCTTCTAGAAATGGTATTGATTGGGCGGGTGACTTCTTAACCTGTCAAACGAACTAAATCTGGTTCCAGCAAAGGCACAAAAAGGGATGAACTTGTTTAAGTCAGTTTTAAGCGCAAAGTGCGCAACCTGGTTTTAATAGCTAAACTTATCTCGAGATTTTGAGAAGACAGTATTTAGTTCGGAAGATTCCAGACATCGATGCCACACATAATCTATGAAATGAGCGCAATTACTTAAAATTCATGAAAATCATTTAGATAAGACGTTTGAGAAGTTATAATAATTCCCTGGCTGACCTTTCGGAGGGAACCCAATTTTTAGATAAGACGTTTGAGAAGTTATAATAATTCCCTGGCTGACCTTTCGGAGGGACATGTCTTTTGATAACTGTTTGAACAGAAGCGATGCCAGTGCTAGGCAAATGCATGGAAAAATGGAATCGAACCACCGACCTTCGGTATAAGAGGCGAATACGCAGAGAAGTTATACGATGTGTTAAAGCTCAGAAAATAAAGCTGGGTCATGTTCTCAGAATTTCTCCACTGATAGAATAGTATGAAACGCCTTTGTATTGAAAACCGATTGGAGGAAGAAGAGGGCACCCAAGGAAATGATGGCTGGAAGATGTAGATATCGATCTCAGAAAAATAGGATTCCGACACTACAGAGTTGTCGCTGTAGAGAGGGACAAATGGAGGGATATTATTGCGGAAGCTAAGGTCTACCAAAGACTGTAAAGAAGTAGATTTCAGAAGTTATCCGTCACATGAACTAAACCTGATTTTCGTCGAACCCTAATCATCTCTCAGAAGTTATTTTGGAGTCCTCTAACTTTCAATGTGAATATTTAGATTCGATTCATATGTCCTCTAAAATTCTTCCCTTAATGCCTAGTATTAATTTCTACTGTGAAGAAGACATTTTTGAACCCATAATGTATTCATATAGTCTGGATCATACCGAAGCAATGTAGCCATGTTTGTATTTATGTATGACCTAAAGGATCTCGAAGATCAAAAGAGCTAATGAGCTCAATTTATACTTTTGATGGTTCGTCAAATTCTTCCCATTATAGCAAATATTCATATCTACCTTAAAAAAGTTATTTTCTAACCCACAAAGTATTCATATAGTCTGGATGAACATCGGGAATCCATGTGGCTATGGTATGACCTAAAAGAGCTCGTAGACCTGTGAAAACTCGTCAAATTCTTCCCATTATACGAAGTATTTATTTCTACCGTGAAGAAGGCATTTCCGAACCCATAAAGTAATTCATAGGGTCTGGATGAACTAGCGAATTATGACCTTAAAGATCTCGTAGATCCACACAGCAAATTATAATTATCTTTAGACAGATAAACCATATAAATTCCTATTGATATGCATAGAATTTTCATCAAATTGATTGTGATAACTAATGGTTCATAGCTTTTGGGAAATACTACATCCGACTTACTACTTAGCAGTTCAACTGAGCCAGATCAATTGAATCAAATACTTTCAATCGCTACTATTAGCTGGTAGCCCTGCTTTAAAGAATAGCAAGTGTGTGAAATGGATTTGATAGAAAGGATGTTGAACTGAACTACTTCAACTGAATCAAATGCATCAAATAGTTTTTTGCTGCTCGCAATCCTGTTTTAAAGAGCGAGAGTGTAAAATGGATTTGGTAGAATGGTTGGTGAACTGAACTAGTTCAATTAAATCCAATGCTTAAAATCGTTACTTGCTTGCTGCCCTGTTTTAAAGCAGAGCGAATGTGTTAAATGGATTTGATAGAAAGGGACTGAACTAGTTCATTTGAATCAACTGCTTCAAATCGTTACTTGCTGCTTGCAAACCTGTCAAAAGAAGAGCAAGTATTTGATATGGATTTGGTAAAAAGGGTGATGATCCGAACCAGTTCAATTGAATCAATTGCTTCAAATCGTTACTTGCAACCCTGTTTTAAAGCAGACCAAGTGTGTGAAATGGATTTGGTAGAAAGGGTATCGGTACAAAAAGGGGTGACGGCAGCTGTGGTTGTCATTTTGATTTGATACAAAAAATCAAGCGTGTGGCATGCAAATATAAAACACTCTCACTTGGGTGAAAGAGAGAAAGGACGCCAAGCAGGCAGTCAGCCAGGCAGATAGAGCGAGTCTGGCAGCCTTGACAGTTGACTATTAAAGCCTGACTACTTACAAGTTTAGCTACAAATACAATCAAGTATACGCCACCAGAGATTTGCCAAACTGTTTCGCTTGATTGAATTGAATTGGGCAGGAGCTTACACACACACATACTCATGTGTATGTGTCTGCATATAAGTAGATATATAAAGAGGCATGATAAAAAGCAAGCAGGCCGCACCCCCCACTCCATACACAGCCTGTCACAAAATCAATAAAACTTTGGCCATAACAGCGCGACCTACAAGCCAAGCCCAGCCAAAATGGACATACTCATAGATACTTAATACATATATGTATATATATTGCAGGACTCTGAGCCAAGGCAGCAAGAGTCCCGCCAATCGACGGACCGACCTATGTAATTTCGATACAAGTCTCAGCGGGCACATTAGCAACATGTGTCGCCCCTGCAGCAGAAGTGGCAACAACAAGAGCCAACAAATTTTGTGTAGCAAAAAAACTTTGCGCCAACATCAAATCAAATGGCCAAAACAAAATAGCAGCAGCAACAACAACAAAATATATTTCGAGTTATGTCAAATGGCTTGTTGTTCTTGTTGTAATGTTGTTGTAATATATAAAAATAGCAATATTACGACCCACAGGAGTTCCCAGTGCTCGACTGTCATACCCAAGTGTCTCAATGGGCATCAAGTGTAACTCAAAAGAGATTAATTTTTATGTAGATTGTGTTTATTTCAGTTTGTTTATAAAAATAATTGGCTATTACACAGGTACAGTAGACACTTAAATCTTGAGAGTTACTTAAAGGACTTAAAGCAAGGGTAAAAGGATTTTCCAGGTGTGCATAAAAAGATGTAGAACGAGTCTATAGGATGTCATCTGATATTATTACCTGTTCTGGATAGACATTATCTACTGTGCTACCACCTTCCACTTTTCTGCTGGAGCCTGACAGACAGCATATACCTTAAAAACCGTGTAAAAAAACAAGAAAAAAAAAAGGGAAAAAGTGGCCACTAGATGGCGATAGCAACTTAGATGGCTCTAGTCATCTTTTAAGATATTTTTCATGACTATGACTAAATAAAGCAACCCGAAAAACCTAAGGATGATAGGCAAAGCAAGCAGGAGACAAAGCTTACTGTATTGTAAAAAAAAAGATTTAAAAATGTTAAAATCAAAATTAAGAAAACTAAAAATATCTACAAATTAATGAGCATATTAAAAAATATATTGAAAATGTTTTAAGTGAACCAATATACTATAAGTCAGAGTTCCTCCAAGCAATGGACACGCAATGCATCATGTCAAAAAAGAATCGAACCTTACAAAAAGTTACCCAACTTTGTCACTCCGAGAAGACCTTTGGATATTTGTAGCAATAAACATTCTTCAACTTCTGCATTCTTCTCAATGAAAACTTATTTAATAGTGGCTTCAAAAATTGATATCGAAACATTTTCGGGGTTCTTCGTTTTTCATTATCTACCTTCTGCATACTTCATCTTCTGCATTCTTCTTAAACGAAACTTGTTTAATACTTAAGTCAAAAAAACATAACCTTACAATAAGTTACCCAACTTGGCCATTCCGAGAAGACCTTTGGATATTTGTAGCCACTAACATTCTTCAACTTCTGCATTCTTCTCAATCAAAACTTGTTTGATAGTCAAAAATTTATATGGTGAGATGATAGCATATCAAAACATTTTCGGCATTCTACGTTTTTCATTGTCCACCTTATGCATTCTTCATCTTCCGCATTCTTCATCTTCTGAATTCTTCTCAATCAAAAATTGTTTTATACTGGCTTTAAAAATGTATATCTGTTAGCTAATAGCCCATAGACACATTTTCGGCTTTCTTCGTTTTTCATTCTCCACCTTCTGCTTTCTTCTCAATCCAATTTGTTTAATTCTGGCTTCAGAAATGTATATCTGTATGGTTAGCTGACAGCCCATCGAAACATTTTCGCAATTCTTCGATTTTTATTCTCCACCTTCTTCATTCTTCATCTTCTTTATTCTTCATCTTCTTCATCTTTTTCATTCTTCACCTTCTTCATTCTTCATCTTTTTCATTCTTCATTTTCTACATTCCGCATTCTTCATCTTCATTTTATTTGTAGCCACTAATTTGCATATCAATGCTTAATCGTCTTACTTAGCGAGCTTTCACTGTACTTGATACTTTTATTTCTTTGCACATCCTATCAAGAACCGCTTCAGCTTCCTTATCTGTCAATATGCAGTCAGTCAATTGAAAACTGATAAGCCAGTGAGAAGAGAGCGAGCTCTGGCAATCTTGCATTTGTGCATTGCATATTATTGCAACAGCTGGCAACACTCATTGCTTGGATGTCGTTTAGCGGTTGACCGCGATGACAGCGTTGCCAGATGCTGGTGTTGCCATCAGTGTGTTTTCTGATATGCTTGGCGACATTTAGCCGCAAGGCAAGCAAAGGAGCTACCAACTTGGAATTCAAATTGAAAACTCAAGCCAGGCAAAGTGGCAACAACAACAACACGAGCAACAACAACAACACAAACAATCATCTTGGTTATACATAAGGAAGCCAAGGCAACTACATCTGCCGCAGGGTTGCATTTTGCATTAGTCAGGATTCTTAACCAATTTTCAGCTGCTTGCATTGCGCTTAAGAAGCAAAGCAAATACAACATAAAGCATCATGAAAGTAAAATAAGAATGCCAAGAGAATCGGATAAACGAGAAAGCTTCTGTTACGCAACTAAAAGGATTAGTTTTGCAATTTTCGCGGCATGGTTAGCCGCAACTTTTGCGCGCTGTTTAAATATTTTATATGAAAATAACCGAAAAGCATAGCAAATGAAAACCGAATTGCGAAATGATATAAAGTTTAATTTCGAGCTTAAGTTGATATATAAAATTTATAGCAAATTAAATGAAATCGTGTTGAGTTGAGCAGCTGCTATTGTTTTAATGTATTAAAATTTGATTAAAAGTGCTTTTGGAAAAATAAGCATCAGAATAATTGGCGGTTTACAGAATTATTTCCAAATAATCTGAAGTCTCACAGAAAGGCAGTATCAGTTGCCAGAAAAAGCTTTAATCTCTTATAATTTTTAAATTGCGAATTGAAGCTGAACGATATTGAAAGAAAAATTGGATAATTTAAATAATATACCGATTTGTTAGTATTTCTTGTTTCTTCTTCATCAACTACCCTCAGGGCATATTTTATCGAACCTTTGAAGGTTAATATTGTTTTTAAACTAGTAACTTGAATTTCCAACATTTCAGAACTTTTTAAAGATTACTATATCTTCTTGTTGATTCTTCGTTTTTTGTTGATTCTTCGTTTTATTCATCTTTTTTATTAAAACTTGGTAGACACTTTCAAATTATCGTTTTAAAACAGATTTATAGTTGATTAGTTTGCAGATAGCTTCTTCTTTATTCCTCATAATTCATTCCTCTGAATTCGTTATTATTCATTTTAGACATCATCATTCATCATCTTATTTATTCCTCATTTTTTAACTTATCCAATATTCATTCTTCATCTTATTCATAATTCATTCTTCACCTTATTCATTATTCCTCTTTCTTATAGATTGTTTCCTATTTCTTCTTTATTCTTAATTCCTCATATTTCATTTTTCATTATGAATTCTTTGTTATTAATCTTAGGCATTTCCATTCCCAATCTCTTAATTCTTCATCTTCTTCATACTTCTTTTTCTTCATTCTGAATACTTTATCTTTTTCATTCTTCATCTTTTTTATCTTCTTAATCTGCTTCATCTTCTTCATATTCTTCATCTTCTTTATCTTCTTTATCTGCTTCATCTTCTTCATATTCTTCATATTCTTCAAATTCTTCATATTCTTCATATTCTTCATATTATTCATGTTACTCATATTATTCATATTCTTCATATTATTCATATTCTTCATCTTCTTCATTCTTAATATTCCTGCTTCTTAATTTTTCATCATATTTAATTTTTCTTTCTTCTTTCTTCTGCATTCTTTATTATTCATTATAGGCATCATCAATCTTCTTCATTCGTCATCTTCTTCAATCTCCATCTTCTGCATTCTTCTCAATAAAAACTTTTAAATATTGGATTAAAAAATGAATATCTGCATAGTTAGCTGATAGCCCATCATAACTTTTTGGACATTCTTCGATTCTCATTTTCCACCTTCAACATTCTTCATCTTCTACATTCTTCACCTGCTAAATCTATATGGTTAGCTAATAACCCATTATAACATCGGCATTCTTCGTTTTTCATTCTCCACCTTCTTCAACTTCTGCATTCTTCATCTTTTGCATTCTTCTCAATCAAAACTTGTTTAATATTGAATTAAAAATTGTAAATCTTTATAAGTTAGCTGATATCTTAACATTTTCGACATTCTTCGATTCTCATTCTTCACATTCTGCATTCTTCATCTTCTACATTCTCTAACTGTTAAATCTGTATGGTTAGCTTATAGCTCATTATAATATTTTCGGCATTCTTCGTTTTTCATTCTCCACCTTCTTTATTTTTTAACTCTTGCATTCTTTATTCTTCATTTACTATATCTTTATTGTAGCTTGATAATTCAACGTAACAATTTCGTCATTGTTCGTATTACATACTCCACTTTCTGCATTCTTCATCTTTTACATTCTTCAAATTCTGCATTTTTCATTCTTCATCTGCTATATATATGATAAGCTGATAGTCCAACATAACACTTAAGCAATGAAACTTGTGGGAACGTACCCAATACGAAGACCAATTCAGAATACGGTCTCTATGAGATACTTAACCTTGGCGAATTCTAACAAAGACAACAAAATTCTTCTTCTTCCGCACTTGAAGCTTTCATAATTTATTTTCAAAATAAAAAAAAAGGAATGAAAAAGGAAACTTCTACAAAGATTAATAATCTCTATAACAGAACAAAGTACCAGTCGAACTTGAAAAGAGTTGCACAGTTTGCCTTTTATTATGAGAATTAAGTTGAGAAGGTCCAAATTAAGCTGGGATTGCTGTTATATAACTATGAGTGTAATTAAGGCATACAACACCTTTAGGATTCCATAAAATAAACTAAGCTTTGTGAGCTAATTACAATTCTTGGGAGCAAAAAAAAATTACAGAATTTTAAAGATTACAAAAGTTAGCTATTATCATAAGAAGGTGTACGCTGACTTAGGCGAACATTAAAACGTAAAAACAAACTGAATTAAATAAAAAGAAAAAAGCTTTAAAACAAAGCTTAAAAAAATGAGAAAAGAAATCCGCAAAGAATAAAAGTTAAATGTATGTCAGAGTGCAATTTACGCATGCACAATGGTAATCAAGCTAAGGAAGAGCCAGTGAAAGAAAAGAAGCAAACATAAATAAATAAAAAGTAAAATAAAAATAAACTTAAAAAAAAGGAGTAAAGTGTCGTTGCTGATGAGCGGTTTGCCACTTGGTGGGGTCCAAGTCCAACAAAGGCGCACACACACACATCCATAGAAATACCAAAACAACAATAGAACCGCAATAACAAAAAACAAAAATGTGGTGATGGCGTTGTCCGACAGTGGGATGCCCTCTCTACCCTTGTCTAACCGCTAAAAATTAATTTGTATAAAACTTAGTGCCAGAACTAGAGTAGTAGTATTTTTTTTTTTTTTAATAAATTAAAAATAAAATTTCTAAATTAATTTTTAAAGTATGCTTTGTAAACATCACAATAGCCCACATGCCCGCCCTCCTGGCTACAGGGTATCAACAGCATCAAGCGCAGGGCAAGTGTTTGGCACATTTAACAACAAGCACACCAAAAAGGATGGCGAATAAAATTGGAGCGAAGCGCACGAACCAAAAAATGAGAAAAAGAAAAAGGAAAAAACAGCCAAAAAAAAAATACAAAACAGTAATACGCCATGTGGTACGTACTACAGACGAAATAAATGACGGCACATACACGCACACTAGCACACATACACACACACCAACAACGAACGAGGACAAAAGGAATCATTTACAAAGTAAATGATGAAAAGTGCGAGAAAAATTGAAATGAACGCGCTCAGCGGAGCCAACGAAACAAAACAAAAAGTAGAAGCAGCACAAAACAAAAAAGCGACGAATTGAAAATTCTCAAGTTTACGAGAAAAGAACGAATAAAGAGATAGAGTATAATCAAGATTTGCACTTTTATATGCACAGCCAAAGCTAATGCTGGGTTTACACTAAGTCACGCGAAGTCACGCGAAATCACGCGAAGTCATAGTTTAGTATCACAGTGGTACAGAGGTTCAATGTAAACAGCGAAAGTACTGCCACAGATACGGAGCATGCAACTTTATTAGGAATTTTTAAAGAATTATCCTGAGCGTCACAGATCGGCCTAACATGTGCCACAGTGGTACAGGCCTTCTTAGATTCAAAACTTATGTAAATCTTCATTTATGTTCAAATACATCGAAATTTTTAAAGAAGTGTTTTGAAGGAGAATTTTTTGCACTAGTTTAAAAGTCGATCTACTGCAGTAGCACATAAGAAACCATTAGCTCAGAATTTTAAAATTAAAACAAGATTTGTAAGATCATATCTTCCGGATAAATAATAAAAAAAAAAACAAAAACAAAAAAATTATTAAAAATAAAATTAATATCAAAAATAAAATAAATATAATCAGAATAATAAATAAAGAATAAATGCAAAAAAATATAAATAAATATCGGTCATTTCAAAAACCTCATAAGTCACTAAATTAGAATTTTTCAGGAATCAATAAAAAGTGTTCACTTTTTTATGCTTAATTTAGTATTTGAGTGATAAAAAATTTAAATTGTGAATAACCTTAATATTTTATTAATGAAAATAATGAAAAAATCCCTAAAAACTATTTTTGACTTCTGTTGTTTTAGCAAGAAATAGGATTAGTGGTATAAATTTTAACCAAAGCAACTGTTAAGGTTATTTAAATTTAAATTTTTAATCACTCTAAAATTGTTTTTGCAATGAACGTAATTTTCACGGTATTATTTGAAGAGAAAGGATTGTATTGATTAATGTAGTTTTTACCCAGAATACATATCTTCCTTTAAAATAAAAATAAAAAAATAATCAGGAAAAAATAAATCACAATTTTTGTAAAAAATTACCTTAAAAATTTTAAGAGTTCCTTACGGACGTATGAAAATAATTAATAAAACAAAAAAAAAAACAAAATCAGAAAACAAATGAAAAAAAAGTAATCAGCAGTAAAAAATAACCACAATTTTTGTACAAAATTCACTTAAAAATTTTAAGTGTTCGTTGTCTACGTATAAAAAAAATAATCAGGAAAAAATAGTAATCAAAAGTAAAAAAAATAATCACAATTGTTGTACAAAATTCACTTTAGAATTTTAAGAGTTTGTTACGTACGAATATTTACTTATACTATTTTCTTCTGATTCCATAGAAATATGGTATTTACTTCTCAAATAAACTCTAAACCACTCTAAAAAAAATGGCGGACGTAAAGTCGGGCGCGGACGACTTTAGGATACCCTGTACCACTAGCTTGTAATAAAGTCCGATTTCTTCACAAAAAACCAAAAACAGAAGAATTTTTAAGCAAAAATTTTTTTTGGCCGATCGTTCCTATGGGAGCTATATGATATAGTCAACCGATTTTGATCAAATTTGGTACAGTGATTGGGAACTATAAAAAAACTTTCGAATACCAAATTTGGTTACGATATCTTTATAAACAAACGAATTATTCATCTAAAACGCTTTTTTTTTTGTCGAGGTCGTCTCAAACACCCCTATGGGAGCTATATAATTTAACCCCGATATCAAAAAAATAAAATAAACTTGCCTCCTATGAAATAATATGGGATCTAATGTGAAAGTTTGGTAACTCTAGCTCTTACCATCTCTGAGATCTAGGCGTTCACACGGACGGACAGACGGACGGACAGACGGACATGGGTATATCGACTTCTCTATTCACCCTGATCATATTTTAGGTAACTTTGGGATGTCTCCGACGTCTCCTTCTATATGTTACATACATTTTCGGCTTGCACAAACTTAATATACCCTTGGACCATACGGTACAGGGTATAATAAAACAATTTTTTATAACGCCAACATAAACACTCCAACCTTGTGACAACCTTTGACAACTCTGTGACCACAAATGTCACTTTACTTTGTCAGTGTAAACCCAGCATAAGTCCTTCCACAAGTATTTGACAGTCTATGATGAATCTAATTTGAATATTTTGTTGCATTTTATCAAACTGCGCCTCAAGTTATGCTACAATAAATACATATTTTGCGTATTTATATTGAAATTTAAAATTCTTCTTTCTTTCGTTTATTTTTTATAATGGCGCCCACAAAAGCCATTTTAAATGCTGTCCACAAAGTAGACACAAATATGATTATCTAATGTTGGCACAGTAAAAACGAAATTATATTTGCGACCATAAAAAAGGCCGTTCCAATGCATACAGTATATTTTTATACCATATATATATAGTAACATTATATATAGCACATATTATACACGTGTCGCAGGGAGTCGTGTGTCTGTCTGCGATATGGCTCATTCATCAAGCGGCATATATATTTGCATATGTAGATGTGCATAGTGGTTTGAGTACTATTTATAGCAAGCCAATTTGCAACCTCTAATCCACAAACAAAAGAGACTATTTGCAATTCATAGACGAAAAATTAATGATATGCAGATAATCTAACTAAGTCAAATTGATAACTATGAGATTTCTTGAAGGCAACTTTAAATCCACTTTTGTGGATTTCCATAGAATTTGTCATTATTGAGGAATTTTAATGACGTCAGCAGGCTTAGGCAATGACTTGTGGTACTGTAAAATTTTGTAATAAATATGCGCAAATGTAAACAATTTTGGTTGAGAGCACTTATAAATAATAGTCAAGTGTCAAAATCAACTCAAATGTAATGGACTGCAAAGAAAGCGCTTGGAATTTAAATATATTATATGCTGTCCTTGGCAGATGTTTGCTATTAATAGAACATTTCAAACACTCAACATTTGCCAAAGAAAATTTAAACTTTTAATTATAAAGGCAGCCAAAGAAAGGTTACCAAGAAAGCGTTTAAAATATTAAAGTAATTTTCTGAACATTCTTAAGCAAGTAATCCCAGAAACGCAAATTTTCAAGCTTAAAAAAATACCAAAGAAAACGCAAATAAACAATAAATAAAAAAAAAATTAAAAAAATTATATGTAACGTCAAAATATAAAACAAAATGTTAGTAAAAATATAAATAAATATAAAAATATAAATAAACATAAAAATATAAATATAAATAAACATAAAAATATAAATAAACATAAAAATATAAATAAACATGAAAATATAAATAAACATAAAATATAAATAAACATAAAAATATAAATAAACATAAAAATATAAATAAATATAAAAATATAAATAGATATAAAAATATAAAAAATTAAAAGCAAAATAAAGTAAAAATTAAAAAAACAAATTAAAGTACAATAAAAGTTAAAAAAAAAATTAAAGTAAAAATTAAAAAAAAATATTAAAGTAAAAAATAAAAATATAAAAATTTTGTTAATAAAAATATAAAAATTTTGTTAGTAAATATATAAAAATTTTGTTAATAAATATATAAAAACAATTTTTTACTTAAAAATATAAACAAATTTTTTGAATAAAAAATAATAATGAATTACTAAACCAATCTTCTAAATAAAATAATTTTTTTTGCACATTTTAAATTTATAATAAAATAATTTTTTTTGCACATTTTAAATTTATAATAAAATTATTTCTATGATACAATTTATTTATATAAAACTATTTTACATCTTTTAACACTCGTTTCTCTATTATATTACTGGCTCCAAAAAGTTTTGCAAAAAAAAATCGCGTTCACACCACTGTGCACTCACGTAAGCCCAAACTAGATTTATCTGCATGGCCAAACAACAGCTACAACAACAACAACAACAACGATCGTTTACAATATTTCTCCATGTTAGCTTTTATATGCATGTCAAAATTATGGAGGCTCGTTGAAAACTTTTGATGAGTTGAGCAAAAACATTTTTCATTTGCCTTAATCCACCCCCCTCCAACATTTGTGTGTCTCCTTTGGGCACAATCGGGGGGTGAAAAAAAACAAATGTTGCCCTTGAGCAAAAATTTCATATAAAATTTTGTATATATTGACATTGGCACTTTTGTGCATTTCCAAATAATTCGTTTTAGTAACTATGAAAATATTTTTATGACTTACCCCACACGAACGTACATACCATATATATACTCTATATCGTATATAATATAATACATATTTACAAATAGGCTTAAGTGGTGTGCATTTCACGCAAAATATGCGAAAAATATTTTTTTGTTATTCGAAAATGACAACAATCGATTTGATTACATCAGCAGGCCCGGCGGCGTACAATTAAATTGTATGGCAATGGGTAAGATAAAAAATATTTGTTTACATACCTGAAAGTAAACAAAATAAAAGTAGATAAATATTAATAAAGTTGTAAAAGTAATATGCTTAAGGGCTTTATGCTTTAAAAGTAGAAGAAGAATCTTTAAAGAATTTGTAGATTTGCTGCAGAAAAAATATTTTAATCATTTCTGTTGAATATAATTTCTTTTAAATATGATTTAAATTGAATAAAATTTTTATAAAATTAATTTCCTTTTAATATAATTTTTATTTAATATATTATAAATAACTCAGAGCTTATATGATATTTGGGGTATTTATTTTTTGGGTATAAATACCTGAAGGCAAAAACTAAAGAGTAACGCAGTGGGCAATTGGCATAAATGCCTAAAGATAAATATGCCCGATTATAGCGTGAGTAACCCTAACAAGGAGGCAAAAAGACGACAATGCCCGACTAAAGAATATGAAACGTAGAGTGAAAGCTTTATAACTTGAAAAACTTGAATAATATTAAGTGGCACACCTAGTGTGACAACCTAAAAAAAGGCGATTTTTGGGAATTAAAAAAAAAAAAACTAGTGAATCCATCTATTTAAAATTTTGAGGGTATATTTATACATGTTTTGAGAATACACAGTACAATTTTTGAAATAAAATATTAAATATTTTTGAAATGACACGCGATCTCCGGCGGCGCCAAAAAAAAGGTCCTCCACTGCTGGAGTGATTGCAGCCTTCTCGGTTGATAAAACGTAAAAAAAAAAATTCTCATTAAACTAAAAACATATTGTCTGTACGATGACCCTCGGGCGAACAAAAAAATCAAAAATTGACAAAATGGCGGCATGTTGAAAAAAGTTAAATTTTTCCCAAAATTTTGGTTGTTTTTGGCCTGCCAAAATTTGATTTTTGATCAGATCAAAAAACTGGAGGGTCATCGTATGGAGAACTATATAGAGGAGATGCAAAAATTTTTTGCGATCGGATCATTTGTCTCCGAGTAATCACTCCAGCAAATTCGAAAAATGCTGTTTCGAGAAAAACGCGTTTAGAGATAAAATGATCGTTTTCACTGTTATAGAGCGGCTACTCTTTTAAATGGCTGTAACTCAAAAACTATTTAAGATATCGATTTAAAATTTTAGTATGTTATTTTTAAAGGTATAACCCATCGAAATATGGAAAAAAAAAAAAAGATTTTTTGAAAATTTCACAATAGGTGTGCCCCTTAAGCTTCTAAACATTTAAGTATTTGGGCAAAAAAAGAAGAAAACAAGAAGGTTAAACAAATGAATTGTTAACTTACTGCAAAAAGACGCAGTTATGGCGTGAGTAACCCTAACAATGAGGCAAAAAGTAAATAATGCCTCACTATGAAACGTAGCCAGAGTGAAAGTGAAAGCTTTAAAACTAGGAAAACTTGGAATATATTGAAATTTATATATTCGGACAAAATATAGCGTAAGTAACCCTAACAAGGAGGCAAAAAGATGATAATGCTTTAAAACTAGGAAAACTTTAAACATTTAAATATGTGAACACAATTATCGCGAGAGTAATCCTAATAATGAATCAAAAAGGTAAAAATGTCCGACTTATAAGTATGAATTGTTAACAGAGTCACAATTGAAGCTTTAAAACTAGGAAAACTTGAAACATATTACGCCTTTAAACATTTATATATTTGGACACAACTATCACGTGAGTAACCCTAGCAACGGGGCAAAAAGGCATTAATGCCCGACTAATGAGTATGATATGTTAACAGAGTGGCAATGAAAGCTGTAAACCTAAAAAATCTTGTTATATATTTAACTTAAATATTGGTACAAATTTATTGCGTGAGTAACCCTAACAACGAGGCAGAAATGCCCAGGAAAACTTGGAACATATGTATTAAACTTATAAACATTTAAATATTTGAAAAAAATATTTTAGCATAAATTTAATCAGTTTAGACCTTAAAAAATATTTGAAGTGTTTACTTTATTGAGCATAAATTTCTGAAGGCAGCAAAACATAAATAACTAATACAGCAATTGGGCAAATATGCATAAATGCAAGAAGTATCGGCATGAGCAAACATAAGAATGTGGCAAAAAGGTAATAATGCACTACTAAAGAGTACGAAGATTTACCAGAGTGAAACTAAAAGCTTGAAAACTAGGACTTTATTAATTAAACAATTTTTAATATTTGGAAAGAAATGCGCCAAGGTAAAAATGCATCAAGGCAAAAATAGATAAGGGCAAAAATACCTGAAGGCTAACATGCATAAAGGCAAAAATACTTCAAGGCAAAAATGCATCAAGACAAAAAGGCATAAAGGCAAAAATACATAAAGGAAAAAAGGCATCAAGGCAAAAATGCATCAAGGTAAAAATGCATTAAGGCATAAATGTCTCAAGGCAAAAATGCATCAAGGCAAAAATGTCTCAAGGCAAAAATGCATAAAAGCAAAACTGTGTAAAGGCAAAAATGCAAAAAGGCTCATAGCATAAAAAAAGCGTATAGGAAACAAATGCATAAACAAAAAAATATATAAAGGCAAAAATATGTAAAGACAAATATTCATAAAGGCAAATATGCACAAATTCCAAAAAGCATAAAGGCGAAAATGCCCAAGAAGCGACGCTGTTTCCTCACGTGAGGCGAAAAGGTAATAATGCACGACTAAAGAGTAACCAGACCAGACTCTTTAGTCGTGCCTCACGTGAGGAAACAACGTCGCTTCGTTGTATAAAAATGACTTCAAAGTGTGAAAAACGAAAAAAAAAAAAAAGTGTAAATCTTAGATAACTTTTAAAAATCTCGTAGTTGCTTTTTATGAAGTATAAACAAGTGTATATCATCTTAAAGCTTGAATCTTCTTCTTTCCAAAACCGTAAAGCAATCGAAAATCGGTTCAAAAATGGCGACGTTGTGATTGTGGGAGTGATCGCAGTACCCGAAAAACGGTTTTTAAGCAATAATTTTGCGATTTTGGGGGTGTTAGACAATTTTGAAACACACTATCGTGATTTACTCGTCAAGACCTACAACGTACACTAGGTCACTTGAAAAGTTCTAAATCACTGTTGGACAGTGTTATTAATATATTTCAATTATTTGTAAAAATTTAGAACTGTTTTCATTAAAAAGTATTAAAGAAAGCTTAAAAAAAAACCTTCTAAAATTTCTCTGCGTATTGCTGCCCTGTTATTATTTTCTCATACCAAACTGACAAAAGCTCAAAAATTGTTAAGTCCTGTCAAGTCACTGCCATTAAATGAAATTTGAAAAAGTTTTTAAAATGTTTATATCAAACATGTTTTGAGGCAGTTTTTTTTAAGCAAGTCACAGCGGGGGCTTATATCACACATACACATAGCACAAACACACACACACAGCTACTCACACAGATACACACACACCCCCACACAGTTACGCTTAAGGCAGACATTATTGTTTTAGACAAATTTACATTTTAGATGGGGCTGCAAACAAAGGAGAACTCACAACAAGATACTTGCTCATACTTTTTTTTACACACAGGAGTAGCTGCTCTCATACACACTCACACTCACTCTCTCTCTCCTCCAGTTAACACCCACATAAGTGCATACCTTTGGAGTCAAGTGTAACCACAATACACATGCATGTACACACACACATGCACACACACTACGTCAGAGACACATGTCAGGACATTGTTATCACATTTCAAAGTTGATCCTTGTTAAGCGCATAACAAAAGGTGCTCATTTGTCATTGTTTTGCGGCCATTTTGTTTTTGTTTTAGCCTATTTGAACTTTTAAACTTGCCTACGGCCAATAATACATTCACATGCCTGGCCCATACAAATAGCCTCACATACACACACACACATACTTCCCAAGTTCATTATTGCTGACTTGCTGTCTAGTCAATTTGTCAACTTGGGGTAAAAAAAAAGAAACAATAAACAAATGAACTCTTTAAAATATTTGTTTAACTTGAAAAATGTTGGGGTTAGGGTCGCCAGGGGTCGCCTAAATTGAAATGCATTTAAAATTTATGATACAATTGGCATTTTAATTAATATTGTTTTGTGCAAGCGCAAAAATTTATTAGTTTGTTAGAAATTTTTTTTTTATTATTATTTAATATTTATGGCATTATAAATGGCGCTGTTTTGGAACGCTTCTAGCTATTCATGGCAAAAATTTGTATAAAAACATTTGTAATTAATGAGTTCGCTGGGTACGTATGAGATAAGTGCACTTAATTAGCAATACAAATGACGCAAATCAGTTCCATGTACAAATTAATTAATAAGGTATAGGAAAGCTTTAACAGAAATTAATACGCTGCAAATATTTTTTATTAGGTTCTATTCTTGATCAGGCTTTGGAGGGGATTTCCATATTCAAAACGATGCAGCTTAGTGCAATTTTTTTCTTTGTCAGATTTAAACCATGATTTGGTTCTTGGAATTCAAGTGGTTTGGAAATATTTTATAACACAAATATTTACTATACAAAGTTTGTTATCTCAAGAAGTCGACATATTTTTTATTAAGGATCACCCTATGGGGGGATTTCCATACTAAAAACGTTGCAGTTTAATTCCATTTTTTTCAATGTCAAAATGAAATCAAGATTTGGTTCTTGGAATTGAAATCGTTCGGGATTACACAAAAAATTTCATAGCTCAAAAAATTACTTTTAAAAACTTTGACTTATATTTTTTATAAGGCTCTTGTCTTGATTAGGCAATGGGGGGATTTTCATACTGAAAACATTGCAGTTTGCAGTGCCATTTTTTCTGTCAGATGGAATTCCAGATTTACTTCTTGGAATTCAAGTCGTTCAGAATTTCAAAAATATTTTATAACAGAAAAAATTACTTTTAAAATTTTGCATCTCAAGAAGTTGACTTATATTTTTTATTAGGCTCTTGCCTTGATCAGCCTATGGGATGGGATTTCCATACTGAAAACCCCAGTTTTTCAACGTCAGATTGAAATCAAGATTTGCCTCTTGGAATTTAAGTCGTTAGAAATTTCACAAAAATTTCATAACACAAATAATTAGAAAAATAAACTTTTCATCTCAAGAAATTGACGATTCAAAAACTTTATCTTATATCTTTTGATAAAAATATCGAGTTCCTTATGTTTTTGGAGATCTGCAGGATTGGATCAAAAAGTTATAAGACTGAATAAATTGAAAAAACTATTGTGGAACTAATCCTGATCCTTCGGGTCCCGCTTGAAAAAAAAAAAAATAAAGTTTGCCAGATCTGGACTGGGCCGAAATAGCACCTATGTGCTTTAGAACTCGAATCCCAGGATTCCGTCACGGCTCCTTGGACGACTTCTACGAAGCTGAACCGGTTTCACTAGAGGTCCCACTTGTGATGAGGAAAAACACAGAAGTCCGTCTGTGGCAGATCTGAAATGATCCTCGAAATAGCATCTTTGTGCTTTGAAGCGCGCTATCAAATATTCCGTCACGGCCACTTGGACGTCTTCGATAAAGCTGAATCGGTTGTTCTCGAGCTTTCGATGGAGACGAGGAAAGGGGCTATGCCAGATCTGTACTTATCCTTAAAAAAGAACCATTGTGCTTGGAACTCGCTTTATAACATTTCGACTCGGCTTCTTGGACGTCTTCTACAGAGCTGAATGGGTTTTTCTCGAGGTCCCGCTTGAGAGGAGGAAACGGGAAGAAGTCCAGCTGTGCCAGATTTGGCCTGTAGCAGGGTGTAAAAACATGGTAATCCTACAACAATTTCATAAAGGATTGATAAAACAGTTTCTTGAAATGGATGGAAGACCGATCGAGCTCTTATCCTTCCAACTTATAATATTGGAACACCTTCTCTCTTCTACTGAATCGCAACGACACTTATTCACAATGCTTACGTAAATATTGGTCTCTTTAAAAAGGCTACCCACTACCATGCCCAGGAGGTCCGACTGCCCAGATTTCGTCACAGCGCCTTGGACGTCTTGTTTTGTTTGAGACAAGAAAAAGGGAAGAAGTGCGGCTGTGGCCTGGAAGACGGTCTAAAAATATGGCAATCCTTCTACACTTTCCAAAAGGATTGATGAATCATTTCATGAATCATGAATCATTGACAGTCCGTCTAGGACCTAAGGCTGTCGAATAACAGTATTCCACCCTTCCCAATCTCTCGCTCTGTCTTTCTAATTAGTAGTTCCAATTTTTCGTAGATCTTCCTGTTTTCCGTCTATCCATCTCTTACATGGTCGACCTCTTCGTCAGTTACCTGGTAAGCTACCCGTAAACATTTTCTTTAGACGCCTATCTACGTGCAATCGTGTAACATGGCCGGCCCATTTTGATCCCTCTAGACGTCCTTACTCATTCCAAGGGCCTTGGTCGCGGTTTTCGCTAGTTCGACGCATAATTTAAAAACGTAGCGCTCTTTAAAAGACTGTCTCCGGTATTCCTACTGCCCTCTACCGTTTCGTTGAGAAAATCTGAATTTCAGTACTACTACATTGTGATTCTATCCTATCAAACTCGATCCGGTACCCAATAGGATACAATTACTTTCAGTTCGTTGACAGTTTTTCCAAACTACCAATAGTTTTCGTTGGTGAAGTTTCTTCCAATCAACATAGAATTCATAGATTTTAGGCCCTGTTCCCCAAGTTACAAGGGGTGTACAAGTCAAAAATATATGTAACTCAGAGAGGAAGACTGCAAAGAACTCCCCAAATTGTGTAAGGTACTATCAGGTTAACCAGAGAATCCAACATATACATATTTCCAAGAGACGATAAGAGCTTGACTAACCCAACTCAGAAATTAGGATTAGTTTGAAAGAGCATAAATTATATGCGCCCTTGAAAAAAGCTGCTCCTAATGCCTTGTTAAACTCTGACTCATCCAGTATTAAAGTCTTTCATAAATTGAAAACAAATACCCTTCATCCATCTATATAATATTTGATTTATAAATTGCACACCCAGCAGTTGGCTATCATATACATACATATAGATTCACATTCCTTGGGGTATCTCTCATAGATCAACAACCTACTAAGCGCTCTTAGTGGCCACCACTTTTGAGCTGCCTCGTCCAAGAATGAAGCTACAACAATATTATATTTGAGGGGTTACTGCCTAGGGCTAACCATACAAAGCCCAACCATTGTATCTCATGCGTGGCAGCATTTGCATAACTTAAGCCTTGCCATTAACACAAACAAACACACACACAGATACTTTTACACCAACACACATAGATACACACCAACACATAGCGACTTAGCCCTTTCAAACTAATTGCAAGACAAAACAAACCATTTACCAAATGCTTAAATGACACAACCGCAAACATGAGAATACCAGAATACTACCACCGCCAAACCCTGGGGGGAAGTGAAAAGCGAAGGCCAGACGAACACACACCCGGTAACATATAACATATAAGCTTTGTTGCAGAGTGTTGGAGAGATCTCTAGCATATATGGACAAGGGAACCAGTGGCTCGTGTTGCCAGCCAGCAAACATTATGTCAGGCATATTATCTAAGCTTATTTCCTCATTAACTTGTGCGAGTGTGTGCGAGTGTGGGGGGAGAGGGGTTTCTCAAGAGAACTGAAACTGGGGAAAATGCAAAAGTCTTTTGTAATTTTACTCTCGTTTTTCTTGAGGGCCATATCTTGACTCGAGCATATCTTGCACACAAAGATACTAAAAAATACTAGGTAGTACTTGCTGAGCTGATTCGTTGCATTTTTTGCAGTTTCTGCTACTTTTTCATGGTCAGTAAGCTGTCAAGGCGCATCAAGAGCAGAGATAACAGCAAGAACAATTTTCCGACAACATTCACTTTAAGATACACTGCAGCAAGCGAAAAACTTTGAAGAAGCAGAAACTGTTGTAAAAAGTTTGGCGGAAGACATATAATATAAAAGAGTGACTTGATATACTGGAACGTTTAGAAAGTTCGCAACCTTTTTGGCCAAGTTAAGTTAACAAATAAAAAAGGGCTCTATACTCTTGACTAGTGCTATCGATTTCTAGTTTCCTGTCCAAACTTGGGAGCTATCAGAGGCAACATTTTCTTAAAGTAAGAAGAAGAAATTTTAGCTATTTAGTTTTTTTTTTTTTAAATTTAGTTTTTGTAAAAAACTAGGGGGATCAGCCCCCTGCACACTTTGCTGCCAACGAGGGAAAGATTTTTGGCAGTCACGCCCGCCGCATCCTGTTCAAACTTGGCGGCTTTCATAAGAAATTTGTTTTTAAATAAAAACGAAGCAATTTTCATAATTTTATAAATTTAGTTTGTTAAGAAAAACTAGGGACTCAACACCCTGCACGCTTTGCTGCCAACGAGAGAGAGATTTTCTACAGTCATTCCTGGTGCATAAAAACGCTAAATTACTTTTTGTATCCTAATTTCGAGTAGTTCTAATCTGCCTTTTTTGTTTTTTGTCCTTTTAATTTAAACTGGTCCTAAATTGTCTAATCTTAAAGCGTTTCCATAATCCATAAGCTTCTCTTATATATGACGTTATCTTTATTTTGAAATTTTGTTATCTTTGCCATTCTTTTTCATGAAAAAATAGCTAATTTTCTTGTTCTTATCAAGCACTTAATTTTTTATGAGAAACTAGGGATTTCAACCACCTGCACGTTTTGCTTGCCAGTTTCTCCTTATTCACGAAGCCTATGAATAGATGTTCTACGGTTTTTTCTGGTGCATAAGAATTCAAAAAAAAATTGGGTTTCTTTGTTTTTTTTTTAAAAGAGATGTGCACCTAAATTTTCGAATCTTTTGCGTTTCATTGTCTTATTCTCTTTTCTTTTATATAACATTATAATTTTATATAAAATTTCCTTCGAATTTTAGATTTGCAGTTCAGGTTTCCATATTTCTAAATTGTTTGCAAACAGTACAATTAAATGATGACGACGATGATTCTAAATATGGAACTGTCAAATATTAATTCGCTAATTTTTTTTTCATGATCGTATTCTGGTAAATGACAGAAAAAATAAGATAAATAAACTGTCCAATATTAATTTGCCGATTTTTTCTTCAAGATCGTATTCTAACAAACGGCACAAAAAATATAAACTGTCAAATATTAATTTGTTAATTTTTTCTTCATGGATTCATTTTAACCAATGACACCAAATATTCAGTATTTCCATAAATATTTTTTTTTGAATGTCCATCTATAAAGTGTGCAAAAATTACTTTGGAATGGATTTCACTTGTAGATTCCAAAACACAGAAATAGTATTTCTAACAAATGAGACAAAAAAAAAAAAATTTTGCAGAAATAATGTGTTTTCAGAAGTTCGTTCTATAGAAGTATGCAAGAACTTAAGAATGTATTTCATATGTGAAGTTCCAAAATCTAAAAGAACTTTTTTTACATGTTTTAAGAACAGGTCTAAAAATTACGGAATATAAGCACGAACTTTTTCTGTTCGTTCCAAAGCTTGTTCATGGTTTTGATGAATCGAACCATAAGCAATAAAGCTCCATAATAATGTTCTTGAAATCAAGAGATCATCATCATCGTTTGGCGCTACAGCTCTTTGTGTGCTTTGGCCTGGTGAGCATAATGCCTCCAGGTTGCACGATTATTTGCTGCTTCTTTCAAGTTTTTTATCTTTATCTTATCCATATCCTCCTTTAATTCTTCCATCCATCCCGATCTTTGTCTGCCTCTTGCTCTGGTGTTGTATGATTTTGCATCTAAGATTTTCTTTTGGGAAATCAAGAGATACCAATTGAAAAATTAAAAATTCTTAGAATGACTATTAGTTTCAAAAAACTTTCATAGACAATCTGCACCTAGACAGTTTCAAAATTTCATCAGATCACCTCTTACAGTAGATTTAGGAAAATTCATCAACCAATCATTCTTCCAAATCACTCTATTTTCCCACCAACTTCATCTACTCCCCCAACTACTCCTTAGGCATTATTCCTTATAGGGCATCCAAAATAAAAGCAAAACTTACTAAACTAAACCTCAATGAGACGGAGCAAGGTGCTTCTAACAAGCAGCTTAAAATGTGCAAGGAGCAGTTGGCTGCATCTGCAGATATTGTTGTTGCTGCTTTCTCTGCGCCGCTCTCTGGACTCTCTGCGGAATTATCTTCAGGAGCAGCAGCAACAGAGAGTGGGAGGAGGGGACAAAGGCAGAGGGGTAGCAAGAGAGACAAACAGACGCACAGAGCTCATTAGCATATGCCACAAGTCAGTCGGTTGCTCTCTAACAGTCGTTTTGATGCAGGGTATTCCTCAGCTAAGGTTCGGGGGAGGCCTGAGCAGTACAATGGACGCACGGACGGACGAAGGACCGAGGACTGACGGCAATTCCCGGCACAACATTTTTTTGCATTTCTTCATTTTGCTGTCACTGCAGCTTAACTGCAATTTTTTTCATTGTAATGCTTGGGGCTTTTGCTGCTCCTGTTTTTGATGCTGTCTTTCGAGATGATGACGATGACGGGAGCAGGAACAGAGTGGAGCAAAGCTCAGTGCACAAAGTCCATTTATATTTTCATTAGAGCATATGCACGGGCATTCTACGGGCAATTGAGTTGTTAAGAGCGATTCTTTTTTTGCACACGGTTCTATGTTTAGTTTTTCTTTTATTTTTTCTGGAATATGTACTCATTATTTGTTTGAATCATTTATTTTGTTTATTATTGTTAGTAAGTTTATTGCGAAAAAGAAATTTAAGATTTTGGAATGCGCCATAAATATTTTCAAAGGGTTTCAATAAACTTTCGCTGCTGGTATGACGTTGTTTATTTATAAAATAACTAGTTTCAACTATACAATTGAAATTTTTTAATGAGTAGTTCTCTCCCCTACTTAACCTCATGAGGCATATTTTCATCGTTATGCTCAGTTTAGCTTTATATAAAATGACATTTTTTATAACAAAATTTCCGGGAATTTATAGATACTTAGCATAAAGCAGGTAAAAACAAATTGCAGTTTTTTTTTCAGAAAGTTTCGAGCAACAGCTAAATCCTAAGATTATTTCTTATCTTTTGGTGAATAGAGGATCTTAGGAGCCGGGCCCTTCTCAAACTTGAGGCTATTTCAGTACTTCGTTATTTTCTATATCGATTCCAAGGTTTCTTCATTGCTTAAAGTAATATTATATTTATACCCTGTACCGTAAGGTACAAAGGGTATATTAAGTTTTGACAAGCCGAAAATGTATGTAACATATAGAAGGAGTCGTCGGAGACACCCCAAAGTTACCTAAAATATGACCAGGGTGAATAGAGAAGTCGATATACCCATGTCCGTTTGTCCATCTGTCTGCTTGAACGCCTAGATTTCAGAGATAGTAAGAGCTAGAGTAACCAAACTTTCACATTAGATCTTATTTTTTTGATATCAGGGTTAAATTATATAGCTCCCATAGGAGTGTTTCAGACGACCTCGAAAAAAATAAAAGTTTTAGATGAATAATTCGTTTGTTTATGAAGGTATCGTTACCAAATTTGGCAGTTTTTTATAGTTTTTGATAGTACCCATGCATTTTACCAAATTTGAACAAAATCGGTTGACTATATCATATAGCTTCCATAGGGCCGATCTTCCAAAAAATGGATTTTTGAACAAAATTGGATATTGGAATTTAATTTGGCACTTGCCAGTTTTTTATAGGTCTTAAGTTTTGCACCAAATTTTATTACAATCGGTAGAGTATATCATATACCTCCCATAGGACGAATCGGTCAAAAAAAAAACGTTTTTTACACAAAATTAGTTTTGTTTCGTTTGTTTGTAAAGATATTTGAACTAAATTCGGCATTCAGATCTTTTTTAAGGTATTAAAGCACTGAGTCAAATTTGATCGAAAATTGGTTGACTATATCACATAGCTCCCATAGGAACGATCGGTAAAAAAAAAAAATTTGCTTAAAAATTCTTCTGTTTTTGGTTTTTTGTGAAGGAATCGGATTTTATTGCAAGCTAGTGGTACAGAGTATCCCAAAGTCATCCGCTCCTGGCTTTACGTACGCCATTTTTTATTCCACAGTTTATTCGAATTTAGAAATGTTTGCCTTAGTTTAGAGCAGATAAAAACAAATCGCATCCCAGTGTTCTGTTTTTCAGAAAGATCGAGCAAGAACTAATTCTAGAGATTCAATTTATTTTTTCGGCGAATAGAGAGTCTTAGGAGCCCGGCACTCTCAAACTCAAGGAAATTTCAGTACTTGATATTTTCTATGCCGATTCCAAGGTTCCTTCATTGCTTAAAATAAAATATTTTTTTTTAAATATTATTTTTGTGTAATTATTTTTTTAAATGTTATTTTTCTTAAACATTCTTTTTTTTAATATTATTTTCTTTAAATATATATATATTTTTTTAATATTATTTTTTTTAATTAGATTTTTATATATTATTATTTTTTTTCATATTATATTTTTTATATAATTTTTACTTTTACATTATATTTTTAATATCACTTTTATTTTTATATTATATTTTTAATGTAATATTTATTTTTATATTATATTTTTTATATAATTTTTTATTTTATATAATTTTTATTTTTATATTATATTATACTTTTTATATAATTTTTTATTTTATATATTTTTAAACAAATTTTTTTTATAATAAAATTTTTCGGAAATCTTTCTAAATTTTGTGATTCAGCCAGGGTTTTTTCTTGACTTAGTATCTTTTTAACCCCCGACGCAAAAAGAGGGGTGTTATAAGTTTGTCGTGTCTGTCTGTCTGTCTGTCTGTCTGTTTGTTTGTCTGTCTGTCTATGGCATCGTAGCTCCCGAACGCATGCAGTGATTTCAATTTTAGTTTTTTGTGTATTAAAGGTGACTTATGTGCAAGTGTTCCTAGACATGTTTGATGAAAATCGGTTAAGCCGTTTAAAAGTTGTGTGGAGTGAAAGTGGGGAGAATAACCGAATGTCTGCAAATATACTCGGATGGGGTCTCAAATGAAATCACACTGAAATAAAAAATATCGACGATTTCCCCCGACGCAAAAAGAGGGGTGCTATAAGTTTAACGTGTCTGTCTGTCTGTCTATGGCATCATAACTCCCGAACGCATGCAGTGATTTCAATTTAGTTTTCTTTGTATTAAAGGTGACTTATGTGCGAGTGTTCCTAGACATGTTTGATGAAAATCGGATAAGCCGTTTAAAAGTTGTGTGGAGTGAAAGTGGGGAGATTAACCGAATGTCTGCAAATATACAGCTTTTTCAACTGTCGTCTTTTGCAACTTATGTGCTGTAACCGCCCAACATAAAATGATAGGAAACATTGTTCGTAAAACTTCATAACTTCGTCTATCACAAGTCCACCAAAAATTTCTTGAGATAACAAATTATGCAATTAGATGTACGTATAGCCATATGGAATGCCAATAGGCTTGCCAATCATTTAAATGAAATAAAACTAACTTATCCTAACCTACCTATAAAAAGTATGAAATAAAAAATTAAATTAAAAATTTAAAAACCCCGATACAAGAACTTAAGTAATTTTCATTTAAAAAGTAAAAAATAATAAAAGAAACTTAATGTTAAAGTACCTAAGAATCTATTAATAATTCTAAAAAATACGTCGCGTTGGGGGACCGCTCCTAAACTAACAATTTAAATACAAATAGTCTAATTAAGCAAAAAAGATTAACTTAAAAACAAAATTAAGAAAATACTTCAAAAACTTTCATAGAATTTATTCAAAAAATTTGCATGTAAGATACGACCGTCAACGACGTCTGCCCTCGCGTGTCCCCCAACGCGACGTATTTTTTTAGAATTATTAATAGATTCTTAGGTACTTTAACATTAAGTTTCTTTTATTATTTTTTACTTTTTAAATGAAAATTACTTAAGTTCTTGTATCGGGGGTTTTTTAAATTTTTAATTTAATTTTTTATAGTACATATATTTATACAAAATTTTTAAAACAAACTACCTGTTACACCCTTAATTACAAATTTAGCATACCCTTCCATTTAAAGTGTATAACAAAAGTAATAAATTATGCGTTTACTTTATTTTCAAATAATTTAATAAAAACATACATAAAAATGCAAATCCATTAGCACAAATTTTAAATTATCAGCAAATTAATTGCGCAGCAAGGGAGATCAGCAAAAAAACAACAGCAACAACAACCTTGTTTGCAACAACAAAAAAAAACAATAAAATTATTTGCTTGAACAAAAAAACAGCATGTTTGTTTGTTTAATCAAATAAATTAATAATTATAAATATTACGTACTCAAATCAAAATTGAATAAACAACAACAACAACAGCTTGTCAGGGTACATTGCAGATGTAAATTTGTTTGTTGTAATTGCATCAATTTGACGAAAAAAAAATAAAATTGAACAATTTACATAATTGTTTGAATTATTATTATATTCAAAGGTAAAAATTTAAAAAGCGCAAACAGACATATAAAAAAAAAAAATCAAACGTTTTTACGCATGATTTGGCATATAAAACAAATCAATTGACATGAACTTCTGTTTAAGACATAAATTGTTTGTGGTAGTTAAAAAAAAATTGTATTTTCAATAAATAAAAATGGTGATTATTATGAGTTTTAATTAAAGTTCTAGCTTTGAGAAATATTCCTTTAAAAATAGTATTGGTTCAGCGCCCAACCGGTCTTGCCACCCAACTTTCTCATCTTTAAATTTTTTGTCAATGTGGAATATACTGACTTGAACCCAAGATTTAATATTTTTTGATAATCAATAAAAAGCCATTTGTAATAAATCACTCAATATAAATGACATTAAAATTCATTTAGATAAATTTCATAGAAGGCAATATTTTAAATTTATATCATTAATCAATAATAATAATGGCACACTGATAAATCGGGTGGCCAGAGAAAAGTAATTAAGTAAGGCCAAATATCTAAGCTGCATTTTTTTTATATATATTTATTTAGTACATAAATTTCATTTAAAAAAAAAAGAAGGGGCAATGCCTCCTGCATGCTTCTGCGCGGATGTGCTTAGTTTTTAAAATCTATTGGTTGAGCAGTAGAGGTGTATATTTTAGTGCTGTTTTTTCTTCAAATTAAAACATCAAACCGTCTATCTCTAATCATTTCGGTAGGTCATGAATATGATATAATGAAAAATAAGCTAAATTTTATTGAATTTTTTTTTATATTGGGAAATATGCTAAACAAAAATTCTGTCATAGAGGAATATATTTGCTTTAGAATGCTCCGGCCGCCTGCTCGCCTGGCATATCAAACCGAAAAAAATAAAAATTATGAGATACTAAGGGGCTAGGCCCCCTGCTTTCTTCAGTTCGGATATGCTTACCATTATAGAAGTTGCTGCGATTTTTGAATAGTGGTTTCTCCTTCCAATTAAAAATTCAAATCATCTAGCTCTTACCATTTCATCAAGTCCATACTATGACTCAAAAAAAAAAAAAAAAGTTGAAGTCATAAAATTCCAAGTACCAACTTTGGGTAAATTATTGAAAACTATGAAAAACGATTTCTAAAGTTGATTAAAAAAGCAAAAAATCCATTTTATAATATAAAAAAAAACCAATACCAACTTTGAGCCTCATTTCCTTTTTCAGTCAAAGAAAACCCTGTCAATTTGAACCCGGCAACGGAAACCAAAACTCAGGAAACATTATTATAATGCCATTATAATTAAAAGACAATATCTGGAGAGAACTATAGTGGCGCAAAACACGGATCCTCTTTTATGGATTAAGGTTAACTTAAACAACAAATTGTCAATACTCAAGTAATATACATTTATATAAAATTATATTTCAGGTGAACCAAACAGATATTCCCTTGCTTAAAAATCTGTTTTTAAAATACTTGTTCATCCCTGCAACATCCGGTGAGTCCGAAAAGTATTTAGCATGGCGGGCCAAATTGTTTCGGAGAGGTGAACCAGACTCAATCACTATTGTCGACTATCGATAGTACTATCGTCAACTAGCGATGGTTGTGAAATTACTATCGTCGACTATGGATGGGGCCGACTAACGATAATTCTCCACCTCTACCCAGAATAAGAAAATACATTTTTTTTAAATATTTATCAAATAAAAATCCAGTTAAGCCCTTATTTTTTGAAGTACAAATTAAAATTGAATTGAGCCATTTTTATTTTTATTAAAATTGATTGAATTTATAAATATCATCAACCAAGGGATCTATTACTCTTTTTTGAAGTACAAATTGAAAATAAAAGACTATCCGAAAAAAATAAAAAAGTTATTTTTAATTTGTATTAAAAATATTAAAATTTTTATCAAAAACATTTTATATTTTTTGTAAGTGCGAATTGAAAATTGAAAACTATCCGGAAAAAGAAAAATAAATTAATTTTTATAAAAAAAAACATGATTGGCGTGTTTTTTTCAGATGCACACTTCAACACCTCTTTATCGATGCTTGATGATCATCTAATAGCAACAAATTGGTTAAGCCATCTAGCGGAACTATAAAACAGAATTATAAATGATGACGATGACGGTGTGAAAATCCCTTTTTTATTTAATAGAGTGTTCAAAAATTTGCCATTTCACAAACAACTTACAACAACTTATTTCTCCTTATTCCAAGTATTTTCATTAAAACAAATTCTTTGATCTTAAAATCACTTTTATTCCAATTCTTCCTCCTATCTAAACTTCCAGTTATTTGCACACAGGAAGCCACAAATATGCATTACATTTGTAATAAAATACCTATATACTAAGATAGTGCGAAAAAACCCGAATTATTGATTTTCTTCATTCCGGTTTTTCCAATTGGCACTTCTATTATTTGTGTATTTGGGATTTTCTAGGCCCTAGTTTGTGTTCCTAATTGCCATTAAATCATTGGAAAAATAACAACGTCATTTAAGGCTAACGCCCCACATTTTATTGATTTTATTAAACGGACAAAAAATATATAGTTGGCGTGTTTTTGTATTACGATGGGTAAAACCCCGTAAGCACAAATTATACACTTGACGTTGTCGGATTCAATTACCGCCATTTTTTTTATTTGTTTGCTACTGAAAAAGACTTTTTAACAGTATTTAAAGGCCTATAAATGAATGAATGCCTCTTTTTTTAGAGTTTTTTTAATACCTGTTTTTTATATATCATTTATAAACGCTTAATATGTTTATTTCATATAAAATGCAAAATTTTTGGCGCATTTTGCACTTTTTGTGCACGGTTTTTGTTTTGATTATTGTTTTATATATATTTATTTGCTCTTTATGTATTTATTTATAAATGCAGTCAACTTTGTCAGCAGAAAATGCAAATGCTGACAAACAATTTGCTTTATCAATATTCATCATGGCCGCCACTAGGAAATGTTGCCAGTGCGGAAAAGGCTCTGACAGGGAACGTTTTGAATATTCATTTAAATTGTAAGCAAAATTGTATTTGATCAAATATGTTGCTAATTTTGGTTGCTAACAAAATATTAGGGCAAATATTGGGGAGTAAATATTAGAAGAGCGCGAATAACAGGGCTGCTGAAGAAACTGCCTAAGCAGCGTTGAGAGCAATATTATTATTATTGTTCTGACGCCATCTATTGGGTCGTTCACTAAGTAATCTCGTTTGTTGACAACAGCTGATCTTCTTGAATTTTTTCGCAGTCAATTTCACACTTAACCGCTTTACCTTTATATATTTGAACAGCTGATATAGTAACGTTTTTTTTGTAGAAAATTTTGTTAAATTTCTTTGGAATAGTTTTTGCTTGGTGCCCTATTGAAGATGGAAGATCGAAAACAACATTTTCGGCATATTTTACTGTTTTACTATCAAAAGGGTAAAAAAGAAGTTCATGCAAGGCAAAAATGATGCGATTTGTACGGAGAATAACGCCAAAGCCAAAATTGGTTTGCAAAATTTCGTTCCGGCAATTTCGATCTAAAGGATGCACCACGTCCTGGAAGACCTCTTGAAGCCGATGTGGATAAAATAAAGTCGTTGGTCCATTTAAATTATCGAATAACAACTCGAGAGATTGCTAAAAGATTGAATTTGTCTATCGCGACCGTTCACAAGCTCATGAAACGTCTAGGATTAATTCCGAAGCTTGACATATGGGTTCGTAATATTTGCTTCGTCGCATTAACGATTGTGATTTGCCTATCAAACGTCAAAGAAGTGATCCATTTTTGAAGCGCGTGAATTGGATTGTTTACAAGAATGTAAAGCGCAAGAGGTGTAAAAAGGATGGACCAGCTCAAACAACTTCGAAGGCCGATAGTCACCAAAAAAAGGAAATGTTGTCTGTTTGGTGGAATTTTCAAGGGATAATTTATTTTGAGCTTTTGCCCGACTATACCACGATTACTTCTGAAGTTAATTGTAATCAGCTGGACAAATTAAGTGATGCACTCAAACAGAAGAGGCCATAATTGATCAATAGAAAAGGTGTAGTGTTCCACTAGGATAATGCGAGACCTCGATAAAGTTTGATGAGTCGCCAAAAGCTTTTGCACCTTGAATGGGATGTGCTACCACACCCACCATATTCTCTAGGCTTAGCATCTACGGACTATTACTTGTTCCGGCCTCTCAAAATTTTTGGCTGGGAGAACCTTAACCTCAAATCAGACGTGAAAAACCACTTGGACCAGTTTTTTGCCTCCAAGAATCAAACATTTTATAAGCGTAGAATCAATCTCTTGCTCGAAAGATGGCAAAAGGTGTTGGATCAAAATGGCGAATGCTATATATATTTTCATAAAATGTTTTACACAATAAAAAAATCGTATTTTAATTGGACTAAAAAAACGAAATTACTTAGTGAATGACCATTAAACATAAAATTAATCGAGATTTTTTCCGTAGCGATATAAATGTTTATAAACATGTTTTAAGGTACTTGAACTTGAAATGTTTTGGCGCCATCTAGCATAAATTGTTGGCGCCATCTAGCAGTCAATTGCCCAATAATGGGCAGCACTGTTTGTTCACAGTGTATCGATATAAATATATTTTTTGCGCATAAGATACCCAAAAATGCACCTCTCGTGCCTGTTAAATTTAAAGACGATCGGGAAGTATTTGATGGACCCGAAAATAGTGTGGGGAGGGGGATATTTATAACTCAATTCATGTCCGTCATTTTGCAGCTGTCATTTTTGTCCATCAAAATCAAAAAGTGTCTTTTATTCTTAATTTTGGCAGCTATTCTACTATTTTTATTTCTTTTTATTATTAGCCAGACTAATAGCCTAAGGCTTTTTGAATAAATTATTGCCTAATCTTGGCTTACATAATACTATCACTTAATTGAAATTGCAAAGAATACTCTAATGCCAAATATTTGAGTATTAAATTTCATTAAAACCTTAAAAGTTAAGCTCACAAAGAGCCTCCGCCGCAATTTCTTTTCTCGCTTTTCATTTTTTTTTTTTTTGGGCGCCAAGGACTAAAATATCATTTCATGCATAGCATTATGTTGTTGCTGTTGGTGGGCCAAAAACTACCTATAAAGTTTTCCTAAATGTCTGTGTATGTGAACCAACCTACTACTACCCACAATGCATATATGGGGTATAGTCATCGTCGGCAGAGCCTTTGACTTGTGAGTTTTCCTTTGTAGTTGGGTTGGAAACAAACGTCAAAGTGAATACCGAGCATATTACCTTTGCGCATTTGCATTTAGCTTTAACAACTTTCTTTCGGTGCCTTTTCATGCAGACTTCAAAGCGTTGCGAAAAAGTCAGAGGTTGAGCCTTTTAGTGGATGGATGGGATGCAACCCATGGAGCATCCATGGTGTGAAACAGAAGTAGATGGTAAAATTTTAAGCTTACTTACAAAAGCATAGATCAAATTTCCGACAAAATGAAAATGAAGGAGTACCAACTGCACCCACATATGACAACATGCTGCGGGAACAGAGCTGGACTGCTGGACGTAGGGACGACGGACTATGAAAGTGGAAGTTAATTCCGTTGCTTATCAGCTGACTGCCAACGGGTAGCAAACTTTTGCATTGACTGTCGTCGACTGCTACAGCATAGTTCCATATACCGAGATATATAGAGAGATATCTCACTGCTAGAGTCCCACACAAACACACACAATCACACACATACAATGGGAATATGGAAATCCTACAGCTGGCATGTGGGCAACATGCCCGCGCCGTGTCAACTCTCTCTTCTCCTGCCAGCTGCTCTTTATTCCTCATTCCTTGGCATACGTTGGGAGCTGCTGACATCATTGTCTTGCTATGAACATTGCGCTCATTTTAGCTTTAGCTCTTTCCTTAGCCGTATATGTGAGTGTGTGTGTGTGTGTGTTGGTTTGTTCTCATTTTTTGCTTTTTACTTTACCCTTTTCATTTTACAGTTTTATGTTTTTCTATATGCTTTCTTTTTTGCTGCTGCTAGTTTTTGTTGCGACAGCTTTTGTGCTTGCGTTTAATTGAAGATTTTTTGACAGCAAACGTCGTCGACATCTCGCCATAGAAAGCCAAGAGAGAGCAGAGATAACGCGAGAGAGAGAGAGTGAGAGAGTGGGTTAGTTGTTGCTGCACTGAGTTCGAAGAACTTTGGCAACCCTACTGCGGTCTGTTGGACAACCCATTTTTGCTATCGATCACATACATACCACATACTATATGGGTTTAAATATATTATGTTGCGGCAATTTGCACTTTAAACTACGCCATTTTGGCTAGCGGTCTTTTAGGCGTCTTCTCTAAATATATTATTTGGGATAGGAAGAAACTTTGTAGGAAGCAGCTCTTAAAGTTATCTTGCTTTTTGTACAGCTTTTTTATGGCCAACAAAAACTAGCAATTTATTGGATAAAATAAATTTTTGAAGCTCCTAACGTTTGTATTATCTTTTGCTTATACTTGTATGGCTTAAGTTTTTATCGCAAAAAACTAATTTGAGAACTTGTATAACTTTTGTAAGACATTTAAGGCGTCTTTTAGATTGTGCTATATCGAAATATTTGCTCTGAGCTAAGTTAGTTAATCAGATTGATTGTATTCTGATAATAATATTTCACTACCAAAGTTTGTAAATACATTTATGAAAACGCTTTTAAGTTGTACTTGCTGAAACTGCAGAAATTTTTGCGATTTAAAAACTTGATTTCAAACTAGATTAATAATAGAGATTTCCTGATTTGTTAATAACACAAGTCAACATGGTATAGTTGTTGGGAAGCTATGGGTTGAATCCAAATCTGAGGTCAGAATTGGCTCATCTCGTCAGGATGTTGAGATAATTGAGGTTATGTATCCGACAAAAAGCGATTTTTTTCTTGCTTTTGAAGTAATGTACAGGCTGCAAACAATTTTTGTGGTTCTGACCCGGATTCAGATTCAAAGCAGCAAATTACTTCGGAAATGAACCAGACAGCTAAACTATGTTAATCTGTGTTAGCATAAGATTTCAAGAGTTCCTATTTTTATAATCATCGGTCTGACCTTCACACTTTATTATAGAGCTGGGCTCGATACCCTATTTTCGAGATTCGATATTTTCGACCGATTCTGACCAAAAAATCGATTTAATCCAATAATCGGACTAAATCGTTAGTTAAAACCGCTGAAAACTAATACAAAATGCACTTAAATTTATTTCCATAATTCCAAATAAAGGAATCAAAAATTCAAAACTTAGTAAAGAAAAAAAAAAATTAATAATTTGATTCAAATTAATAAGAGAAAACCAAAATGAAGTTACCATTTATTTAAAAATTTAAAAAAAACATGCAAAGGCGCCCTCTTGCGGCTCTCAAAATTAGAATTAGATAAAAAATGGATTCTTCAACCTCGAAACCTCCCATTAAGCTAGAGGAAAAATAGTTTTTATCGATCTTGTAAATGAAAGGTATTAGTCAATTTTTGAAGAAAAAAAAAAAAAAAAAAAACCTATTTTAAAAAAGATGGCGACTAGAAACTCATTTTGAACCCATAGTTTAAAATGACTCAACGAAATAAAATCGCTGAGAGCCCCAAACCGTTTTTCTGCGCCTAAAAATTAATTCGCCATAATTTACATCAAAGATCGATGCTCAATGAACAAGTATCGATTTTATTGTCAGAAAAAAAGAATCGATTATATCGATTTTAAATCGAATCGATGCCCAGCTCTTCTTTACAAGTCTAGAACGGCTGTCATTGGTTCGGTCCAATATGATAGCGGAGGATCTCGAAAGACTCTTAAAAATGCATTATCGGCCTTTTGCCATTTTTCTTATAGATGGTCTTCCTACTTATAGAGAATTTACAAGGCGACATACAAATCCTTACATAGAATTAACAAGTAGACATATGTATACTCTATTGAGGCAAAACCGTCTCAACTACGATTATTTGGGAAGAACATCCAAATTTGATATATTTAAGTAAAATAGCACGACAAATTATTATCTTTCAGACATGACGAACTGCAACAGATATATCCAAATTGGGTACTTATATTTTTAAATACTTAAATTTTCCGATGCAATAATGAAGTCTTTCAGGCATGATAGATATATCCAAATTTGACATATTTAAATAGTAAGACTTTCCGACACAATAATGGAGCTCTTTCAGGCATGATAGATAGCCCAGTTTTCCGCTTGGAATATGCAAACAAGACAACGCTGCATAAATTGTATCATCATCAGCTGTTCATACAGAAAACCAAGGATGCATTCATGTGTGCATTTAACTATTCTATGCCTTCTAGAAATTTGAGCCACATCGTTGTTTTGACACATATGCAAAACCAAGTCCAATTGCCTAAAACTATACGTTGACATTTCTAAAATTGGAATTTTGAGGTATATATACAAAACTAAATACTGTTTCTGGGCGGCGGAAATTGTGCCCCCAGCAAATATAGCACAAATAAGCTAAGAGTAAAATAATGCATACATAAAATATATATATATATATAGTACATAATATGCGGGCACGCGGGGTTGCGAAAAAAAAAAAATGGATATAAAAAGAACTTCACATAGAAATTTGTGCACACATGGCAGTACACAATACCAACACGCCAACGCCTAAAACTATGCTATGAAATGCCATGTTGCAACCAACCAAGCATCCAACCAAACAACTAAAGCCCAGTCCTTATAGAAATGCATATAGAAAGCCAACATTGGAATGTTTTCAGCTGCAAAACATTCAGAGCATGGGACTCATTGCTGTTGTTGTTGTTCTTGTTGTTGTTGTCGACGACATCGGGTAGCCATAAAATAAACGTGCCTCACCCGCGCCAGTCCTACAACAACTACAACTATATATCTATATATATAGGATATAGTATATAAAAATGAAAAACAAGCAACTGAAATACCAAAGCGCATTTAGATGAGAGCAACTGACTCTTGTCCCTCCTGAAAGTGGGCTGATTTTGGATAGTTATGGAGGAGTTTGGTATACAAAATAGGTGGATTGTTTACAATAGTAGTACATTTTACGACTATAAAATACACTCCACAGGTCACTGCAACCTTAAAGCTCGCAATTCTTTCGAAGTTGAAGATTGGAAATTATGAGCAATTCCGATGTATAAAATTTAAAGTTTATAGATAGTGGGTTGAAGGTGGAAGGTAATTCAAACAAAAAATTAAAAATGTTCCTAATCTTAAGTCTGTACTAGAAAAATATTTAAAATATTATAAATATATTTGTTCGATCTTTAAGACGGAACAAAAATTTAATCCAAAATCCATACTACAGAAAAAATTTGAAATATAAATTTTTTTGGTAGATCTTGAAAACATTACCAAAAATTTAAAAAAAATAAAATTCCTAATCTTAAAACCATACTAAAAAGAAATTTTAATTACAATTATAAATATCATTGATAGATCTTTAAAAAGGAAGCGACTCAAATTAAAAAAGCGAAATAGAAGTTGAAGGGGGCAGATGATTTAAACAAAAAAAAAAGTAATTCCTTATCTTAAATGCACACCAGAAAAAAATTCTATATATTATCAATATCTTTGGTAGATCTTAAAAACGTTACAAAAATTTTAAAAAATTTCCAATTTTAAGTCCATTCTAGAATAAAAAAAGATTTAAATATTACAAATATCTTTGTTAGATTTTTAAAATAGATCAAAAATTTAAAGATATTCCTAATCTTAAATTCATTCTTGAAATAAATTTACAATATTATAAATATCTTTGGTAGATCTTAAAGACATTACAAAAAATTAAAAAAAAAAAATTCCAATCTTAAATCCATACTACAAAAAAAAATGAATACTAGTATAAATATCTTTGATAGATCTTTAAAAATAGCACGAAGTTTCTTAGCCATAAAAAAAATTTGTATATTATAAATCTCTTTGGTAGACTTTAAAAACATAACCAAAAATTTTAAAAATTCCTTATCTTAAAACCATTCTACAAAAAAAAATTTTAAATATTATAAGTATCTTTGGTAGATCTTTAAGACATGAAAAAATTAAAGAAATTTCTCATCTTAAATCCATACAGAAAAAAAGTTATTAAAATTTATTTGTTATCTTTGGTAGATCTATGTATACGATATAGGAAAAAACTAAAGAAATTCCTAATCCTAAATCCATACTAGATATAAATGTAAATATTATAAATATACTTGGAAGATCTTTAAGATGGAACAAAAATTGAAAGACATTCCTTATATTAAGTTCACACTATAAAAAAAATTTAAATACTATAGTTTTTTTGTAGATCTGATTAAAGATCAGGAACAAAAAATTAAAGAAATTCCGAATCTTAAGTCATACTAAAAACAAATTTCAAATAATATAAATATCTTTGGTAGATCTTTAAGACGGAAGAGACTTAAATTAAGAGTACGAAATTTCTTAGCAGGTTGATAATCAAATTTAGGTATATATATTGCGATGTCTAGAGAAAAATTCCCAGTATTAATTAACGCCAGCCCTAAGCGCATTTTTTCCCGTGGAATTCACAATTTATATTTTTATTTAGACATTTTTGCAATTAGAAAATAATTATAATCAAAATTAAAAGCGGATCAAAATTGGAACATTTCTACAAATAGTTCCTAATCACACACCAAAAAAAAGAAGTGTCTGTGACGTCATTGAACATTATTAGGACTGTGCCGATTTTCACTTAGGCATGAAATTAATTTTGAAATATAAAATAAAACAAAGAAGTGCATCGTGTTTCAAGATTATCAGGACTGCTCCAGTTCTCACTTGCACTTAAGTTCAGTTCAAAAAAAATATAACAAGGGTCGCCTTTGTCGTGTTTCAACATTTTCAAGTGAGAACCGGAACAGCCCGGAATCTGGAAACATGACAAAAACAGTCCTTTGTTATTCTTAAACAACGTAAGTGCAAGTTAAAACCAGTACCAAATGCATTATAAAGAAATATAAATAGAAGTTTCCAAATTTTTTTCTTGAAAGTGAATTCTAAATCTCAAAGAACTAAGGTCAGCTTTAAAAAAAAAAAAAACGGAATTTAAGAATTGCATAAGAAATTTAAATTATTAACTGTGTGATAGTTTTTCTAGAATTTTTTAAATTAGCTGTTAGGGACTTAAGAGATCTTTCAATACCTTAACTTAAGAAATACACCCTATAGCTCAGGTGAGTATATAGAATTTGGTCTTTGGGGGGTTCTTCACTTTGAAGAGTATGTAGGTATATCTGAGCTCCCAAAGAGTTTTAACTAATTTTTCGAACTTTTGGAGGGTCCGGAACGGATAGCTGTGGATCCTCCACTGCTATAAAATGTCTTTAAATGTCTCGATTTCCTTGAAATTTATTATAATTCATAACATGTCATGATTTTTACACTTCAAATTTCTATAGGATGACAGTCGTGAAATTTCATATCAGCATAAGATCGGCTGAATTTATGCTCAAATTCTAACGAAATTCGCTACTTCAGGATTGCCCAAAAACGTTGAAAAACTTTGTTAAATCTTACTCGTTCCTTTTATCACTTTTCCCATACAACCCTTATAAATTTTACTTACAGTGTATCAAAAATTAGCATACAAGCTACAGTGACTTTTTTTATGCCAAGTTCTCACAAAAACCTCTCAACAAATGATTTATGTTAATTTATTATAAATGAGCAATTGAAATTGCATTTGACATTGAATTTAAAATATTCCCATTTTGTGCATTTCAACGAGCTTTTACTGTACTTCCGTTTTGCCTACGGTAGTCATAGTCATATGCATGTGTTTTGCATATCAAAGAACTTTTACTTCTTACCCCTTTTAGTTTATTACTTGGTCTATTACACGCTGCTGACTCTTTTCATTGCAAATGTTGTAGAGAGGTTCGAGGTACATAAAAATGTTCGTGCCCGTAAAGAATTAGCAACTAAGTACACTACGTGGCGCATACTGGGCCCATACTGGGCTCCTATTCCCCCAGAGGGGCGACCTGACCACACACACACGCACACATTGTTGCTGTGAATACCTATACATATGTATATAGCAAATAAACGTAAGTAGGCAAGCACATGATTAAAAATACAAACAAACATTTACACACTATATACTGTGTATGGCTTGAAATTGGCCAGCACGGAGACCAGACCGGGTCGAAGAAGCGTTCCACCAACATGAGTGGTCATTAAACTTTGAACAACTCGTACAAAAAAAAATACAAAAAACCTATAAAAAAAAGAGGCCAGAAGGGCTCGAAACAGAGCTCGGATCGGATCAGCTCAGTTGAGCTGGCTCATCGAATTGTGCTTTTTTAATTAGCCCATCAAATTTCTGTAATCTTAAGCTTAAGTCCGTGGCATTGGATTCCACGTCTGCCTGGCGCTCGAATTCAAGGCACACATTTTTTTAAAGTGATATAATTTATAAATAAACGGGAGCCAGTTGGGCCAGTTGAATGTGCAATAAATTGAGCTTTAAACAACTTTAAGGCGCCAATATACTTATAAATTTCACATATCACTCATGTTACCGAATTCCTGAACATTGAGACTACACTGAGAGAAAAAAAATGGTGCTTAACAGAATTAGCCTTCCCAAGCGATGTCAATATGCCTTTAAATAGGCACTTAAGAAATCATAGAGTTCCCAGAAACATTTGTTTGTTCTTATATATTTTATTAAATAATATTTTGGTATTATATCATTATTACTATATTTCATTTTTTAATATTATAATTCTTTATTTTTTTATATTTTTTTATTTATAAATTAGTATTTTTTATTATTCTTTATTTTATTTTTTATTATTCTTTATTTTATTTTTTATTTTCTATTATTTTTTATTTTATTATACTATTTTTTATTATATTATATTATTTTTTATTTTATTATATTATTTTTTTATTTATTTTATTATACTATTTTTTATTTATTATATTTATTTTATCATTATTTTTTTTTTTGTTTAATAATTATTTTTAATTCATATTTTGTTCTATAATTATCTTCAATTTTTTTTTTATAATTTTTTAATTTTTTTTATTTATTTTTTATTCAATAATTATTATTAATTATTTTTTGTTCCATAATTATTTTTAATTTATTTTTTGTTCTATAATTGTTTTTCATTTATTTTTTTTGTAAATATTTTTCTTTTTTTTCTGTAAATATTTTTCACTTATTTTTTGTTGTGTAACTATTATGAATTTATTTTTTATTCTATAAATATTTTTAATTTATCTTTTGTTCTAGAATTATTTTTAATTTTTTGTTCAATAATTTTTTTTCATTTATTTTTTGTTCCATAATTATTTTTAATTTATTTTTTGTTCTATAAATATTTCTCATTTATTTTTTGTTCAATAAATATTTTTCATTTATTTTTTGTTCTATAATTATTTTTCATTAATTTTTGGTTCTTTAAACATTTTTAATTTATTTTTTGTTCTATAAATAGTTTTCATTTATTTTATTTTCTGTAAATATTTTTAATTAATTTTTTGTTCTATACTTATTTTAAATTTATCTTTTGTTCTGTAATTAATTTTTTTTTATTTTTTTTCTATAATTATTTTTCCTTTAATTTTTTGTTGTATAGCTTTGTTTGTGTATAACTATTTTTAATCTAATTTTTGTTCTATAATTATTTATAATTTTTGTTTGTTCATAATTATTATACCCTGTACCGTATGGTCCAAGGGTATATTAAGTTTGTGCAAGCCGAAAATGTATGTAACATATAGAAGGAGACGTCGGAGACACCCCAAAGTTACCTAATATATGATCAGGGTGAATAGAGAAGTCGATATACCCATGTCCGTCTGTCCGTCTGTCCGTCTGTCCGTCCGTGTGAACGCCTAGATCTCAGAGATGGTAAGAGCTAGAGTTACCAAACTTTCACATTAGATCCCATATTATTCCATAGGAGGCAAGTTTATTTTATTTTTTTGATATCGGGGATAAATTATATAGCTCCCATGGGGGTGTTTGAGACGACCTCGACAAAAAAAAAGCGTTTTAGATGAATAATTCGTTTGTTTATGAAGATATCGTAACGAAATTTGGCATTTGAAAGTTTTTATAGTTCCCAATCACTGTACCAAATTTGATCAAAATCGGTTGACTATATCATATAGCTCCCATAGGACCGATCGGCCAAAATAACTTTTTTAAAGAAAAATTCGTTATATTTCGTTTTTTAATAAAGATATCGTAACCAGATTTGGCGTTTGGAAATTTTTTAGACCACTTAAGCAATGTGCCAAATTTGAACAAAATCGGTTGACTATATCATATAGCTCCCATAGGTCCGATCTTCCAAAAAAATCGATTTTTTAACAAAATTTGTTGTGTTTCGTTTGTTTGTTAAGATATTGGGATCAAATTTGACATTCGTGAGTATTTTATAGTTCCTAAGCACTGTACTAAATTTAATCCAAATCGTTTGACTAGATCATATAGCTCCCATAGGACCAATCGGTCCAAAAACACGTTTTTTATACAAAATTCGATGTGTTTTGTTTGTTTGTAAAGATATTTGAAATAAATTTGGCATTCATATCTTTTTTAAGGTATTTAAGAACTGTGTCAAATTTTATTGAAATCGGTTGACTATATCATATAGCGCCCATAGGAACGATCGGTCAAAAAAAAATTTTTGTTTAAAAATTCTTCTGTTTTTGGTTTTTTGTGAAGAAATCGGACTTTATTACAAGATAGTGGTACAGGGTATCCTAAAGTCGTCCGCGCCCGACTTTACGTCCGCCATTTTTTTTAATTTATTTTTGTTCTAACTTTATTTTTTACTAATTTTGTTATTATTCGATTTTTTTTAATTATTTTTTGGTTATTATTAATTTTTGTATTTTGTGATTTTAATATTTTATTTAGTTCTTATTTTTTATTTAATAATAATTTTTTCAATTTAATTTTTTTTATTTTTGTATTTAAAATTTTTTTATAATTGTTTGACAAAAAATATTTTTTAAATTATTTTTAAAAATAACGCTTTATTGCCAGCTCTTAAGGCCTTTTTAAACCAATTTTTTTCAGTGTACAACAAATCATAAAAATTACAAAATTAACACTTTTGTGCAACCCCGTAACATATATCTTTTGCCCTTGTTAGACAGAATTTCTACTAGTGTATTTACCTCTAGTGCTCCAAAGCTCTACGAGATTTACACTGTATTTGTACAATAGAAAATCGCGATTTGTTAATTTCCAGCGAACCACTTGAATATTTTATGTCAACGACTATTTGGGTTACTAAATGCAAAACACAACTGCAATTCAAATACAAAATCCATTAACAAAATGGCATTTCAACAAGCACCTCCTCTCACCCGTGCCAACAACTATAAGCCCACTTTGATTGATGACAGTCATGTTAAAGATCAGCTGAATATATTTACTGTAGCCGCACTAACCGAAAACGAAATCCTGCCCAACTAATTATATATTTCAATGCAAGCTGACCGGGAAATTTGTGAGCAGAAGCAAACACACAGATGCCAGCCAGCCCAGAACCCTACCCGAGTCCGGAGTGCATAACAAATGCTAAAAACAACAATAATGCTGGGTTTGGGGGCTGGGGGTACGAAAAACCCGCCCCTTGTTTGGATACTTTTGTGGCTGATGTGATGGCCCAACGCCCCAGTCCAGGCAACAAACAAACAACCCCCGCCGCATAGAGGCTGATGAAAAATTTACATAATACCAACTGGCGCACCAGCTGACTGAACGGACTGAACTGGACTAACTGACTGAATGACTGACCAGGCTAAAACAAAAGCAAATGTTCCATGTACATTATATCGAATAAAATTCCAACGAGGGATGGGGTAGTGCCAAGTGAGCTACAAAACTAAATGGGAGTAATACAGGCAATAGAAATTAGCATAAATATTAGCGTTTGGAAGTTGGTTCTCCTTTTTTTTGGAAAAATGTGTTGTTTTTCATTGTTGTGACTGTGTTGGTGGGAATTATGTAAGCAGGAAATAAGTACAACAAAAATAAATCGCCTGCTTCATCATATTATAACAAAAATATATCATTCTTGAGCTATTGATATTTAAAAAATCATTGGGTTTATTTTTTTGTGTTTAAAAGTTCTCCAACGATTATATGAAAAATATTCCCATCGGCCATTTTAATACCGTATACCAAAGACTTCCAAATGTTACCTACTATATGATCAGGAGAACTAATAAAATTGACTTAGACATGTCCGTCTGTTTGTATGAATGTCTGCATCTTAGAGACTGCAAGAGCTAGTATAAGAAAACTTGACTTTTGTTCCCACCAGCCATATTAAGTTGGGTTTTTCTTCTTCTGACACGTCCCTTTGCATCCTCGAAGAGCTTAAAGGGAAGCTTAAATGGAAGCCGGAAGGGAGTTGGCTTCAGAGCTTAACGTCGCGATGTCTAGAGATTATGGTTATATTTTCACTCAAGGCATATTTTTTTACTCTTTTTAATTTAATTTAATTTTTTTTTTTATTTTTTTTTTAATTTTTTTTTATTTCAATTTTTTTTTGGCTTACTTTTTTAATGTTATTTAATTTTTTACAATTTTATTTTTGATTGATTTATTTTATTTATATTTATTTTATTTATATTTATTTTATTTATACTTATTTTATTTATATTTATTTTATTTATATTTATTTTATTTATATTTATTTTATTTATATTTATTTTATTAATATTTATTTTAATTATATTTATTTTATTTATATTTATTTTATTTATATTTATTTTTTTTAATTTTTTCATTATAAATCTTTTTTTATGATTCATATTTTTGTTTCTTTTATTTATTAGTATTTTTTATTAGTAATTATAAATTTTTTTTAATGTATTAATTTTTTATACTATTAATTTATTTTATTATTCATATGTATACGTATGAATTTATTATTATTTTTTTTTATTATTGTATTTTTTATTTTTTTATTATATTTTTTTATTATATTTTATTATTATAATTTTGTTTTTTATTATATTTTTTTATACTTTTTTATATTTTTTTAATATTTTTTTGTAATATTTTTTTTGTAATATATTTTTATTATATTTTTTAATGAAAAATATTTTTTACCTTATTTTAGCCGCACTTTATATTCATTTGATTTACTACAATATCATTTTATACTTACAAATTTTAAATAAATAATATACTTAGTATTGGATGGATTGAAAAACATACCTGAAAAGACAAAGAAAATATTTAATTTTTAGTATCGATCTGTAGCATGAAAATTCCGTCCTTATCAAATATATATAGTTTGTAAGGGAACAACTTTATAAGGATTTTTTTTTAATTTAAAAAAAAATCCAGCTAGTAATTATGTTTGTTTAAGTATGTACTTCTAGACCATATTCCATAACAAATCTAGCATACTCTGCATCAAAGGTAAGGTCAGAGGACGATCCACAGGTCCGGACTCCTCTAAAAGTTGGAAAAATGTATTGACAGTTTTGTGCGTCATCTGATATGTCTGATATATATGTTCATTTGAAAAATCATTTGACTATAATATGGTTAGAAACACAACAAAAAATGTGTCCAGACATTTGTATTCTTCCACGCGTCCGTCTCTCTAACTATCCGTCCATCTGTAACTTTGTCTTATATCTTGCAGATGATAAAAACTTAATTATCTGAGCCTGGTAGATCTCCTATTATGGCACGATTAGAAGGTTTATTACTCCTTTTTGATATGGGACTATATAATATAGCTAGCAAAGGGCTTTTCGAATAAAAGTATGATGTCTTAACAATTTTAGCTTTCAGAAGTTTCTTAGGGTTCCCAAGCACTACCATACCAAAGCTTATCAAAATCCGCTAACTAAATTATATAGCTACCATAGGGTCGATCAATCTAAAAACGTTTTTAGTGTAAAATATGATATTTAGTTCCATTATAAAATAGAAACAATTATGGTGTAGTGGGTTTACTCACTGCTATGACTAACATCATATCATATTTGGTTTATTTTTTATAAAAGCTTTCCAGAACATGGAATCAGCCGGTCCGAATCAAGAATGATTCATATCGAACAAAGTGCAGCTTGATTAAAAGCTTTTCCTCAAACAGAAAATGAGCCGCTTTGAATTACTCAAGAGGCAGAAGACCCTTGCTTACAGACAATAAATCTCAATGATCACGTTTTCTAAGATTGCGAAAAATATCTGTCAGATAAATTAAAGTTGCAAATTCCAGAAAAATGTATAATTCTCCCAATTCTCACTCATCCATCTCTTCAAAAGCTCTTCTATTTTTTTAAATTCTAGACAGTTCCTTCGAATTTTCAATCTGCTCCAAACATTCTAGTTTGGCATTGCTTTTTACGATAAGAAATCTAAAATTACCGCCATTAACATGGTATAATCGGAAGTAATTTTTTCAAGTGTATGCTACAAATACTAATACCATCGCTGTTTTCGCTATTACGTAGAGAGTTAAGCTATCGCACTATAATTGGTTATGTTCCCCAAGCGTGTGACATGAAATGCTTTAAACGAATAGCACGGTATTATATGGGGTATAATATGGTATTCGCTTCACTCTGACGTTTGTTTAGGAGTGCCTGGGTGACTAGGGTGTGCTTTCCGAAGGCAAGACAAGTTTTTATAAAATTATGAAAAAATAAAAACCGAAGCGAATTTTAAATGTATTAAAAAAACGCCACGTTGTTAGACCCTTATGAATTTAAGGGTTAATCCGAAAAGTGGAATTCTTGATGAATTTTTTTTGTTTTTTCTTACATTTCTATAAAAGGTTTAAGTGCTTGCAAACAAACAAAATCTCATTTGGAACAGCTGTTGGAAAAAAAGTTAAACAGAAAAAGAAAAAAAATCAAAGGAAATTTAATTTTCAACATAGAGCTGATAAATTAAGATGTTTATCTGTACGGAAATCGAACCGATTCAGACTTTACAAATATATTAAAATATTTCAAAAACATTTTTATTTCATCGTTTAACAAATTTCAATGAGGAGGCATAAGGAACAAATTTTCAGCTCCCCTGCGAATTCGTTTTACGATGATGGTCTATAAGACTCAAGACGCCGATCTTAAGATCCAATTCAATCTATAAATTCAGTCAGATTATTACTTTTTGGTCATACACATTATGTGGATTAGCTAGTGCTGTCAAACTTTACCTATACCGAGCTTCTCATCCTCGAATTAATTTCTAATTTCGAAAATTTTTTAAGTAAACTGCTCCTAAGATTTAAGATCCATGCTTTTTTTGAATTCGCTATAAAAAAATTGGAATATTTTTAGTTCAAGTGTCCAAAATGTTGTCATATTTTTCTAGTTGATAAGAAAACCCATAAAACACCCTTAACACCCACAAAACCAAAGATAATCTTCCTTAATAGTTCGAGAAAGTAAGATCCATCATGACCAAAATATTACGAGTTAAAGAAATATATGTTCAAACCGTTATTCAAAAGATATTTAAAAAAGTGTTTAAAGCTTTCTCTACAAAAAAGCTTTTAAGATGGTGGGAAAATTTCCTACTTAATGGTAAAAATAAAATCTCTTCATAAGTTAGTTTTATACTTTTTTCTTGCCATATTTACTCGTACAAAATATTTCTTATGAGAAGGATTTGTAATTTACTTTGGAAAATCTTCAATTTAAAAATAAAATATGCAATTTCACAGAAATCTACATTCTATTAAGAAAGACCGATACATTTTTTGGCATTTTTATTTGAAGAAACGTAACGTCACGCCAAAATAATTCTTATGAGAAGGGATTAAATTTATCTATTCACCTTAGAAAATCTCGCTTTTAAGAATAAATTTGGAATTTCACAGAAATTTTCTTTCTATTAATAAAGAACGATACATTTTTTGGCATATTTATTCACACAAACGTAACGTCACGCAAAAAAAAAATTGTATTAGAAGGAATTACATTTTTATTTTTTTTACCTTAGGAAATCTTCGCTTTTAAGAATAAGTATATAATTTCACAGAATTCTTCTTACTATTATTAAAGATCGATTCATTTTTTAGCAGTTTTTATTCGTAAAAAGTAAAGTTGCGCAAAAATATTTCTTATGAAAAGGAATAAAATTTTTGTATTTACCTTAGAAAATCTTTGCTTTTAAGAATAAATATGGAATTTCACAGAAATCTTCTTTCTATTAGCTCTGATTCTAGTTTTTACTTGGCCGTTCCAAGCCATGACAATTTTTTTTTTGTTATAGTCTTCTCTGATTCTCAATTTCGGATTTCTTAGAAGACCTTATCTCGCTTTTTAAGAATAAATATTTGATTTTACAGAATTCTTTTTTCTATTAAGAAACACCGATATATTTTAATATGGCGGTTAGATTCTAGTTTTTATTTGCCCGTTCCACGCGATGACGATTTTTTTTTATTTTTTTTAAGTTCTATTCTCCGATTTTTAATTTCGGATTTCGACCCTATCGCAAGCTATTTGTTTCTTGCAACTATCCCAATCACGAACTTACTTTACTTAGTTGGCATCTTAAAAGATGTAAGAGGAGACTATGGCCACTTCCAAGGAAAAATCCAACGAATCCCTTAAATTTCTATGACTCAACCCATTAGGATAACGATTTAATTTTAGCTATTTCCAAGTTCAGTTTGTTAAGAGCCCAAAACAATTCCACACAAAAATGTCTCCTCATGCATACCAAATTCTAAAGAATTTTTTGTTTCAAGACTCGTTTGTTCTTTGAAATTTTCGCTGGCTTTGATAAAATATTCTCCATTTTTGTAATACATTTTCAGGCTTTTAAGAGACAGACGCGACAGCCTCTTATTGCATTAGATGCGATTTAGATGTATTAAATCTAATTAGTTGCGGCATATAACTGTCAACAGTGTCAAGCAGCGACAAAAACAAAACATATTGGCGCAATGTCTTCCAGGGCCATGTGAGAAACATTTTCAGCTGCTTTGGATCTCCGTGCATAAATGTATACAATGTAGTACTCTAGTAGGGACCCGGGACCCGGACCCAACAACACAGTCAGTTGTTAGCCCATGGGTAATTTCAAATGCAAAAATATTTTACTCGCACTCTTAAAAGGCGGCAGGCGGCCAAGAGTGGGGAGGTGGGTACCAAGAAACGACAGCTTCCTTTGGAGCATCAGAAATAACGCGGCGTTGAAAACCAAGTGAGAATTGTTGAAGACGCGAAACAAAAAAGAAAAATATACTATATACAAATATAAAAAAAAGAAATCTTCATATAAGAAAAAAAAATAATGAAAATGTAAGCAACGTACACAAAGACACCACACTACAACCAACAAAGGGAAACAAAAAAATGAAGGCAGTTGGGGCGGTGAACGACTATGGAATACCCTAAAGACTGCATATCAAATTTAATGATATTAAATATCACTCTATTAAACAAACACGAATGTTTACGTCTAAGTCTTTGTCATCATTTAATTTTCTGTTCAGTGTGATCGATAGATGGCGCAAGCTTGTACTTGTCACTAGATGGCGCCAGCAAGCTGTTAAGCAAGAAACAAAGCAGGGGCAAAGCTTTTTCATATATTGCGAGAAAAAAAGAGCTAAATAGAGATTGTTGAAATTTCCAGAAAGGCTTTCAAAAATTTCTACATTTTGGCCTATATCCTTTTCTCTCCCCTACAAAAGAATGGGCTCAAATATCCATATAAATCGAGAATTTTTTTTTCTTTATTTTTGGCTTTTCCCCCAAAATCTAGTTGCCTCTCTCTCCTACAGTGTATTAAAACAAACAAGCAACAACTAACAACCAACAACGACGACGACGAGGACAACAACAACAAAGCGCATGTGGAAAATTGAAAAATGTTAAAAGGCAACAAGCAAGGAAAATGTGTGTTAGGGCAGGACAGCCAACAACTACAATAAAAGAAAAACATTTGAAAAATATTATTTGCATATGATGCGTTGAGAGACGGGCACAAGAGAGACGTCTCTTCGCCGAGTGTGTTGTGTACCCGCTGCCAAACGATGACTCCCTAGACCCGGCAGCAAAAACACATCTCAGGGGGTGTCGGTACCCCACGCTTTGGGTAGCCCGAGCAACACGCAGCCACGTGTAGTTGGTAAATAATATAAGAGAGCAAACGGCAAACAGCAGCCAGAGCCAGCACATTGAATATGAATCTTGCACTCTATTCAGGCATAAATGGAAATGTAAATTCGCTTAAAGCGTAAAAAAATATATATTCGTATATGTACAGAGATAGAGAACTCTACAGTGGCTAGTACTGCAGCCATATAAATCGAAAAGAAAACCGTGAAAGCACAAAATATAAATATTTATTATAAAAGTATGAAAAATTGTTCACGGGTTTAGTGGAATTTTCTGTGCAATTTTTCAAGCACTTGGTAAAGTTAATAGCAATCATCAGCAAAAAAATAAAGCAGAAAATTTAATACCTGGGCATGTGCATACAGTTGGAACTAAAAGTATGCGCATACTTTGTAATTAAAGTTTAATGCTTTGGGAAAAAATAAAAATCACCGATTCTTGATCTCTGGATTTGTCTTTAATAGTAATACATTGAAAAAAGAAAGAAAAGGAATCATTTAAAAGTCATTGATCCCTAGAAGATTTTTTATTGGGTAAATAGTGTGAGAAATCGTTTTATCAAAAGATACCAAACAGTTAAAATCTATTGAAAAAATGTTTCTAAAAGAAAAAAAATTTTATAAAAGATATTTTGTACGTAAAAAAAGGTATCTAAATTTTTATAATTTTTTTCTATATCAGGTACGAATTTTAACGATTTAATTTAAATAACATAATTACTATATTTTTTAATTGTCAATGGCATGACTTTAACATTAAAAGCTCAAATTAAACTTAAAGTTTAAACATATTATTTTCAAAAGTGCGCGAATAATTTTTGTTCTGACTGTTCGTATTACCTGCACATGGCCAATGTTATAACAAAAATTTAATACAGCAGAGATTACCGCTTCTGCTGACGCCATTCATACAGGTTATTGACTTATCCGTGGTATATAAGTATAGTATGTATTGGCATTATGATATCATAAGTGCTATGTACTTGTAAATAAGTGCTATAAGTACTGCGCTTAAAAAAAGGAAACATTAATTGCATACAAGAAATTAAAGGGTAAATATTTATTTAACTATCTGCAAGATTTTTTTAAAGACAGCATCAGTTAATATACTGGCTGTTCGTATACATAATCTTGATGAGAACAATGGCCTTAGCTAGAGGTCGAAATATATCTGATTTCATTAAAAAAAAAAAAAAAAGTAAGGTTTAAAGCAGCAAAAAAAATGTAATTAAAAAAATGTAATTAAAAAAATATTAAAAAATATTAAAAATAATAAAAAATATTAAAAATAATAAAAATATTAAAAATAAATAAATAATAATAAACAAATAAAATTTAAAAAAATAAACAAATAAAATTAAAAAAATAAACAAATAAAATTTAAAAAATAAACAAATAAAATTAAAAAAAATAAACAAATAAAATTAAAAATAAATAAACAAATAAAATTTAAAAAAAATAAACAAATAAAATTAAAAAAAATAATAATAAAAAAATAATAATAAAAAAATAATAATAAAAAAATAATAATAAAAAAATAATAATAAAAAAGTAATGAAAATATAATAATAAACAAATAAAATTAAAAAAAAATAGCAATAAATAATAAAATTTAAAAAATATTGCAATAAATAATAAAATTTAAAAAAATAGCAATAAATAATAAAATTAAAAAAAATAATTATAAAATTTAAAAAATAATTATAAAATTTAAAAAATAATTATAAAATTTAAAAAATAATTATAAAACTTAAAAAAATAATTATAAAATTTAAAAAAAAATTATAAAACTTAAAAAATAATTATAAAATTTTAAAAAAATAATTATAAAATTTAAAAAAATAATTATAAAATTTAAAAAAATAATAACAAAATTTAAAAAAAAATAATAATAAAATTAAAGAAAAAATAATAATAAAATAACAATAATAAAATAACAATAATAAAATAACAATAATAAAATAACAATTAAATATAATAGGAAAATAATAATAAAAAAAATATAAAATAAAAAATAATAAACAAATAATACTAAAAAAAATAAAAAATTATAATAAAAAAATAGAAAATAGAAAATAAATTTAAAAAAAAACATACTTTCTTGTGGCGCTCTTATTTTTTTTTTAGCACCCAGAACCTCCTAAATCCGCCCCTGCGCAATTTGAAAAATAGGTAATAGTTCTATTTTCTACAAGGAAGACTGATCAATCGGCTTGGGAGCCCCGGTCTAAAAAAAATAATAATTTCAAACATCTATTTTGGGATATTCAGGATATCTCCCGGATTCTACCGTGTATTGGACAATAATGAAGAGTTCACTCTTGTACATTATAGAATTGGAAATCGTACTCGGACACTCAAGGATTTTCGTGTCAAGGATTTTTGTTCTTAAAACAAAAATTTTCTTTGTCAAAAGTTCAAGAATAATTTTTTTATTGAGAATAGAGTTTTTATTTCAATACATTTTTTAAAGTCAGATATTTTCAATTACGAATAATTTTAAAAGCAATTGCATATAATTGTTTTAAAGATTTCTTAGAATAATCTTAAAATCAATTACGTTTGACTGTTAATAACTCCTTAAATATCTCTTAGAATAATCTTAAAAACAATTACGTTTGAGTGTTAATAACTCCTAAAACAAAAGTTTTACTTAGAGAATATTTAAAATGGTTTTAAGAAGTGCTCCTGAAGGGCATTATAAGAATAGTTAGTCTCAAAGCTAATATTGGGATTATTTAATATTAAAAAGAGAAAACTTAAAATTATTATGCATACTATAACTATCTCATCTCGAGAAAATTCAAATCTTCCTTATCGGCGCTTATTTCTAGGTTTGCATAATTAAGAAAAAAAAAAACTACATTTTGTCAAAAACTCCAATTGCACCAAATAAGATCTATAGGAATTTCGAGGGCTTATAACCAAGGACGGAACTAAAAAATGTATTATCATAGATAGCTCTCACGGATTCTGCTCTTTGTTCTCAATATCGATAGAACAAGGTAAATATTAAAAATAAAAAATCTGTAGAGTATCACATTATTTCCATCGTATTTTTATTCAATACTTTTTATCTTGAAAAATCTAGAAAAATGCAGTCAGAAACTGCTTTAACTTGTATAAATCATGCAAGTGGTCTAGAAATTCCAAGATTATCAGTTCATCTTTTTGAAAACATAAGACTACATAACATAGAAAACTTTAACCAAAAAATAAAAAAATCTTGATAAAAAGCTAAGAATTCCAAAATTCGATTACTTTTAGACTGAAATATAAAAAATTTAGAAGAAATATGTTAATTATTTGGTATTCAAGGTATAGATATATCTCAAAAACAGCGATCGGAATATTTTCAAAACTATATTAACTATGAAATCAATTGGCTGTCTAAATTCAAAGGCATTTATTGTCTTTGCTGATTGAAATTGATTGCTCGAGAATATAAATCGCTTTAAATTAAGCCGATTTTTGTCCAAAAATGAATAGTTCTTGGAAATTTCCATTCCAGGTGAAAGAAATTTGTAGCTAAACTTAAAGAGCGCCCAAATATCAATAAAATTGCAAAATCTTGAAGTCAGCAAAAAAACGATTTGTCCGATGACAGCTAACAATTCGTCATGTTTCCGGTTGCTATTGATAAAACTCAGTAAAAAAAACTCAAAGTATATAAACAAATACAAAATGTATAATTAATGCAAGAATTAATTTTTAAAACGAGCAACAGCTCCGATGACTGACTGAGTCAGCAACAGATCCCGAGACGTAAGATACAAACGAATAGCAAGTGGGCCAGAGATACATACAACAAATAAATAAATACATATTTACATATATATGTATCTATATATCTATAGTATATAAAGCTGAGTCAAGTTAGAAAATGTTTGCTCAAAACGAATCAAGTTTTTGTGGCTTAAACAACAAACAAAAAGTTATTTATAAATATTGGTTACTTGTCACAACTAAGCATAATTTTATGCAAATATTTATATAGATGGCATGGCACACATGGCACATGGCTATGTACATACCATATATGTACTTATGTACTTTATATACAACTGTTTTTGTATGCTTTTTGTCAATTAAAATTTAAATGTCGAGGGCATGCCGAAAAAGTCAAACTAGCGAGCCAAAAAAAAAAAAAAAAATCAGACATGAAATATTCAAAAATTTTATTGATTTGCAAAGGCAACAACAACAACAACAATGGGCACCGCATGACATAATCAAATATTAAATTAAATGCGGTATTTTAAATATTTAGCACGTGCGTAACTTGGCACCAACAACTACGTACAACAGCAACAACGACGACAGTTATAATGTAATTTTTCCAAAAAATTTGTGGCAAATATGTGTACGTAGGTATGTGTTCTATGGAACTCATGAAACTTTAAACGACTTTCAATGTCAATAACCTGACCGAAAGGAAACACGCACAGTGGGCCTAAAGTGCGTGTCTGGCACATTTTTAATCATAATTTGAATTTCCAAGGGAGCAAATTTTTTCAAGCTATTAAAATTTTAGGTACCGATGGGATCAGGAAAAAAATCGTATATACCGATGTGAAAGTTTTTGGAAATTCAGAGCCCCTGGCTTACTTCACGATTATTCACATTAGTTTGATTCTTTTTATAATTTTTCGCTTATTCTTTCTTAAATATTTTTTTTTTCTTGTATATTTATTTTATTGGCAAACAACCCATAATTCTAAAGGTTATGATCCAACATTTATAAAAAGAAAAAAGTAAATTACTACACACTCAACTTAACCTATTATGAGGTATGGAATAGATTACTATATATATATTAACAATATTTTCAAAAATCATGTAGTTGTAATGATCAGCGTATTAAAAGTATATGTATATAAAAAAGTTCCAAAGCATTAAAATCGTTAAGCAACTATTGCAATTTTAAATACTATATCTTGCTGAATAAATAAATAAATTTAAATATAAATTATGTATAAATTTGGCTAATCGTGAAATTGAAATTGGTTTACTGAAACTGTATCAATCCCTTTATCATAAGATAAAATATTGAAAATTTAATAAAGTTAACAAAAAAAAGTGATTCCAATTTAATGTAATATTCTATAGAATGCTTAAACAAGACCTTTGCGTTGCGATTTACGAGATTAAACCGGAAAGATTTATTTGACAATCATAAACGAACGCGGAACTCATAAGATATTGATATTTTCTTTCACTTATATTTTCCCCAAGTTATTGCACTCCTACTAAATATACTTTCTGGTTGAAATCGCAATTTTTGTTGGTTTTTGAAAAAAAAAACCATATAATACTAAAAAACTAAAAAGTACTAAAATATTCTTTAAAAGTATTACTTAAAACACTAAATATTACTCAAAATGTGTAAAAAATATAATTAAACATACCTAAAAAAAAAAAAAAACATTTTCATAAAAAAGCATAAAGACAAAAACTGGAATACCGTCAAATCCAAAAAAATATTTAACTGCCTTCAGAGGCAGATTAATACGATAATTCGGTTTACAAATAAATATTCCTTTATCTTCAAAGAACGCCCTATATAAAAGCAGAATGTAGTGAATTGCTTTTAAATGTAACAAAAAAGTGAAAATAAACCAAATTTTTTGTCTTAACTTTAAATGTCCATAACTTTCATAATATATAAGCCAATTTCAAGACCACTTCAATTCCATAAAATTTTATCGTCTCAACTTTAAATGACCATAACCTTTAATTGAGACGAAAATAATCGAAATCACAATCGATATAAATCAAATTTTTATATAATTTTTAAATGTTCGTAACTTCTAAATTAGGCGACTTCAGGAAATCCGCGCAAGATATGAAATCGCTGCCTTCAGTGACAGAGTTACGGGGATAGATTTAGGGTTCATTTAGTTCCGTGAAGACTGATGAACTTTCGTTTAACTGATATTTTATTTATTTACTTCATTTTAACAAAATTAAATATAGTATTTAATACGAGCACTAGCAACTGGGGCCTTCTACTCGCAATATGGGCTTCTAAGCCTATTATACTATATATTTAATTTTAATGCTTTGGTAAAATTGTATATTTGTAATATGTTAGATACTGTGGGTATTTCTAGTAATTAATATGAGGGTCTGGGATCCGAAGAAGGTAGCTCTAATACTCTAAAGATATGGACAAGAAACCAGAAGATGATCCACGGTAAGATTGTCTCCACTTAGTACCCAAAGGGACCGTGTAGCGCCAACTAATATTTTAAAAAGGCTTATTTGCCATACAAAATATATTTCTTTTAAATTCTTAATCCTTTAAAATATTGTATGTTCTTGTAATTAAATTTTCAAACTTAAAAAAATCGCTATGCAAGTTTTTTTTTAAAGCGGATATAAAATAAACAATATATATATTGATTTAAGTTAATGTAATGAGATTAGAATTTCGAAAGAACGTTTTTTTTGTAAACACGAACTATTCTATTGCGCGTTCTTGTCGATAAAATAATCAAACTTAAAAAAAATCGCTTTTAAACCTTATTTTCAAACCGGATATACAATATTATTTTGAAAAAAAAAAATTTTTTTTGGCATCGATGAAGCAATATTTCTGTTATTGAGAGTAAAATTCAGATTTCAAGAGCGCTTTTTTGAGGACAGAAGTTCTTCGGATGAGAATGTTTAGTATGGTTTAACAAACTAGTTTTAAGATAAATTTCATAAGAGACATGCTCAATATGAGAATTATTCGTTTGTCTACTATTATTACTCCGCATTGGTTTTGATAACAATCTTGGGAGCTTTTTTGATTTTTAGTTATTCGTTTGGTGGAAGCTGTACTAGATATGGCTTCACTAGAGTCTTTAAATCTCATTTACCCACTGTTATCGCAAAACCCATAAATTTAAACCTCATTTACATTTTACTCCACTAAATCTAACTTCTTGACCACTGTACCGGTTTGCAACAAAAAGCAGCAGCCAGCAACAACAACATTGCCAATGGCAGCGGCAGAGACAGCGACAGCAGCAGCGACAGCTGTCACGCATCCAACAACAACAATCACAACAGCAGCAGCTACAACAACAACAACAACAACAACAACAAGACCACTAGGAACACCAGGGACGGCAACCACAGTAGTAAAATAACTTTGACTTTAGCAAACTTTTGGCTGCAATCTGTTGCAGCATCCCGCTGTGGCAAAAAGACTTGACTTTTGTTTTTCTTTTTACTTTATGCTCCTTTTTTTTTGTTACTCCGCTTGGTAATGAGTATTTGGTTTCACTGTGAGTGGCTGCAAAACGCCAACAGAAACAACCACAACATTGCTTAATGGCCCTGGCCCCCAGCCCTGGAATACCAAAACGCCAACGGTGCGGCCAACAGCGACGCCTTCGCTGCCGCCAGCACTGTTAGGCTTGAGCGTAGTGCAGTTGCTGACATCCTCGTCGCCGGCAGCTGCATCCACATCCACGTCTGCGTCCATGGTTACGTCCACGTTCGCATCATCATCAGCTGCACAGCGGCAGACAATACGCCAAAGAGTACAGGAATGACAACAAGAAAACATCACTGTTTATACACTATAAATGGGTAGGGTTAAGGGTATTATGAATTTGGGGAGAAGCATGTAACAGGCAAAAGGAGGAGGTATCTATAAGCAGGTTATACTTTTGGAGCATGATCTTAATATTATCGTAAGATGTTGCAAGCTCATGTGATTCCAATAAACAAAGAACTTCGACCTTCTAGAAAACAACTCCCTAAATCCCTTAGCACCGTACACCATTACCATGCAAATTTTGACACAAACAATTGTTTTTTTTTTTTGGAATAGCAACTGCTGCAGTGTATCCCCCCATCGGACATCCCACTTTTCTTTTACATTTGCTCTTAGCGCTTGTTGTTCTCCAATGTTGTAGCCCGGGCGGCTTCCCTCCATATGCAAAAGCATGATGCCCCGGCAACATTTACCGATTGCCGATTACACGTTTCCCCCTGGGTCTGGATCTGGGTATCCAAGCTCCAAGCCAGCATTCAGCTGTCACTCATTCAAGCACTGCGCACGCGTTTTGTGGGGGCGTAACTCCAATGCTGATATGAGGACGCGAAAAGAAATTGCAATTTGACTCGGTGCAAGAATGTCGTCTGTGTCTCTGTGTGTACATAATTGACAAAGAGAGACCTCTGGTAGACACAACCCATGGCAACAATATTCAATGGAACTCTATACAATTTCAATTGTATGTAGTACATCTGAACGCCAAAGGTATGTCAGCCATATTGACTTTGGTTTTACGAGGCTAAGGGAAATTTCGCAGAGAATTGACAGTTTTCCAAAAATATGCCAACACCCTTACGACAGTACAGAGAATGCGAACTCACAGAGATGAGGAGATGATTGTTAAAAGAATTTCTTAATTATAAATATGCTGCGAATTGCAAAGATATTTGTTTGAAGTTGGAGTTATGAGTTGTATTTTAAAGCACAAATAAAAATCAGACAGTCACTAGATCTACGTGCAGAAGGAAGTTTCTTGCATTTAAATAAATATTTTCATTCATTAGCTATAAAAAAAAATTTAAAAATTTTATGATAATGATTTATTTATTTAAATAGTATGTACGAAATAGTAAATTTGTACGTATAAATAAATTTTAAAAAATATGTAGAAAATATTAAATTAAAAAAAAAATTTAAATATAATATATTGAGTTGTCTCGACAGAGAATCGCGCCTAAACCTAATTCGTAAATTTATAGTCTAACGCTTCACTTTTAGCTCAATAGCTTGCAAAATACTATATTTTCGTATTGTGACGATTTTTCAGGCAAGCTTGATTAAAAGAAAAAAAAAAAAAAATTGGTCTCAACAGTGAAACGAACCTGAGACTCGACTTCGTAAATTTGAAGTCCAACACTCTACTTTTAGCATAATTTTCAGAAAGCTAAATTTTCGTTACGTAACGATTTTTCAAACATATTCTAAGCTTGGCTAAATAAAAAAAAAAATTTTTGTCTCAAAATAGAATCGAACCTAAGACTGGATTTCGTAAGTTTTAAGTTTAACACGCTACTTTTACCACGATAGTTCAAAGCATACCATCCTTTCGTTACGTGACGAGCATACTCTTAGCACGGCTAAAAAGATAATATTTGTCTCGACAGAGTATGGAACCTAAGACTCCAAATGACTTCGTTAGATTTACGTCCAACAAGCAAGTTTTCAAGCATACTCGAAGCTCGAATAAAAAAAAAAATAAATAAAAAAAGTATCTCAACAGAGAATTGAACCTGAAACTCGACTGCGTCAGTATTAAGTCCAACACTCTGCTTTTAGCACAATAGTTTGCAGCGTGCCATCTTTTCGTTACGTGACGATTTTGCAAGCTTACTCTAAATTTGGTTAACAAAATAAAATTCGTCTCGATAGAATATCAAATCAGGAACTGGAGCTAGCTAATAATAATAAAAAGTATAATAGCTTCTAGCAAGCCTCATTTCGTTACGTGACGATTTTTCTATTATACTTTAAGCTGCATTGAAGCTGCTGACTAGTAAAAAAGTTTGTATTTTTTTGTGCCATTTAAAAAATATTTAATCTACAGAGAGCTGAGAAAATTCTATATCTAGACCTCATTTCGTTACGTGACGATATTTAAAGCATACTCTAAAATCGGTTTAAAAAAAAATTGTCTCGAGAGAAAATCAAGTCCGAAACTCGAGCCGTCATTGATAGTTTTATGTTCACTACATATAATAAGAATAATAGCTTCTTGCACATCTCATATCGTTACGTGACGAACTTTGTTTTAGCCAGTAAAAAGGTTTAATTACTTTTGATACTTGTAGAAAAAGTTCAATCCACATAGAGCTGCATTTCGTAACGTGACGAATTTTCTATTATACCCTAAGCTCCATTGAATAACTTTTTTTTAACCAGTGAAAAAGTTTTATTATTTTTGATGCTATTAGAAAAAGTTCAATCTACAAAAAACTAGACTAAACTTAATTTCGTTACGTGACGATTTTTTTATTATTCTCTAAACTCCATTAAGGAACTTTAGTGAAAAGTTTAAATGTTTTGATACTTTAACAAAAATTAAATTGAAAGAGAACTTCACTACAGAGAGGTGGAAAAATTCATTGCTAGACCTCATTTCGTTACGTTACGTGACGATTTTTCAATCTTACGTTAAGCCTCATTAAACTCAGCCTCATTCCAACAAAACTCAAACTTAAATTTAATCTCAAGTGCGCAAAATCTTAACGAACAGCTTGGAAAATTTATTTTCAGACCTACAAAATTCCAATGAAAATTTCCTTGGAATTTGAACGGAAATAGATTAAAATAATGCGGCTTAGTTTTAAATGACGATTAATCATTTATAGCAATTCAAAAGTCGACATTTAATATTATTGCAAAAGTTCAATTCCAATTACAGATTGATAAGCACGTATTTATTTTTTAAAACTATTGATATCAATACAATGCTCAGCCTTATAGTTTTCTAGTATTTCTCTCTAATTACCATATTTATTAGTCATTATTTTCTATCGCTGTTTCTATAAGGAATAGTCATAACAAACACAATTTAGAAATATAATAAACATGTCAATACACAATGACCCTAAAGTGTATTAAATTTGAGTCATAATTCTAATTTAAAACCAAGTCAAAGCTGCGGTCTGAAAGCTTCCACAAGAATTATGAAAGCTTAATAATTACGGTCAAATTACCTGGATGAGCTTTAGAAGCTATTAAATTCTCCAAAATCGAATTCATTAAGTGCAACACATTAAATAATTCCCATAAAATTTGATTATTAAGTTAAAAGCCACAACTTAAGCCAAAGTTATAGATGCCATTTTAATGGAAATTTTTATGTGCAATAAAAATTGGTTTAGGAGAACGTTAAGAAAAAATTTGAAATGTTACCAAAAATAGCAGCAAAAAATTATACTATTTTGGTGTAAGATTTAATGCAGGCATGGTAGGAATTTAAGATTTATTTATGAGATGCCTGTGATAAATTCCTTGGCCTAAAAATACTCAGGAATGTATTTTCAGTACCAATTCAGTTGTTAAAAATTTAATATTTCCAAAAAAAATTTCAAATTTTTATATTTAAGCGCAATCGAACAAAGTATTTTTGTAACATTTTCAGGCAGTGTACGAAATTAATGACAGTGAGTCAGAAAAGTTTATAAACAGCCTGTTTTTGTATTTAACTTATTTTTTTCTCTCATTTTACAAAATTTGTTACAATATGATTATATAAAGATTATAAGTTGCTTCAAATTGCTTCATCTTTCTTTTAGCAGTTAAGATCTAAGCTAGACATATAATATTTAAGATGAACTAAAGAATTGGATTTTACAAAACAAAATTTTTAAGACAGTGAACAATTTTTGAGGGGTTATCCATCTAATTTTTTCAAGATCGCAATTATAAATTGCTTTAAACTTGAATTTCTTCTTCTTTCTAAATGGGCTAAATTAAGTTTTATTTTATAAGATTATGAATTTTATTTGTATTATTTTTTTTTATATTTACTAAATTTTCTTTACTAAAAAAAAAATGGTGTACGTAAAGTCGGGCGCGGACGACTTTAGGATACCCTGTACCACTAGTCGTAATAAAGTCAGATTTCTTCACAAAAAACCAAAAACAGAAGAATTTTTAAGCAAACATTTTTTTTCGACCGATCGTTCCTATGGGAGCTATATGATATAGTCAACCGATTTCAATAAAATTTGACGCAGTGTTAAATACCTAAAAAAAGATCTGAATGCCAAATTTATTTCAAATATCTTTACAAACAAACAAAACACATCGAATTTTGCATAAAAAACGTGTTTTTGGACCGATTGGTCCTATAGGAGCCATATGATCTAGTCAAACGATTTGGATTAAATTTAGTACAGTGCTTATGAACTATAAAATAATCGCGAATGTCAAATTTGGTCCCAATATCTTAACAAACAAACGAAACACAACAAATTTTGTTAAAAAATCGATTTTTTGGAAGATCGGACCTATGGGAGCTATATGATATAGTCAACCGATTTTGTTCAAATTTGGCATATTGCTTAAATGCTCTAAAAAATTTCCAAACGCCAATTTTGGTTACGATATCTTTATTAAAAAAAGAAATATAGCGAACTTTTCGTTAAAAAAGTTATTTTGGCCGATCGGTCCTATGGGAGCTATATGATATAGTAAACCGATTTTGATGAAATTTGGCACAGTGATTGGGAAATATAAAAAACTTTCGAATACCAAATTTGGTTACGATATCTTCATAAACAAACGAATTATTCATCTAAAACGCTTTTTTTTGTCGAGGTCGTCTCAAACACCCCTATGGGAGCTATATAATTTAACCCCGATATCAAAAAAAAAAAAAAAAAAATTTGTCTCCTATGGAATAATATGGGATTTAATGTGAAAGTTTGGTAACTCTAGCTCTTACCATCTCTGAGATCCCTTGTACCATACGGTACAGGGTATTAATGGATATAGATCTAATTTTTTCTAGAGTATTATATAATCAGCAATCTGGCACAGCTAAGGACCAAAAAGTCTATGCTAGGCTGCACTCTGTTGTGTGGCCAGCCAGTGTAACCTAACCTAACCTATATAATCAGCTAAAATACTGTGTTAACAAAAAAATTTTAATTTTTCAAGATCCTCAAACAAAAAACTATCCATAATAATTTTTTTTTAATTTTTATTTCAAATTCAGTAGAAATTTTACTTTATTGGTTTCAGATAAAGCATTTTCCTTATGCCTAGCACCAAGGATGTCTTTTCTCATCGCTGTCATATAACCCCAGTTTTTGGAATTCCTTACTCAAAAATTCAACAGAACGTCTACAAACTTCAAAAATTAGAGTATGCCAAGATTGATTTTTGAAAAACTTTGCTGCCTTTACGAAAAAAATTTAAAAAAAAGATATTATTTTTCGGAAGAATATATATTTTTTCGTGAAAGTCTCTATTAATTAAGTACACCGCCGTTCGGATTCGGCTATAAGCTGTAGGTCCCTGTTCTGTTCGAACAGTTATTAATAGAGATCCCCCTCCAAGGGGTCAAACAGGGAATTATTTTATATAATTTTGTCAGAGAAGATAAAACGAAAAGTTTCATGAAATCTAAAGAAAAAAACTAAGAAAAAAGTAACCCCTTTGTATGCTCAGAAATAGCGCTACTATAAAACTAACACAGTACCAAAACTTTCCCGACTCACTGTACACAGTACATAGTAGGTACATCGATCTTTGCTCCTGAATGATGCATAACAAATTGCTACAGTAAATAAAAATTTGGCAGTCATAAAAAAAATTAAAATATGTTTATTATTTTCGGTACTTTTTTATTCACGGTACATAAAAATATGAAAGTAAAATATTATTATTAACAGCAGGCAGCTGGAAAAATGGAAAACCTCAACTGAACTTGACTAGAAATTAGAAAATTTAAACAACAATTTTTTTTTCAAATGTAAACAAATTTTTTTTTTCGAAGGTATTTGCGTTGGTGTGTTGTGTTTTTTTTTTTTTGCGTGGGCGCAAATTCAAATATAATAAAGGAAAAGGCTGTTAAATGTGCCACAAAAACAAAACACGCACACACACACACACTGTCACGCACATACAAACACGCACACACTCTCTCTCACGGATACACTCTCACGCACACACACAGTCGCACTCAAAGGCCACATTAAAAGCAAAAATACCTGCATAAAAATTTATTAAACCAACAATGGCGGCGCGAAAAAAGCCAAGCAAGAGTCAAGAAGCAGCTTTTACATATGTACATATGTATATGCATGTATATACATATGTACTTAAGCATATGTGTATGTAAATGCAACAGTGAAAACGGAAAATAAGCTATGTACGAGAATATGTTGTAAAGTTTAATGAAAAATCATCAACAAACTCATTGACATCAAACAAATTGTTGTTGGCCCGGCTGACTGGAGCAATGTGAAATATGCGGTGGCCCAAAAAGTTCATAATTATGAGAGTGCAGACACGTGGAGAACGTATGTGTAAAGACACTCCGGTGCAGTTCAATAGGGACAATGTGTTTTTTTTTTGATTCTATGGAGTCAGTTGTAGTGCCCGCTCAATCAACTTTCTTGTGCATCGCAGGAGCAGATAATTAAAACTAAGTCTGAGTAGTTTTTAATTTGAAACAAAGAACACAACTGACAATAAAATTAATAATTTGAAAATAATTTTTTCAACTAGTAAATATACATAATATGCTATATTCAATATAGAGCTAGTAAAGATGCAGATCTGAAGTTCTATATTATATTAGTATACCAAATACCCATTGGACACCATTGATCCGGTTCTTAAATATGAGAATGTTTCGTTAGTGAATACGAAGAGCCGAAAGTTTTCGTTATAAGACGTTATTCCATTGGATTGGATTGTTTCTGTAATATTAACCACCGAATCAATGTATTTTTTTTTTTTTAATTAATACCATGTTTTCTGGTGAAGCATATTTTTATTTCGGTGAGGGTTCTGAAAGCCGTAAAGTAGTTATGGAAATATTTCAAAAAAAGAGGCTTTGTAAAAAAATTATCGAATATATTTAAATATTATTGAAAAGTTTGAAAAATTATTGAATATTTTGAAAATTTATTGAAATTATTAAATATTTTGAAAAATTATTGAGTATATTGAAAAAATATTGGCGATTTGTAAGAACAGTCGTGTTTTTTATTTAAGAAATATTTGAACCTTTTTTTTAGTTTCTACTTTCCGAATAAATATACCATCCATCTCTATTTTAAAATAACACGGTTTAGAAGAGCTGTGATTAAAATTTAAAAAAAAAAATTTATAATAACTTAATCTTTTAGAAATGTAATAAGAGATTATCCCTTTCGAATTTATAATAGTTTTAGGATGGACGTCGTGCGTTTTTTACTCAATTTTTTTATATTTTTTTCTGCAAGTATCTACCTTGCAAAAACAGAATTAGGTGCACTTATTTAGTGAAAATTAAATATTTGGCTTTTTTTATAAGCATAAAAAAATTCCAACTGTTCCAAGTGGCTTATTATTCAATAAAATCCAATAATAAAAAAAAACGATTTAAAAAAAGATTAAAATAAATTGCTTAACATTTATGTTAGGTCTGTTTATGGTGTTATTTGGGTGCTGTATCAAAAATTAGTTGTTTTCAATGCAAATTAATCATCAAAACTAACAGGGGACCGTTTCTTTTAAAATTGGATAGTTAAAAAGTCAAAATATTCTCATTTTAAATCAAATTTTGACAATCCATGATTTTTATTAAGTTAACATTTCACTCTTCAGGCCCTATGCTCATTAAGGAGAGAAAATAACTAACAACAAAACAACAAACATTTTCCTAATAAATTTCAATAAGCTTGATGCAATTTTCGAACAACAAACTCGAAATAAAATTGCATTATATTAAAAAAAAAAAAAAAAAAAACAATTTCAGAAAATATTAAC
>JBAMAX010001719.1:0-269060 GCA_037043745.1 Chymomyza amoena | reverse complement strand
TAGCCGGCCTCCGCTTCGCTCCGGCACGCTCGCTTCGCTCGCTCGTCTAGGTCTTTATCCTACACAGTATATGGTGTATACTAATTTGTTTGTTTCATTTGTGTATTTTTTAATTGTGTATGCATGTCGACCTTCTGACATTTGTTTGAGAGAGTCGCTGATGAAAAAGGAATCGTATTTTTTAAAGCAAGAATATTGAATGTGGTAAACGCAAATAAATAATCATTATTTCATTAAATTTGCTCGAACTGAAAAGAACATCATAATTGAGGTAGCAAATTTTAATGGCATAGTAACTTTTTGATTTAGTTTATTTGATTGTTATTTCTATTGGTTTACTTTCTCGTTGTTCAGATCTAAAATGAATAATATAAGTAATAATATAAGAATAAGTGTGTCGATGCCAGACGAAGAGGATGTGCCATTTGATTATTTTGAGCAGTTGAACATGAAATATCCGACAGCTGAAACGTTCAATTTAAATTGGAAATGCAATCTCTTTCACGAAGATGTTCGTTCTTCACTCATAAACTTTCAAAATGTGAAAAATCTCAATTTGTTTCTGGAAGAAAATTTCAAGCAAATTCCGGCCACGCCACCATTTATGTTTCCAAACCTGCAATCAGCCAGTCAACATGTCTATAGGAAATTTGCCATTACCAATGTCAATGAGTTGTTTAGAGAATATGTTTCCAGATTGGTCATTTTGCAACTCGACACGCATATTCTTGCTTAAATGAAGTACTTTGACATGTTTCCACAAATTGGAGGACTTTAGACATGCATTGGCGTTGATCGTGGAATCACTGGCAATGTTTGACGAAAATCTCCTGCTAATAAAATCATTGCACCACCAAATCGGTTATTATTGCTCCGTAGATCTTTTAAGGTTCTGTCTAAAGCCTCCAAAGATTTTTTATGTGCCATCGTGCATTCATCCCAAACAATCAATTTACATTGCTGCAAAACCTTTGCCATTGCAGAGTTCTTCGAAACGTTGCAGGTTGGAGTTTCATTGCTTTGCATATTTAATGGCAATTTTAGTGCTGAATGGGCTGTTCGACCACCTTCAAGCAAAGTTGCTGCGATTCCCGACGAAGCGAGTGCAAGTGCAATTTTATTTTGTGAGCGAATTGTTGCTAATATTAATGAAATCAAAAAAGTTTTTCCTGTACCACCAGGTGCATCTAAGAAGTAAATCCCTCCAGTTTCATCATTTGTTACTTTCATAAGAGTTTCAAATACATACTTCTGTTGTTCATTTAACAGTGGAAGATTTGTTTGAATTAATTTTTTCAAAGCGTTGAGATCATACAGTTTTTCTCGATGCAACTCTTGGTTAAAAGCGTCATGCATTGGACGATTGGGCGCGGTCAGGCCTAATTGAATTAATAGTTTGTTTGACATTATCAAGCACATGTCCTCAATTGAAATCAATGCTTCATTGTAAATTTCTTCACTGATTTGTATATTTGGATTTCCCATTCTATTCCGTATTTGATACAAAATATCATCACACATACATATAATCTTTGAACTTGATCCAAATCATCAAAATCCTTTGTTGCCCCAAATGAAGTCATTTGAAAGCAATTGTTATATTGTTGGATATGTGTCAAAAAGTGTATAGAATCTGTTCCTATTCCTAAAACCAATGAGTACAATGGTTCTGGTGGTGGATCCAATGGTATCAATTTTACTTTACCATTTGCGCAACACAATCCATTGGCTTCGTTTTTGTATTTTAATGCCTTACAGTGTGAGCAAACCGAGTTCATAGAACCAATAACAACACATTGGTAGTTACTGTAGTCAATTGACACATCGTAACTGAAAGCAGCTCGATTCAAACTTGCGCGATTATTAGTATAATGTCGCGCTCGCGCTTCACGTGTTTGTGATATCCGAATTCTTTCACGTTCATTTCCGTCGTCACGTTCTTGTGCAGTACGATTTGATTGGTAATTAGCTTGGTTTGTAGCATTTCTGGTTCTTCTACCTAAATTGCTTCGTCTTATAGGAGGCATATCAAATATTAATTATATTTTCACTAATCACGAACTAAACAAACACTAACTAAGTAAACACTCTGCACAAAACACGATATACGAATTTGTTTCGTGTATCAGTTGACAAAAGCAAACTCAGATTAGGTCACAGACAACTTTTTTTTTTTAAATTTGATATGACTTGAAGTCAAAGTCGTAGTTGACTACGTTTTAGTTACAAATCATTTGTATGGGAAAAAGAAAAGGGCTATTTTTAGGGTTTTTCCAGCAATAATTCTAATTTTTCTCGCCGTAAAAACCATCCTTGAACTTCAACGAACATTTTAAAAAAAGATTTGGCCAAATTGGTCGAGGCGTTGTTGAGTTATACGCTTATCAACACATTTTGCGATTCATTTTTATATTATAGATTAAACCACTTGCCTTCCTATTCCCTAGGCGTTACCAATAAAACACCAAAATAAGTATACCCCAGTTAGGGTATAACAATAAAAAACAAAAAGTAACGAAACTGTAGAGTTCAAAAAAAGTTTTCTTTTGGCTTTAATGATGCGTGCAGACAGCAAAAGTTTGGTATAGAAAAAGTTGGAATTGGCTTTCTTCTCAAAAAGCACAAGGGCTGGGAGTAAAATCGACCACAACTTAAGTAAAAATGCATGCACAAGATTACGAATTGACATCAGTTGCATTAATACTCTAAATAATTTCTTGCTTCCGATAAAAAATAAGTGAAAAGTAATTGCTGTTGCATTAAACGCGCATCTTATGGATGCACAAGCCCCAGCAATTACTTGAAAACTTAAATTGCTTATGGCGCACACAAAATAGTTAAGCTTGAAAGGTTTTCATTCCAGAGAAGCAAAACGATACACGGGAAAACTTGTAGCATCTGTGTACAAAAAACGCAGACAACGGGCAAACTAAAATGGCTAGAAAAGTTGCATGACTGCAGCCAAACGAGCAAGCATTATTGTATATAAACATTAGCGTTGTGGCAAAGGATCCATTTGCCACAGTAGTTCAAGCATTCACTGGAGTCCAAAATGTGACACTGTTTGTGTTTATCACATTTTGCTATGACATTTAATGGTTTCCTGCTACAGCTGGTTGCGCTTGACAACATTGCTCAAACAGCTTTCCCGGCTATTATAAAAGTGAAGTAGCACAGTTTGAAGCAGCATAAAGGACTCGTTTCAAAGAATAACTTTTGTTTACATTTTTGCTTCTTTATTCTTAAAGTGACGCTTGGCAAATGTTTCGCCCACTATAAGTGGAAATACCAAACTAGCCTCAGCATATACCTTAACTGGTGTTGCTTCCTTACGTATTTTACCCCAAGATATTGCCTCATCGGGTCTTGCTCCACTATCGCTGCCATCAAACTCCGATGCGGTGTTAATAAATACGGAATAGTCTGCACCATTACGCATTAGATTTGCATTGCATATGTGATGCTTTATTACACCGCCGCCTACAATAATCATGCCGCTATTGACAGCTTTAACAGCCATGGTATTAAGTCGACGCAAATCGGAGAGTATATCCACCACCAAACCAGGCTGGCGAAATGAATGAAAGTACATCATGTCACCCAAACTGCCATCAGTTAGCGCGGGACAGTACACAGGTATTTGATTTTTGGCTGCCCAATAGTATATAGAGCTAGCGTCATTAATACGCTCGCCTAATCTGTGTATAATGCGGGATGGCGACCATACTGTGCCTTTGGAGCGTTGTTCTTCCAGCATTTCGTCGAGTAGTGGCATTAGCCAGTCTTCAAATTTACAATAATTATCATTGGGCACCAGCAGATTGCCTATGCGATTGATGCCACGTTCGCGCAGCTCGCGTCCGCTCAGTTCAAATGAGCCCATATATGTTGGTGCTAGGCATTTAATAAAATCTTCCTCTACGCCGCCAGCAGTGGTTACAATGCAATCAATCATACGGTGTTCGGCTAGAAAGCGCAAAGTCTCACGCATGCCTGAAGAGACCAGATTGGAGGTATAGCCCAAAAAAATAGTGCACTTGTTGCGACGCTTAATAAATTCATCCGTTTCGTGAATATCCTGCTGCTCGGCATCCAGCGGCTGTGCCCTGCAATCCAACTAACAGTGTTTAGCATCAGCTTGGCCTAAGTTAGAGCCATAAGCAACAGCTTACCATTTTGTTTATCTCTTGTATAGCCAGACCCAGATTTGTGGCCTGAAAGCCGGTGTGCACATACGACTCAAAAAGTTTGCTATAATCTACGCCGTTATTGAAGTCATAGCCTTCAACTTGTGGCGTTCCTTCGGCTATACGCTCGCTGCGCTTAAGCACTGCATCCTTGGCTATTTCTGGTTCGGAGGACATTATTTTGTAAACACTTCAAATGTTGTTGCGCTTCTTCAGAAAACATGTGCAAGTCCCCAGGGCTGACAACACAAATTTAGCATTTTTATGCGCCAAGCAACACTTAAGTTTATATAAGCATTCACCAACACTGTGTCATTGGCATTGAATGACAGCAAAAAACAAAAGAAGAGGATAGGAATTGTTGAAAGTAAATTTTTTTAATAAAAAAAAAAACAAACCCAAAATTACGGCACATAAATAAATTTAAACAAATAAAATAAAGCAAAATATTTATAAACTTTGCATTGTAAGTGCAGTTACAGCAGCACCAATTTGGTAAGCAACACAAAGTAGTTGCTAAACGATACGGACGGAGACGACGCCAGCGCCAGGCAGCAAACAAATTTAGCAAAATGATTAAACTTTTTTCATTAAAACAACAAAAAAAAGATGGTGACCAAACGGCGCGCGGTGGTCAGCAAAAAAAGGCATCGGCAGCTCAACTGCGCATACAAAAGGGTAAGCGTAGTAACTTGGCAAAGCAAAAGACTCATGTTGACCGTGAAATTTGTTTTGTTTATGCTGGCCGATATTAGTCACTCATTTTAATTGTTTTGCAGATATTAACGAACTGAATCTGCCAAAAACATGCGCCACGGAGTTTCCAGACCCGGACGATTTGCTCAACTTTAAATTGATTATATGTCCGGATGAGGGCTTTTATAGAGATGGACGTTTTATTTTCAATTTCCGCGTTGGTTCCAATTACCCACACGAGCCGCCAAAAGTTAAGTGTGGCACGCCAGTATACCATCCCAACATTGATTTAGAAGGCAATGTCTGCTTGAATATTTTACGTGAGGACTGGAATCCTGTGCTGACTATCAACTCAATCGTTTACGGCTTGCAATTTCTGTTCTTGGTAAGCTACATATCTGACTTCTTTGTATAAGTAGTACAATTTTGTATTTTAAGGAACCCAACCCCGAGGATCCGCTCAACAAGGAAGCTGCAGATGTGTTGCAAAGCAATCGTCGCCAATTCGAGTATAATGTTAAAAAGGCAATGCGCGGCGGCTATGTGGGCGAAACCTACTTTGAGAGCTGTCTTAAGTGATATAGAAAATCAAAAGTCTTTAATTTAAGGTACGGCGTCTGTCTGCTTGTCTTAATATTAGGTTACACTGGTCGCGCTTTTATTAGTTCTAAATACTTGAAAGGTTAACTCTAGACAAGCAGTCATCAGACTGCCGACAAAACAACCATAACAGAAACAACCACAACACAAGCCACGCATCGTAGCGGCCGAAATTAACAACAACAAACAACTATTGTAATAAAAATATAAACTGCGAACTGTCAACAAATCGCAATATGCCAACATTTTTTTAGTTTTAATGTTATTTTTATTTTGCAATTCATTAAACCCCCCTTTAAATTTACCGATTGCTAACCTCTTTATAATGTTATGCTAAGACGCGTGAGCTGTATATTACGCCAAAGACTTAAGTCTGCAACCGCCGCCTGCCGACCGCTGTTATTCCGCAGATCGTAGAGTCGAGTTATCAGCCCAACGCGTATATCGTCGGTAGCCATGAGTTTAAGCAGGTTCTGCACCAGACTTGATGGCAACTGGCGTAGCACAGGCATGATACGGTCCCCGCCGCATTCCACTAACGAGGATATGAATTGGTAAACAAATGTTGTTTTTGGCGACAGTTCTTCCTCGGTGACAAACTGCTGAAACACCTTGAATATGTGCTGTAAGCTGGACTGAAGTGGTTCCTTGAGGTGGTTGGAGAGATTTGTACCCGTATTGGTGTTGCTCAATGCAACGATTGTTGTATTGCCGTTGTTCTCAGTAAAGTCGTTAGAATTATCTGAGTTACCCTCACCAATGACTTTACGCACTTTGGCTGTGTTCGACAGTTCATCCTCATCATCGGAACGCGAGCGTTTCTTGATAGGAAGATTACTGCCAATGCCACTGGCATTTTGGTTTTCAAAGCAGGAGATAATGCAGTAAACGCAGAGACGAGCTAGTACAAGTGATTGTGGCTCGTTGATGTCATCTCTGTAAGATAAAGCAAACATGTATATTGAATTATAGCGTGTTTCGTAAATGATAATGGGGGTTACATAAATATGGGAACGCTGCCTACAATACTTCACACTCCAGGCTATGTAGGGTATAAGAAATTAATGCTCACCCTTGTCGCCTCAATATCAACGGAGCTACAACATATTTCAGCAAAGCCTCCGTATTGCGCTGAATATCCAAATGCATTACCGCAAACACAATGTCCATGGTCTTGGCCATATCGCGTGTATACTTGCAGCTAAGCAACTGCTCAACCAGCTGTCTGATCAGCCATGTCGGTCCGCCGGCCAGCAGCAACGACTCCAGCGTCTGGGCTGCACGCACAGGCAAATGACCAGCCTCGACCACAGAGTTCCAAGCCTCATAAAACTGTTCGACAAGTGGCGATTGTGAGATCAAACCTTGACTTGGCGCACCGCTTCGAGACTTTGTATTTGGCGCGGGGTGCACATCATGCTGCATTTTGCGTATAATTTGAAAGGAAAGTGCCAAACGCTCTTTAACATTCTCCTGGCTAGACATATCCTCGCTGGTTGGTGGTGCCAAAAACTGTTGAATCATGTTAAGAGGTTTTAAGAGCTCTGTTTCGCTAACGGAGTACATGTAGGCACTTAGAAAAGAGGTAGCGCAAACGGAGAAAGAAAATAGGCGGCGTTTTATGTTGTCCAAAATACTTTTGACATCGGCGGAGGACAAAGTTTCCTTTTCCCATGCAATTAACACATGATGCAGCACCCCAGGCAGATTTAAACATATGTCTTGCCAGGTCAGATTACTCGTTTTAAGTTGCGCGGCCGCCTCTGGTTTGCTAAGGCTTAATAACAGCTCATCTACAATTGCATCGTCGCAGAGAGCTAGTATTTGTTTGGGATTCTTTAGTTTATTGCGTTCTACCATGCACTCACGCACCCATTTCTCAAAAAATGAGTCTCCCCGTTCGGATAGTACAACCTGGAATGGTTTGCAAACAGTTTAAAAGAATATTTAAGCACATATTTTATTTAAGCTTACCTCAGATCCATAGGTTTGCACAATTGAGGTCAGCATCAGAAAAGATACATCGAAAAGCGTTGAGCGTATGGCCGAGAGTTTGCCTACTTCACCGGGCACCTGCTTTGATTTCTCATTGCACTGTATCAGTCGCGATACAAAAGTTGTAAGATGACCCTCCACAGTGGCAACGGATAATATCAGCTCAAAACTGTTGCCTACTAAGACTTGGCACAAGACACTAACCAGTGCCTCTTGCACTTTATTGGAGCAAAGCGTTTTTAATATACCCGACAGTGGAACTTCGGCACGCTTGATGAAATTAATATTAGAAGGTGTTTGTTGATTGATTTCACATTTCTTTAGCAGCAAAGAGATATTCTCCCTGTAAATATTTATAAAAAGATTAGTTTTATATAGATCTGAAAGGATTGAAGATACACTCACCTTTGGCCTGCAAATTTTTTTACGTGCACATCATTTACCAAATGCTGTTTTGTCCAGTCATTTAGCAGAAACTCAATAATATTGCAGGAGCACTTCGTGTCCATAAAATCCAGCAATAAATTGTCTTCCAGCAGCATCTCAAGCGCTTCTACCACCTCAGGAATGTAATCAGCTGCTGCCGGCTGCTCTCCTACCACTTGCTGCAGTGCATTTAACTGCTTTATAATATGTGGTACTTTGAAGAACATAAAGGCACCCCACATTGTGTCATGGCTGGTATCGGTCACGTTGCTTAAGGTAAGAAAGCCAGCTCGTATGATTTCATAGTAAAGGCGTGTATTACTATATCCCTTAAGTCGCTGCAACATTTGCAACTCAGCTACATAGTAGGATGTATCTTTGCAGGGATTGAGTAACACCTCAACAGCGAGAAGTGGTTGCACGCAATATGAAATCTGTTCCATGTGCTGAACATTTAAGGCTTGTATGTCTAAATGCTTGGCTTCCATAAATGCAAGCTGCTGCAGCTGTTGCTCCGTTGCTGGCGTTTTCAAAATAAAGTTGGAATCGGTTAGAGAGCTTTTGATAATTGTATATTTTTCGCGTATCCTGGCATAGATATCGGGCTCCTCATGACGACCCACGTAGAGTACGGATAACAAGTATTGATGCTTAGTAAGGCGATCAATTACGGCACAGGTTTGATCAAGCATGTGTGTCTGGTCGGGGCCAAGTTCGCCATATATTTCAAAATGCTGAACAGTGTGAGCAAAGATTTGCATGAGCCACAAGACAAGCAGTAACACAGAGCCTGGCAGCAAGCTCTCCTCCAACTTGGAACTGTCAAAAGATACAAGAGTTATTCAAAATTGTACTTGATGGCTGGTCGTATTTTGCGTAGTTACTAACCGACAGGTGACGCCATCAATAATGCTAAGCAGAAATTCCAGCAGCGTAGTGACACAGTAGATACGATCCAGTTTATCGTACATGGATATACAGCGTAGCACTGAAGCATGAGATACCAGATGAGCACATAATGAGTGCTTGAGGTAGTTCAAAACAAGCTATATGTAAAAAAATTAAAGATATAAAGTTTTAGTAAATTATTGAGTCATAAAAGCAATCTATAACAAAACTTACTGGATTGGCTGTAGAACCAATAACCGCCTGCTGTAAAAGACAATCAGCAAGATTGTACACATCTCCACTGACACCTCGAGGCACAACCTGTAATGAGAGTTTAAAAAAACAACAAAACAAAGTTGTAGTGTCGTATTAAGTCAACAGAAAATCATTCACTCCATTGAGAAGCTTATTTAAAGCACATATTTATTTTGTGTTCTTTAGTACATAAATATACTTTGAAGATAAATATTTTAATTTTTTCAATAAACAATGTTGCGTTTAAATTTTCAACGAACCCTAGCGGTTGTTCAGCGTGGTTTTGGACCTGCTATCAAAGTCCAAGGCTTTGAGAAGTCAATAAATGAAGAACCACGATTATTGAAACGTCTTATGGCTCAATATCAATTTCGCACTCCAAAGCAAGTATACTATCCCGATCGCAACGCAGAAATGAAACGTAATGCGACTGCGCCGGTAAAAGATCCATCAATGAATAGTTTGCAGATTCACAGAAAGAAGGGTTTGTCGAAGGATTATTATTACAAGGTGTTGGGCGTGCATAAACATGCCACTGTGCCGCAAATAAGATCTGCTTTTTACGCGCTTGCAAAACGCTATCATCCAGACTCTACACATTCGGAGGAAAAATTGAAACATTTTCAGGAACTATCGAATGCTTATAACATACTGACTGATGATTATAAAAGGCTGGAATATGATCAGCTAGGTGCAGTAAAAGATGAGAAAGCTTTCCTTGCACAAGCCAAAAATCCCCTGAATCTAGATATAAACACAGTCAGAAAATACGAAAATGAATTGGCTGTAAAAGAAGGTAAGCAGTACTTAATCCATTAAAGCCACTAACGAGAACATGTGATCTTTCCACAGAGTTTAAAAAGCTATCTAGTGCTAATATAGAGTTGCCATTGAGCTTTGTGGAGGCCACAACTGGCTGCAAAAAGCGTCTGGGTCTACGCTACCTTCAAAAATGCGTCGCATGCAATGGAAAATCGCAGTTATTGACAAATCGTGACGTGGGTCGAGAGCCTTGCCGACGCTGTAATGGCACAGGCAAAATGCTTAAAAAGACCTTGATTTTTTCATCTCAAGACCAATGTCCGCAATGCAAGGGCAAGGGCTTTATAAACCGAAATGACTGTGACTCGTGCGAAAATCGTGGTTACGTTGTGGCGAATGTCGAAGTTTTATTACATGTGCCGTCAGGTTCTAAGAACGGCGATGTGATTAAAATCGACAACCCGAATACACGGCAACAGGTTAATTATATACTTAATGTGCCAAACAGCCCTTACTTTCGACGTGTTGGCAACGACTTGCACACAGATAAGTTTTTGAACATATCGGAGGCTATCCTAGGTGGCACTGTCAGAATCCGTGGACTGTACGAGGATTTTGATTTGCGCATTGAGCCGGGCACACAATCTCATTCAGAAGTAATTTTGCCAAACAAGGGTGTACGAACACCCGATGGTATCGGAAAACATATAATCACATATAAGGTGCGCATTCCCAGCAATTTGAGTGTAAAGCAGCGCCAGCTTGTCTTGGCCTTGGCTCAGACCGAGGAGCCGGTTTTTGATTGCCAAAGTAAGGACAATGAATAAGAATTAGGCTAAATTTCAAGTTACTATTTATATTTTAACACAAATTTTCGCATAAACACAAAAATATTAAGAAAATGTTACCACTTGCCTTTTTAATGTTTATTCCCCACTGAGAGTCCGACCAGCGTTCACGCCAAGCCACGTAAATGAGTCGAAGTATTTTACTATTTTCTTTCATATCGCAGCACATTTATGATCGGGACGCCCGCGGCGTTTTAAAATTGTATTTATTAAAACCGGCAAATGCAAAATTTCAATGAATTTGCTATGTTTATAAAAATTTGCGAGTGCGTCTTTTCCAAGTCTCAAACTGTGTGACCAGAGCTAAAAATCGCAAACTTATCATTTATCGAAAAACAAAAAAATACCAAATGTCTTGTTGAATGTACTGAAAAATACTGCTTCGGTTTTATCAAAAATTTGAATGAAGTTTTTATTTCTCGACTTTAAAACATAACTAAAATATAGTTAAGGCTCTTAAACAACTCTTTTTTTATTAGAAAAAAAAACTTTTACCAAAAGGCAGCATTTTTGTACGGTTTTAATGTAGTATCCAAGTTGCTATAAAAATACTATACATCACAAACGTTCACACTGCATTTTTCATTCAACAGGTACTATAACGCAATGCATTTATGTGCAAGGACAAAAATTATCATAGGGTGCTTCACTATTCTTTGATTTCAGTTTTAAAAGACATGGCAGAAATGAGTTAAATAGCTAGGGTGTTGGGTAAATATGCTCCCAATTTAAGCAACAATAAATTTAATGCTTGAAATGTTTATATTAAATTAAATAATTTATTGAATACAATAAAAGTAAATAAGCATATTGTGTTTGTAAACTTGTTTCAAATATTATGTACAAAATATATTCTATATATGCCGAAAATTGTTCCTCAATTGGCCAAGGGTAGTTTTGGAATACTCACCTTAAAAATTTATTTTTTTTTTAAGTTAAGAAAATTATTTTTGCATTTTAATATTTAAAAAAATAAAAATGGTTAAGGTATTTTGATTATGTAAACTTCGGTGGATTTATAAATGGTTTAAATAAAAGTGATAATTGGAAAAAGACTATTTATTTCATATGTAAGCAAATGAAACATCAAAGCAAACCTATGAGCAATTTAAATTATAATATAAAAATTACACACATTAAAACTAACTTAAAAATAAATGACAAAAGCATTTTCCTTCAATGGAAAGTTAAAACTAAAAATTGCTTTTCAGGAAGGGAGTTTGAATGTATCTTTCATTTTATATATGTATAGACAGTTTGGTTGTATAAAACGAGGAAGAGTCATCATTAAGAACTTTAATTGCTAAATTAAGTCTAAGACCTATTAATTTATTTATTTATGTTTGACTCCATATACATAGAGCTACCTTTTCTTTGTCTGGAGCCAGCTTCAATCACTTTAACATTGTCGTCCTTATTACTTTGAGGAGTGAGTTCTTATTTTTTTTGTTGCCGCAGCTAATGTTGTATTTGTAGTTGTGGGATTAGGTGGAGGAAGAGCCTGGTTGGTCATCGCCCTTGACAGTAGAAGCATAACTTGTTCCAGCGGCACCCGATGCGCTGCCACCAGGCTTATCTGCAGCCTTGCTATCGACTCCTCCAGCGCCGCCGGTCGCGTTTGCTCCGCCCATGCCTATAGTTTGAGGTGAACCAACTACATATGTAATTTTATGCAATTTTTTCGATTGTGTGGATTTATGGGGTGTATGCGTGTGTGTTTGTGTGTGTTTTTAAAAGCAATTAGTAAGCGTAAGCACCTTTGATATCCATGGCAAAACTGTCCTCCATTCGCAGATCATGTCTCTTGATTAGCTGACAATCCGCACCCTCTATTGAGGGTATCGAATAAACATACAAATAACCGTCTTGGGATGCAATCAAAAGTCTGCAAGTAAATTAGATTTAGCAACATGTTCAGGTAGAGAGCTAAGCAATCCCTTTCTGTATCTGTTTCAGCTCGATTCCCTTTTTCGCACTTACCTGAGCTGCTTTTGTATCGTTGCAATGGCGCACATACGCCGCACACCAGCTTCCGGCAACGTAACTGATGCAAATGCCCTACCCTGGCTAAAGACATCAGTAACCTGCGTTGGCAAGTAGCTGGTCACGGTTTTGCTCAAGAATCTAAAAAACGAGTAACTTGCATGAGAGAGTAGATATGATGGCATTATGTTGCGTTGTGTTTTGATTTTTTTATTTTATATTTGGATTGATTTTTGGTTGGTGGTGTGGAAAGCGGCGATTAGAAGAATGAAAGAAAAGAAAAATACATAGATAAATATGTTAAGTGCCACATTAACGAAAAACAAACGAAAAGATAGCACAAATTATAAAAAACAACGACAAACTGCCTGTATGGATTAGAGAGTGAGTGCATGGGAATTGTGTATACAGAGCGCCAACACCCCGTCACCATACATTAAAACATTATAAGCTACTTAAAAGTACTTACCCCATCCAATCATCACCCGATTGTTTGCCATGATCAGCAGTTTCAGCCGCACTACGATCTAACCGGAATATGTGCACAGTTTCCGTATTAGAGCTGGACACCAAATACTCGGCGCAGTTGCTGAAAGAAAGCGATATAATGGAGACACAACGCTTGAGTCCGCGTCTTAGCTCAAAGAGTCGGCTGCCATCCTGCGATGAAAACACGCGAATGACAGTACCACGCTCACTAGCCGTAGCTATCTCAGTGCCCGAAGGACTAAAAGCAATTGCTGCCAAAGGCGTATCGTGTGCGGGTATCATTGTCTTGGCATGCAAGTTAATGGCATCGAAAATTTGCACCTCGCCAGAAGTAACGCTGCCCGGATAGGCCAAATAGCAATGGTCCGACGATGAAGAAAGCGCGCACAAGCCCTGCTGGTTAGAAGGAGTATCGCGTATGGTGTGCACCACCTTCATATCCTGTATATTGTGTATGTAGAGCGATTCCTCAAGACAGACAATTAAACGTTCTCTGTTTAGCTTGACTGCCAGTATTGTGTTGGCATAGGAATAATTACAAATCTCGCTCTGTTTCTTAAAATGACACACTTTAAGCTTGCGTGGTGAACGCATCGATACAATGGCAACCAAAGAGCTTTCGAATAAACGCTCGATTAGTACAATTTCATCGCATGTGGTATGGTAAATTTTTTCCAGCATCGAATCTACACAGCCAAGGCTGTAGAGACTATAGCCAGAGCTGGTGGCCACGGCAAGAGAGCTATACACAAGTACAAGTAAATCGACAAATTATAGAAAAAAAAATATTAAGGCGTTTTTCATTTGCTTACGTTATGTTCTGGTTAAAGTTAACACAGACTTCGCCCGCGTCCACATCGGGCCGTCCCAATATATTCATCATAGCGTCGGCTGGTAGTGGCTCTTCGTTAAGCAATGCTTTAATAAATAAAATATAATGCTAATTAATATTAAAGAGCTTCCCTTAAAATCTATTCCACGATGCGCAGTTTTCCCATAAGGGCGTCGAAAACGGACCAAGCACTGCAAACAATGACAGCGGGGGGTACTAGGTACTACAAGAAGCCAGGGGTCTCTATATCTAGTACGTTCACTAGCAAAACAACTTCAATAGATGCATAACAAATTTAAGTTGCGTATTTAACGCAAAAACACTAACAATAAGTGTGGTAGCGCAGTAAATATGTTAATACATAAAGAAAAGTCTATTTTGTTTCGAAGCTGATAAAACCAACAACAAACAAAACACAAACACGCATCTGCATGTTCGTATGAACACATATGTACATATAGATACGTGACCAAGCTGCTACATATTTACCTTAATTTACACAATATGTGTTTGCAGCCTCAGCAAAAATATTTTACTTTATATGGCAGTTGATATGTAGTTAAAAATATATTATTTATTTTTTATGTTATATATTTGTAATTTACTAAATATTTTATTAATTTGTCAATTTTCTAGTCGCGCAATTGTTTTTGCTCTGTTTTGCACAGCAACCACACACAGCAGAACAGCAACAGAGGCACCAGGGCTTCCACGATAAATGCGCCTACTGGCAACACTGCACGCTTTTTAGCAATGTGGCAACTTGAACTTAGAACAAAAACAACGTAATCGTAAATAAAGCCTTATCGCTGCTACAGGTTATATTTTCAATTTCATCAGTAATTATTTGTATTACCAACAATTTCTGCTACTTGCATATTAGTCATTAAAAAAAATGTAAATGCCCAAGAGTTAAAAACCAGTTTAAGTCAACAATTTATAATCTACGTCACTATTTGGAGATTTAATTCTAAATATCGATATTATTTCATTGACTTCAAGCGTTCCACAACTACCTCCAGCATATGAAACCATAACAAACTTTGATTAGCCATTGAGCGAAAACATTTTTAAATGATAATTATATTGTACATGACTTTAATCAAATTATAAAATTTTACTTTTGGTTTACATACATAAATTATTCAGTGAGAATTTGTTAAAAAATAACGAATTAATACATTAGGTTAAGTCTATCGAAGACATTGATTCAATCCTAAGTTTAGTGGGAGCTGGGGATTACACATAAAGTAGCATCAATTTTCTCTAGCTGCGGTAAAATATCGCGCAACTTGGAACGATATCGTATGTCCTTTGCCAATGGGTTGTGTTCCAAATAAATTGTTCGCAATGCTTTGTTGTCCTTAAGATGCTCTATGGTTTTCCAGTCCTCAACAGCATTATCATTAAGCCAAAGTTCTTCTAGTAGCTGCAAAGAATGTAAATTATCAATCGTTTTAAGCCTGTTCTTTGCTAAATCCAGTGTATCCAAATTTTTATTCTCTTCCAAATTTTCAATCATTTGAACGCCATTCTCTGACATATATAACTCCTTTAGATTGGTTAATTTTTCCAGATTTTCAATTTTTATTATGCGATTTGCTTGAAGACTTAATATTTCCAAATTGGTAAGAGCACCTAAATTTTCTATCCTTGATATTTTGTTCTTGCCTAAAAATAGCTGTCGCAAGTTGACCAGCGTATCCAGATTATCAATTTTCTTAAGCTTGTTGTCGCCCAGCTCTAGCATGGTAAGATTTGTTAGCATTCCAACGTTCTCAATGGCATTTATTTTATTGGCAACAAAATAAAGCTTTTCCAATTTGACCAGCTTATCCAAATTTTCAATTTTGGTCAATCGGTTAAAGCTTAAATCAAGAATCTCCAGATTTGTTAACATATCCAAGTTCTCTATTTGGGTAATCTGATTATCGTAGAGTTCCAGCTCCACTAACGTTGTTAGTGTATGCAAGTTTTCAATCTTTTTAATAAGATTCCAACGCAAAAATAAACGCTCTATTCGAGTTAATGGCTCCAAGTTCTCGAGTTTGTCAATGCGGCGATGATTCAGATCCAATTCGTAGCAATCCGGATCTATTGTAACAATTTCTTCGATGGAAGCAACATCTGGTGCCGGTATAATCTGTATACCAGCCGACGGTTTCGCACCTTCTGTGGTGCTGACCACATTATCAGCATCGCCCATTTTAAACAAAAACTTTAATTCTTTAAATTAAATTTGCAAATCTTAATTATACGCTGGTCTCGCCGCCGACTTGTGTGTTTCTTAGTGTTCTTTTGCTTGCACATTCGTAGGTTAGTGTTGTTAATTTCCAGTCAGATTGTTTTCAGTGTTGGTAAATACGCCAATCAAAAACACTTCAGAGCAGCTGTATAGTTACTATTTTCGCTTTGCACATGTTTCGCATTGCGATGGAAGTGTTTGTATTTGTATAACTGCTGCTGTACGCACATATAGTTTTGTTTCTTCTTTTGCCTGTGATTCTTCCACTCACTGCATAAAATAAAAACTAAAATTTAAAGCCATAAAAGCATGATTTTATGCATAAATTTACATAAATAATAAAAATTTATAACAAAACTTGACTTGCGGACAATGTGTAAAAACGTTTTACTAGTGTCTTTGGCTTGTAATAGGAAAATCGATGTTTTCTAGTACGAAAAAGCATGCATTCTAGTTAGAATTGCATTCGCTCGATAAGACAATGGATTCAGCCTTACAAATACATAATACTTAAAATTTATAAACAAATTACGTGCGTTAAAATCATATAAGTTTAAAAACAATGCCACATAGTTTGGTGCTAGCAAAATAAAAGCTGTGCAAGATGCAGACAACAAAAGCAATAACAAAGTGCTCGAACCAAAATAAAACCCAAATGTGTTAAGTGAATTTTATTTGTGGTTTTTTGTGTCCTTACATTGTGAGCTTTTAAGAAAGTATTTAACTAATCTTGCCAGCGTGCTTGCTGATTATACCATAATAACAATTTCGATACTATTTTATGTAAGTGTACAACATACACAGACATGTATGTACATGTGTATGTACATTGATATGTACATGCGCGTGTGTATATAAACAATCAAAACACGGACCAGACAAGCCAACTAGCAAGGTGCAGCCACTGGTTTCTATACAATCAAGTCGGCATAGAAATACGTTTGATAAGAAATTAAATAAGTATAGTCTAGTGCTTATCTCAATCTCTGTTTTAACTTACTGTAAAAAAAAATGATATTTTTATTGTCATGCTCTTAAGTTGTCGCGCGATTTTAGTGACACTGTGCTACAAAATTAAGCGCAAGTACACACTTTTCTAAAATGATAGATTTTTGTGACACTAGCATAAACGCGCATTGGCTTTGCTATAAAAACTTACTTTCTACTTAGCGTCACTAATGTGGGACTTATCTTCCGAACCCTATCGCTTGAACTCCTGCCAACCATATCTGGGAGGCTTTCCCTTTTCGGGCACCTTCAGAACGCGCCCTCTAGGGATTACAAGCTTGCCCGAGGGAGCTCAGAGCTTACATAGCGATATTTGGAGACCAACCCGCTTTCGCCCGGTAAAATTTTAGTCTGACTGTCCGTCCATATTATCGCCAATATCTCAGAGCTTCGTGCTCCAAAAAAGTTAAGGAACGTGTAAAAAACAAAGGAACACTTCTCACCGTAATGATGGGAATTCTCAAAGCTAAGTTCTTGGGATTCTTGCGTTTACCTCAAATTCGTTCCCTACTTGTCAGCTTTAAAAACGCGGCTTAATAACTTATTACTAAAACCAAAATTTTTGAATTTTGAAACCTATTTTGCAAAATTTGTTAAAATTTTTTTAACAGCTGCATAATAGAAGTGGAGAACTATCGATAGCACTATCGGCACTATCGATGGTTGGACACTATCGAGCTACTATCGATAGCAGCCAGACATTTTCAATAGTGTGCGAAGTGCCAATGATAGTTTGGTGTTTTTTGATAATACCAGTTCAATGCTGAAAGCGTGCGCAATATTAAAAATTATAAATCTTCTTCAAAGCACCATAGCGGATGAAAAATTTAAAATGGTCCAAGAAGACTTCTCTTATACTTTGCTACAAGAAATGTCAATAAGGTGCAACAGTTTCTACCTAAGGATCCAGCGAATATTAGCAACAAATGATGCTATCGTTTTAGTTCTATTATCAACTACCAACTTTTACGGTTGAAGAAATCAATATCTTAAAAGATGTAGAAAAAATATTGTAAATTTTCCAACAAGCAACTGAAAATATTTCTGGTCGAAAATATATGACTCTTTCGCGGTTGATACCCACGGCTTATGGGCTCTATCGCAAAGTGGAAAATCTTTTACAACTTCAAACTTTGCAAAGAAAAAATATGCAAAATACTTTATTAGAGTCTATAAAAAAATTCTATCAATTTATGAGCTACGTCAGTAACTATAGAGTGATTTTTTAAGAGGTATAGTATTTGATTTTCAAAAAAAAAACCAAAAATTTTCAAAAATAGATAAAATCTTTATTGGAATCGATAGAACGATCAATATAACTTAATGTTTGAAGATGATTTCATGCAAATGTTGGCCGCGGCTCCGCTTTAGATGGTTCATGCGCGAGGTCCAATTTTGGCACACCCTCTCTCGACCGGTATTTCACGAATAAATGCTTCAATATTGGCTTCCAGTGCGTCAATCGTTGCTGGTTTATCCCTGACATGAGTGTTAACATGGCCCCACAAGAAATAATCCAAAGGCGTTAAATCACACGATGTAGGCGGCCAATTGAAGGGCCCCAAATGTAGGATAAACTGTTCACCGTAGGCTCTTAACTGGGCCATTGTTTCGCGTGCCGTTTGGCATGTGGCACCATCTTGTTAAAACTACATGCCAGGCATGTCCAGTTCTTCCATTTTGGGCAAAAAAAAGTCGTCAATCATCAGACGGTAGCGCTCGCCATTCACAGTAACGTCCCGGTCACTGTCGTCTTTGAAGAAATACGGCCCGATCATGCCACCGGCCCATAATCCACACCAAATAGTGACTTTTTCGGGATGCATTGGTAGCTCTTCTGGCTGGTCTTCACTCCAGATGCGATTCGAAATTTAGTCACAAGCTTCCGAATAGCTCCTACAGTAGGCCGACCAAACAGCCCATAAATTGGAAAAAGTCCGCGATGCACTTTCGTAACCGAGCATGAATTTTGATAGTAAAATTCAATAATTTGCAAGCGTTGTTCGTTCGTGAGTCGATTCATGGTTAAATTATAGACCAAACTGAACAAGTTTGACAATGACACAAGACACGATTCACGCATGATCTGTCCAAAACTAAGTTGCCAAAAAGATTCCAGCGAAAAAACCACCCTTTAGAATGGCTACTATATTGGATCCAATGTTAAAAAAGAACGGTGAATTTGTCAGTCAAAGAAAACCGAGTCAATTCAAACCCGGCAAGGAAGATCATAACTCAGGAAACATTATTTGATTTTTTAAATGATAGCAAACACTCCAACGCAAGAGCAGATGCCATTATTATTAGAAGACAATATTAATATAATATCTGGAGAGAGCTATAGCCGCTAAGAATCCGAAAGAGTATTTAGCAAGGCGAGCCAAATTGTTTCGGAGAGGTGAACCAGGCTCAAAGAAGAAAATATGAACATTATTTTATGCTTGTATATTATTGTGGACGAGACTATCGTCAACTATCGATAGTACTATCGCCAACTATCGATGGTTGTGAAATTACTAACGTCAACTATCGATGGTGCCGACTATTCACCTCTACTGCCTAATTGCCTTTAGTTTTCGCGCATAAAACTTAGATCCAGTCCGCAACTATTGTATTTCGATGTTATGCAGTGTAACAACCCAGCAGGCCTACCTTTATCTTCTGTCAATAGCCGCCTCTTAAACGCGCCCATCTAAACATCTGCCATGCACATTAGTGTGCAGCTTTTAAAATTTAATACAAACACAGATGCAAAGCGATAGAGATAGGAAGACAAACAGACAAGTAAAGCACATTTGTGTTTATTCCAATTGCATTTTTTCATTGCTATTTACATTCATTAATAATTAAGTGCGCGTCCCCACCCGAACACCAAGTGCTAAAGCTTAAGCTTTTTATCATACGTGCTAATCAATGTTGTCGCACATTTCGTGTACTTTTGACATTTAGAAAAAACTAATACTTGTCGTTTACATATGCAGCTCGCCATGATTTGCCAAATTACTAATTTAGCCGCTTCTTAACTTGTTTTAGAGCTCAACTCGAATATGTCTGACGGCGTCAGTGTGCTGCATATTAAGCAGGAGGTGGACACAACCTCGACAGGTGCCAGCAATTCCTGCTACAGCCCGAACTCAAAAACGCATAACAACTCTAGTAATAGCAACAGTGGCATGAAATCCTCACCATCGGTATCACCAGAACGTCAGCTTTGCAGTTCCACCACTTCACTTTCTTGTGACCTGCATAATGTCTCATTAAGCAATGATGCGGATAGCAACAAATGCAGCGGCGGTACGGGCGGAGCTGGCGGTGGCAGCAGCACTGTCAATGGCACTACCAGCTCAGGTAGCAGTTCTGTGCGTGATGAGTTGCGTCGCTTGTGTCTGGTTTGTGGTGATGTAGCTTCCGGCTTTCACTACGGTGTAGCCAGCTGCGAGGCGTGTAAAGCCTTCTTTAAACGCACCATACAGGGCAACATAGAGTATACATGTCCCGCCAACAATGAGTGTGAGATTAACAAAAGGCGACGTAAAGCTTGTCAGGCATGTCGCTTTCAAAAGTGTTTGCTCATGGGCATGCTTAAGGTAAGCACAACTTATGATAAAGCTGAAGCTACAATTACTTATATTTTTCATAATATTCAAAGGAGGGCGTGCGTTTGGATCGAGTGCGTGGTGGACGACAAAAATATCGACGTAATCCTGTATCTAACTCGTATCAGACTATGCAGCTGCTATATCAGTCCAGCACGACTTCGCTATGTGATGTTAAAATATTAGAGGTGCTAACCTCCTATGAACCGGATACTCTAAGTGTACAGCAATCTCAGCAGTCAAATAACACAAACTCTTGTACTGATGATGCCTCCTTGTCATCACTGCAATCTACACCTTGCAGTGTCAAGCTGGAAAGCAACAGCAGCAATGCTGGAAATGGTGGCGGTGGCACAGCTACAGCCACAACACCCAGCGGTACATGCATTTTTCAAAATAATAACAATGATCCACATGAAGTACTCAGCGTGCTAAGCGATCTCTATGATAAGGAGCTGGTCGGCGTAATTGGCTGGGCCAAGCAAATACCGGGCTTCATAAATTTACCTTTAAATGATCAAATGAAATTGCTGCAAGTATCCTGGGCGGAAATACTTACACTGCAGCTAACCTTTCGTTCACTGCCCTTTAATGGCAAGCTGTGCTTTGCCAACGATGTTTGGATGGATGAGCTGCTGGCCAAAGAATGCGGTTACACAGAATTCTACTATCACTGTGTGCAGATTGCACAGCGCCTGGAGCGCATTTCACCGCGACGCGAAGAGTACTATCTGCTTAAGGCTTTGTTGCTATCGAATTGTGATATCTTGTTGGATGATCAAAGCTCACTGCGCGCCTTTCGCGACACCATACTCAATTCTCTTAATGATGTGGTCTATTTGTTGCGTCACTCTTCTGCCGTCTCACATCAACAACAACTGTTGCTTATTTTGCCCTCGTTTCGACAGGCGGACGAGATCTTGAGACGGTTTTGGCGTGGTGTGGCACGAGACGAACTCATTACCATTAAAAAACTCTTTTTGGAAATGCTCGAACCGCTGTCCAGGTGAAAATAGGCTACATGGTCAACATTTAGCTTGTAAGTTGTGTGGTGCAAATATTGGCTTAAGCTAAACAAGTAACTTTGTATGTTTAAGTTGTAAAACATTGCAAATAGTTTTTATTACACTATGTGTACAATTGGTAGCTCTTAAGAAGGGTAACGTTTAGGGTTTTGTAGCTTGTAAGATATTAAAACAAACCCCCCATTGACCATTACGCTCATATACCTCTGAAATGCAATAACAACTTTCAGTTACAGCCCTAAGTTTTAGTTCTAGTTATTAATTGTAAATTGGTACAGAATTGTATATAGACATTTTAGTAAAACAAAAAATATAAAAATACCTTTAGATTATATGGCTTTTGTAGTTTGGCAATTGTGGGTAGGAAACCAAAAATACTTATAAAGTAGGTAAAGGTTTAATCTAGTTGAATGTTGAATAAAATTTAAAACAACATTTTTATCAAAAATCAAAGAAATGGCTAGGACAAAGCGCTGCATAAGGTAAGGTTTCATAAACAAAAACAATACAAAGAAAATGATTAATCGGTCAGCTTAGGGTCTTTGGCGTGGACAGCTACCAACAGCACAGCTCTCATATTATTAAATATGGTCAAGTAGATTGTTAAAAAATGTAACTTTATCAAAATTGGAATATAATTTTTTATAGAAAAATATTTTTGTTTTGGCATTGCATTTTTTTATTTTATTCTTTAGACGACAAAAACGATTCCAACGATTCCATCTGTTTTCAAATAATAGTATGTATCAGATCTAATTATACATATTTGACGTATTTTATATACAGTTTTTCAGTACAACCTACCATAAGTGTTGTGGAAAAACCGAAACTCTAACCGAAGTGCCAAGCCTAGTAAAGTGCCTCCATAAACCTATATAGGATCTTAAAACACGAATTGTTACAATTAAAGTAAAAGGTTGTATGTAGGTCATATTTTTCGATTAAAAACGATTTGATTCTCTTATCTCGTTTTATAACTTATCTAAAGTATTGGCAGTGGGCAAAATACTTAATTACATATTATATTACTATAACTTTTGGAGAGTTACTTAAACACTGCTCTAGTAATATTTGTTCTAATACAAACAAAAAAGTCAGCTTTAGTATTTTAAATTACATTTATTGGTCTACCACTTCCATTACAAAAGATAGCAAAAACTTTAAACCTAAAATTGTTCACATAATAATTCTATTAAAATTCTTGCACATATGTTTTTGTTACACCTTAAATATAGCAGAAAGTCACGCCCAAATAGCAGGCGCACTTACTAATTTAAATTGACATCAAGCACTACCCACCCAGAAGAATATTTTATTTTGTTTTCTTGATTGATACTACTATTAGCGCTATCGATGGTCATATTTACATTGCAGACTAGAGACGTTTCCAATTTGATAATTGGTATACAGGCACACATGAATATACATAGTCGGTTTTTATTGTTGTTTTTGGTTACGCGCCAGCAGCGCCATCCTGCAATAGGTGCCGACTCCGTTGCAGCAGATCGGGTGATTCAAAGTACTTCTTGGAGCTTTCTTGATAACGATCACTGCGCTGCAGTTCATTACGAAAATAAGCAATTGTTTGCTGCAGACCCATTTCCAGCGGAACCTTAGGTTCCCAATTGAGATACTTTTTGGCACGCGTAATATCCGGTTTGCGTCGCTGAGGATCATCTTCTACGGCCTTTGTTTGCTTAACTTGACTGGTACCGCCCACCAAATCTTTGATGATCTTGGCAAAGTCCCAAATACTCTGCTCCACAGGATTACCCAAATTAATGGGCTGCGTATAATTGGAAGCCATTAAGGATATCATGCCATCCACAAGATCCGAAACATATTGAAAAGAGCGCGTCTGCTGGCCATTGCCATAAACCGTGATTGTTTCATTTCGTAGCGCCTGTAGTATAAAATTTGAGACAACACGTCCATCATTCATGTGCATGCGGGGTCCATAGGTATTAAAAATACGCGCCACACGTACCTGCACCTTTTCCTGCAGCAAATAGAATAAATAATTAAAGTTGTTAAACATGTGAAGGCGGTGGTATCTTATCGAACAATGTTTGTCTTTGTTTTGAAATCTGTTTACATTTTGGTTTACGAAATGGAACGCGGAATAACGAAACGTCAACAAATCTTGCGCTGTTTTTGTTTTATCTATCAATTGAAATCGTTTAATGCATGATTGCACATTGCCAATAAGGGAGAAGGCGTAGCGCTACAAATGTAATTTAAATCAAGAAAATACTGCCACAAAACTGGCTGAATGCCAGAAATTCTTATGACGTCAGGGCTGTTCCATGCATCTGGCTTTACATAGTTAACACAAAAGATGCCCGCGATCGGTAGGTCTTAGAGCCTTCAAGTTATTATTGATACAATGAGCTGGCTTCACGATGAGCTATATGTTGATTTAGAAATAGTAAATATAATTGCAAATTTTCTTAATCCTAAAAATAGTGGTTTACCGCACCATTAAAACTAAATAATAAGCGATAAGCCGAGTGAATTTTGTTAATCACCTTTATAATACAAAAAAACATTTCGTGAAAGCACGTAAATTTTCAACTTAATGGAGTAGGTGTTACAAAATTACGTAACGAAAGTTTGCACTCAATCGTGGATTAACTCTATTGAGCATTTATTTTGTACTTACTTGCTTGGCATAGGCGTAACTTAGAGTCTCCGAGACACGCTTGCCTTCATCATAGCAGGCACGTGGTCCAATAGGATTAACATGACCCCAGTATGTTTCGGGTTGTGGATGCACCGTAGGATCTCCATAGACTTCCGATGTGCTGGCAATCAACACCTTAGCCATGACTCGCTTGGCTAAGCCTAAGACATTTATAGTACCCATGGTATTCGTTTTAATAGTCTTAACCGGATTATACATATAGTGCGGCGGCGAAGCGGGAGAGGCAAGATGGTAAATTTCATCGACTTCAATAAAAACAGGATTAACAATATCATGATGTATGAGCTCAAAGTTCTCATGTCCTAGCCAATGTTCCACATTCCGTTTGCGGCCAGTAAAGAAGTTATCTACAACAATTACCTCGTGACCTTGGATCATGAGCTCGTCAACCAAATGGGAGCCCACGAAACCCGCGCCACCTGTTATGAGTATGCGTTTACGATTCTTATAATTAAGATATTTGACTTTTGGATATTTGCGCGGCGTATTTGCCTGCAGTGAGCGTATTTGCTCCTCCAGCTTGTTCAATTGTTCCTTGGTACGCTGCAGTTCCAATCGTTGTTCCTGCAACACGGACTGCTGCGTATCGAATGCTATTTGTAGATTACGTTGCTGTGCATTTTCTGTGGGCGGCCATTGGCGCTGCTCCTCTACATGTAGTAAACCAGGTACGGGTCTAACCCGGCTTGGTGGGATTAGTTCCGTAGCGGCAACAACTGTTTTATACAAATATATAAGCAACAGCGCAGTAAGCATTAGGCCGCCAACGATCTTTATGCGCTTCTTTGTTACACTCAACACCATGGTGACAGTGCGGCGCTATACCCTTTGTCAACAGTATTAATACGCGCTACACTGCTTATCAGCAAATGCGAACGCAACATGGCATTGTTCTTGAACAGATCGCGCTTCCAAACACAACAAAATTAGCACTGAGCCAATGAAAATGCAGCGTGAATGACAGTACAAAGAAGCAGAATACGACGCATCAGCTGTTCAGGTTGCCATACTGTTTTGTACATTTTGCACATTTAATTTAACAGTCTGGCATCAATTAGCAGAAATAAGTCAACTTCGCTCTACTGATTGACAGTCAGCTGGCTAGTGTAGTTTTGCAATTTCATCAAAAGTTTATTCATCCAGATTGTATTTCAAAAATAAATATGCCTAAAAAAAATGAAGCAACGGCAGATTTGGAGAACAATAGTGGGCAAGAGTTAAAGAAGAAAACCGAAGATGTGGCGCGGGCAACTGAACAACTGCTGTCTGAAGCTGTTGCCGGCTTGGATATACTGGGAACTAACAGCAATAAAAATGAGTCAAAGCCTCCAATAAACGCAGCACTTGAGGCGGAGCTCCAATCAGGCAATTCGTCTGCAGATATAAGTGAGTCTAAAGAATGCATCGACTATAAAAACTTTAGCTAAATTGCAAAAATGAGGTTAGGTTATGTGCGGCAGCAAATAACAAACTGTTTTTTGGGCGGGGGTGCGCTGTAGCTAGACTAAAACACATTGCTATGTCAACACTATTGATTATTTTAACGCAATCAATATTCTTTAACTATTTTAGGCAAGCAGGCATTGCTACAGGCTGTATCCGATGCAGTGGCCAATAAGCCTGCACAGGCCAAAAAGTTTGCCTTTTGGTCTACGCAGCCGGTGCCAAAGATGGACGAACTGGTCACTACAAATGAATGCATTGAGCCCAATAAACAGCTAACTGATTTGCGTTCGGAGCCGTATACCTTGCCTGGTGGATTTATCTGGGTTACGTTAGACCTGAACGATGCCAGCGACCTAAAGGAGCTGTATAGTTTGTTGAATGAGAACTATGTGGAAGATGATGATGCAATGTTTCGTTTTGACTATCAGCCGGAATTCTTGAAATGGTCGCTGCAGCCTCCCGGTTGGAAACGTGACTGGCATGTTGGAGTACGCGTTGAAAAGTCAAACAAATTAGTTGGCTTTATATCAGCCATTCCCAGCAAATTGCGAGCCTACGACAAAGTGCTTAAGGTGGTGGATATTAACTTTTTGTGCGTGCACAAGAAACTGCGTAGCAAACGCGTAGCGCCTGTGCTCATACGCGAGATTACACGGCGCGTCAATCTAATGGGAATTTTTCAAGCTGCCTACACAGCAGGAGTGGTGCTTCCCACGCCGGTGTCCACTTGTCGCTATTGGCATCGTTCTTTAAATCCCAAAAAGCTAGTTGATGTGCGTTTCTCGCATTTGGCTAGAAACATGACCATACAACGCACAGTTAAGCTATACAAACTGCCCGATCAACCCAAAACCAAAGGTTACAGACGTATTACGCCAAAGGATATGGATAAAGCGCATAAGCTGCTTGACGACTATCTTAAAAAGTTCTCCATGTGCCCAGTGTTCAGCAAGGAGGAGTTTCGTCATTGGTTTACGCCGCAAGAGGGCATCGTTGACTGCTTCGTTGTCGTTGACGAAAAAGGCAATATAACTGATCTAGCCAGTTATTACTGCTTGCCTTCGTCCGTCATGCATCATCCCGTGCACAAAACTGTGCGCGCAGCTTATTCATTCTACAACGTGTCCACTAAAACCCCATGGTTGGATCTAATGAACGATGCGCTAATCTCAGCGCGCAACGTTCAAATGGATGTGTACAATGCTTTGGATCTAATGGAGAACAAAAAGTTCTTTGTGCCATTAAAGTTTGGTGCCGGCGATGGCAATTTGCAGTACTATTTATACAACTGGCGATGCCCGTCCATGCAGCCCGAGGATATTGCATTAATATTAATGTAGGATTTTGGGCGTGGACACCATGCCATGCCTATTAGGCATCACAGATGATCATGAGAGCACATGCAAACACGTAAAAAATAGTAAGGAAAAAATGAAATCTTTTTCACATTCTCACCTGGGTAATGATGTCTAAGCGCCGTGCAAAGTCTAACTTTAGATATTAAATAGTATTTTGCGAAAATTGAATTTAGTTGTGTGCTTAGCTTTTTGCATTTTTACACCAATACACTATACAAATTTCCGTTTCGTAAGTAAATTTAAATTAATTTTTATGTTTTAACTGCCTGGCTTGCATTCTGTTAAACAAAGGAATAAAAAATTTGGAATACATAATTTAAAGATGAATTTGAAATTTTGGCGGGACTAGTTTCATTCCACCGCTTTAAACCGATTAGTTTTTTGATCGACAATACGGCAACGTTATTCATCAGTTGGCTTGCAATTTGTTATAAAAGGAAAATAATAAAAACATATTTTTATGTAAATACCGAAACATCCTTATTTAAGTTTTATTTCTTGAGTATGTTGATGAGATGTTACGAAGCGAGTTTAAATTTGGCGCACACAGCGCCGATTTTTTTAAATACAACCTTGTAAATATTAGGTATGGCAACGCCGTTGCTGTTTTATGTTTTGTTTTTGCACAAAAAGCGCGCGCTCAGCAAAAACAGGTGTGTTATATTTACAGATTTGTTTTGCGCTGCGCTGGTATTTGCCTATTTTGTGTTTTATATGTAACAAAGTTAAGTTTAAGCTAAAACATATGCTCTTGGACAACCATGGACGATTCAATATACAAGCAAAAATATCAAAAGTACAAATTACGTGTTAAAGTATGGGAAAAGGATTTTAAAAAGAAGCACGGTCGTGTGCCCTCAAAGGTAACTTGCATTACGTTTTTAAAAAGTCAACTTTTACTACAAACTATTCGAAAATTTCAGTATGACATACGCGAGGCATCCCAGGAAATACGTGACTCTTATAAAATGTACTATAAGCTTAAGACCTCATTTTTGGAGGAGACACTCAACGATGTTTTAAGTGAAGATGGCTTTGATGTTTTGGAAATGTCGCAGGTGGATGACATGGGTTTGACACCTCTTGACAGCAGTATTACATCGGAAAGTGTAAACGGAGGTCCACAATTGCCTCTGGATATATCAGCACTTGTTAGTCAGAGTTCCAACGAAAACTTTTCCAACATAGAAGAGCTTCCCGCACCACATGTGCTTAGCAATTTAACCAACAAGGATGAAAATCACGTGATTAAGAAATTTGAAGCAATTGAGGAACTGGAGCAAAACAAACAAGCTTGGGGCAAAAGTGTCAGCAATACGAGTTCACTTCTAGTTGCTAAGGTTAAGGAAAAAGACACGCGCGCTGTTGGCTTGAAGCCTAGTCTTAGTGCAAAACTTTTTGAGTCAACTCGCGGCTTTGCTAAGCGCAATCCGCGCAAGCCGATTTCTCGCAGCGCACTTAATATAACCAACAGCACAGTATCGTCTGGTGACTTGGAAGAGCAGCCCGAACCTCTGCTAGATTTGGAAACCTTACTTATACGCAAAGCACAGGCATATAAAGCAGCTGAAGCTACAGCAGCCATTTCCTTAGTATCAGGTGATCCTGGCAAAGAGGCAATTAAAACACAAGTCGATGAGGGTTGGCTCAAACGCAATACAGCGGAAACGACATTAGAAAAGCAGACCACGGCAGGCTTTGAGCAAAATAATAATGCAACAACTAAAAAACACAACTATGGCTTGTCCAACATTGATATGTCTAAGTTTAAAACTGCCGAGAGTCCAACAAAAAATCACGTGCCGGAAATTCAGCTGGAGAGCATTGTGACAGCTGCAGCTATTAAGCAGCCAAAGAATGTAGACTCTGGTGATTCCGACTCAATCGTGGCTGAAAGTGAGGAAGAAACAGAGCGTCCGGAGTACAGACAAATTGCTAAACGGCGCAGAGTAAATTCAGTAAGTGAAGAATCAGCTTCAACTGCGGCTAAAATAACATCTCCAGTTAAAGTGCCTGAGCTAGAAGCAGAGCCGAAAAAAAATTCTTCAGGCGAATGCGAGTCCGGCAAAGACTTTTCTGCGGATGAGGAACGTGATGCCGACTATGAACCGGAGCTTCCTAAAGGTAAACGAAAAAAGGCTACTGCTAAGCGTCAAAAGAAAACAGAAAAGAAGACAACAAAACCGAAAGATCCCAAACAAAAACCGGAAAAGAAGCAAAAAGTTCGCAAAACAGGCGCAGCGTCCAAGGCAAGTAAGGAGGCTGCCAAAAATGAGCTTGCAGAACCAGAAGAAGAAAAACCACTGAACCCAGAGGAACTTAAATATGTTTTAGCTTTAGAGGCTGGTGATATAACAACTGTGCCACGCATTAAAATAACCGACCTAGAGCAAGCAGACCAAACTGCTCAGCGCTATATAAGCAACTTTTCCGCAGCCGCTACGAATATTGGTATGGCCAGCACTCAGATTAATGAAAAACGAACCGCAGCACGCAAAAAGCTTGAAGAAAAGATCGCCTCTGGCAAATTAAACGAAAATTTTGTTACCATAAACATACAAAAGAAAAAGTTTGCGCGTGGCAAAAAAAATATAAATTTTAGTAAGTACAAAAAGACACAGTGGAGGCATAAAAAGCGCATAGCAGCGCTGAGTGGGCCCGATATGGACATGGGTGGCTGTGATGGTGGCGTCTTGACTTGTTTTAACTGTGGCGGTGTGGGACATTTCGCACAGCAGTGCAAGGTTAAGGGAGATGCTCTGTTACCACTAAGCGCACAGATTGAAGAGGATCCCTCGCCATTTCCCACGCTGGAGGAAGCGGAGCAGATGGCTACACAAGGGGCTTTAGCTGCACATAGTCGCAACATAGCACAACTACCACAAGCTGCAAATGCACGTCTATATCAGGAGGAAAGCAGCAGTGACAGCGCGGATGAGACGGAGGGCGCTGTAGAAGAGCAAGCTTCATCGTGTGAAGATGATATTGACTTTGAGGCCTTGGATGCTGCTGTGGCTTCCAGTTCGCAACCTTCTACCCAAACTTCTCCTATAAAGCAATATGTTGGACATAAGATCCCCGAAGAATTTTTAAAAGCGGCGGGTCTGGATGCCAGTTCTAATCAAAAGCAGCACGGTGGCGTTAAGCCTTTATACGACCTGAATTCAGATGGAACTGTCAAGGAGCTTACGCCAGAAGTAATTGAGGCCTTGCATATGTTTGGACATAGCAGTTTTCGAAAGGGTAAGTATTATCGATAAGTAATGTTCTTATTCAAATTTTTTCATTTAATACAGGCCAGGATCGCGCTGTAATGCGCATACTCTCCGGCCTTTCTACTTTGGTCACTTTAAGCACTGGCAGCGGCAAGTCTCTGTGTTATCAGCTGCCCGCTTATTTATACAGTCGGCAACAACGCGCTATTACTCTAGTTATTTCTCCACTTGTGTCTTTAATGGAGGATCAGGTTACAGGAGTTCCACACTTTTTGCGAGCTCATTGTCTGCATACGAATCAAACTCCACAGCAGCGTATAAAGATACAGCAGTTAATAGCAGATGGAGAGATTGATATACTGCTTGTATCACCCGAGGCTGTTGTATCCGGTGAGCGTGCTACGGGTTTTGGTGCTATATTGCGTCAATTGCCGCCAATTGCTTTTGCCTGCATTGATGAGGCACATTGCGTATCCCAATGGAGTCATAATTTTCGACCGAGCTATCTAATGATATGCAAAGTGCTTAAGAAAAACCTCGGCGTGCAAACGGTGCTGGGTCTGACGGCCACAGCTACTTTGCCCACACGTACTAGCATAATCAATCATTTGGGTATAACGGATGGGGAACGTGGAATCATAAGCGATATACCACTTCCGGACAACCTTATATTATCCGTATCAAAGGATGAGAATCGCGATGGGGCGCTGTTGCAATTGTTAAATAGCGAGAGGCAAGTTTTTTATAGAATACAATTTTTTGATAATAAACTAACCCAAAACTTTGGTTTTATCTAGGTTTGAGCCCTGTCAGTCTATAATCATTTACTGTACCCGTCGCGATGAGTGCGAGCGCATTGCTGGATTTATACGCACTTGCATGCAGGACCGTAAGTCCAATGAGCCTGCTGCTCAGGGTAAAAAGAAACGTAAGCGAGTAAATTGGCAGGCGGAGCCCTATCATGCCGGTATGCCCGCTTCTCGGCGTAGGACAGTTCAGAATGCTTTCATGGCCAATGAGCTACGTATTGTGGTGGCCACTATTGCCTTTGGCATGGGTATAAATAAGCCTGATATACGGGCAGTGATTCACTTTAATATGCCTCGAAATTTTGAAAGTTATGTACAGGAGATTGGACGTGCTGGACGCGACGGTTTGACCTCACATTGCCATTTGTTTTTGGATCCTACGGGAGGCGATCAAAGTGAATTGCGACGACATGTCTATTCGAACTCAATTGATCGGCATGTCATACGGAAACTCCTGCAGCGCATTTTTGTGCCATGTTGCTGTGACAAGCAACAGAAAGAGCAGCGGTATAACTTCAGCAGACTTTTAAGGTTTTTTTTTATTATGTCCATTCTATTATTGCAGCATTGAATCCGCTGGCTCAGAAAAAACACAGGAGCTTGTAGACGCTGCAGATTTTAGCGAATCTGCATTGGCCAGGCAACACATTTGTCCAGGTCATGAGATTGGCTTTTCCGTGGAGAAAACTGTTGAGGCGTTGGACATACCAGCAGAGAACATATCTACGTTGCTATGTTATATGGAACTGGATCCGCGCTGGTGCATGAATGTGCTCAGCTCGGCTTATATTATGGCCAAGGTTATTTCATATGGTGGTCCAAAGTATCTCAAGTGAGTTTTCTATTGTTTCTAAAAATATAGTGTTGTCGCTAACATTCGTTTCTATCAAGACACGCTGCCAAAGACTGTCCCCCATTAGCCATGGCCATTGCTTTACAAATAAAAAACAAAACTTTTAAGGAAGATGCCAGCATAATAGAGTTTTCTGTGATTGACATTGCTGCTGGCATTGGCTGGAATAGCGGTGTGGTAAAGTATCAACTTAAGAACTTAGAGTGGGTTCAAGGTAAGTTCATTTCGTAACTGTGCCAATAAAAAACGTCTATTACAATCTAAAAGTTATTCACAGTTAATGGTTATCCCAAACGTTCCCCCATTACTGTAACATTTTACGATTTGGGCTTTCGCATTAAGGCGCCAGGAGACTTTAGCGAAGTGGAAATTGATGGCGCACTCGATACGCTATATACCCGTTCTGTAAAGCAGGAACGCACTCAACTTATACAACTGCAATATGTAGCTAATGGATTATCCGCTGTTGCGTACAATACATGCGCAAATTGTTGCAGTGCTGACTTTCCGCAGGATCGTTGCGCGCAGTTAAAGGCTATTGTGCGGAATTACTTCCGTAACGATTATCCACAAGATCTGCAATTTGAAATTGAGGTAGGAATGTGTGTATATATTTTTAACGTGCCCTAACTTACCAATAATCACCAACAGCCAAGTAATGTGCCTGACGAGTATATAATTGGTGATACCAATTCCTTGATCAACATGTATCCGGATAACACTTTTAGTGGACGCAATGTGGCACGTATTTTTCATGGCATACCAAGTCCAAATTATCCTGCCGTCATATGGGGTCGTTGCAAGTACTGGCGCGCACATACAAAAGTGGATTTTAATCGCATTGTGCAGTTGGCGAATCTGGAAATAGTTAAGCGGCGAACCTAATTTATTTTAAAATGTCCGCAGCTTAAATTGGTCTGTTATGAGTATTTTATGTGGCAAGTCTTTTTCATTTTTAAGCTGATCGTATTTTATGTAAAATTCTTTTTGTTGCCAAATAAAGTAACATTTTAGGTATTCATTTTATTTAAGGATTTTATTTATTTTGATTAAATAGCAAGTTTAAGTTTCATAAGCTTTCTGAATTTTAAAAGGATATAGGAATAATTTATTTATTGCTAGCGACCACGTTACTTTTTATATATTAAAATTTAACGTATACGAATTTTAAATGTTTAAATTAGTAGGCAGTTAAATAAATACCAAACTTAGTTTTAGCATTTTTTATTTTTTTAACCATTTAATTATACAAAAACTATTCACAGAAAATAATGGTTAATAATGATTCAACTAACAAAGTGTCTAGGCCCTAGGATTAAGAATTCATGACTTTTAAAGTAATGCAAGTTAAATTTTGTAATTTAAAGCAGTCATAAAACAAGCATGGCTGAAAACGACCTCGAAGTAATGTAAAATTCATATTTTTAGCTAATAAAATGAAGCTACAAAATTTATTTTAATTTTTACGTGCTGTTAAATAACTATTACTTTCTTAAAATATAATCAAAACTAATTTGTTTTTTAAAATAAGTTTATTTCCATTAGAAACCTTAATAAAAAGCGTAAAAGCCAAGTTTTTTGAAACATTTTTTGTTCGTTTGTTGTCAACGTTGTTTCTTGAATTATCGAAGTTTGAAATAAAAAAGAAACTTAACTATTAAAAATTTCTGGCTCTAATTGCATTTTAAAATTGACGAAATTCTGAAATATTGTGTTTTATTATCAGTTTGTAATACAAATAGAAAATAAGTTGGGCTTTTGTAAGTAAATTATTAAATTATCTTGAGTTATCACAATTGGAAATAAAAAAGAAACGTAAAAACTATTCAAATTCTCTTGGCTTAATTTCATTTTAAAATTGACCCAATTCTGAAGTACTATATTTTCTTATTATTTTGTAATATAAATAGAAAATAAGTTGGGATTTTGTAAGTAAATCAGTCGAAGAAAATCTCGTCTTTCTATCAAAAGTAGTTACCACCGGTACGAACCGTCGTTAAACGAATTTAACTCAAGCTTATTTTTACTATTCGTTACAAGTACTGTTTACACTGCTTATCGATTTACAAATCTTTATCGTGACAAGTATCGAGTCCAACGTGCATGCATGTATCGATGTAAGCACTTATCGCTTTCATATCAGCTATCAACAACCCTATTTGCTGCATGATTGTGAATGTGAATTTTGCTGAAAGCAGGTCGTGTGTGCGCTACTCCGTTTGTTTTTGTGTATTCCAAGTGCGAAATTACAAAATATATAAAATTGGTAAAGCATACAAAATAAACAAACTAATTAGCATAAAATAATTATGTGCGGTGCTGCGATTGATTGGCAAATTCATATATAACGTTTTGCAAAAGTGTTTAAACTTTGTGTGTGTGTTAATGTAACACTGGAACCGTGCCTGCGAGACCGTGTCGTATAATTAAGTTGTGCACAATTAACTTTAAGGTGGTCCCGTGTGCTTTATAACACCCCTTAACGTAGCTCAGGAATTTTGTGCGTGGTCATAGGGAAACAAAAAGAAAATTGCAAATACTTGCACTTGGCCATTGTTGTCGCTTTTGTAGCTGCGCATTTCCTCAAAAGACAACTCCGTCTATTGACATGTTTATGTATACTCGTATATCATATAAAATATTACTTGGTTTTTAAGTATTGCTTCACTAGCATTTTGCACGCGTTACTAAATACTTCATCGTTATTGTCGTTGCTGCTCGTGCTGCTTTTTTATCTCAACGTTTCCCCTAACCACTCAAAATCGTGCGGTCCCGCATTTACACATGTCTTTATGTACATAAAGAAACGCATATATAAGCACTTTTGCAGCTGATTGTTGATGATTCTCTTGCTTTCTTGTAAACTGTCAACATTTGTTATTTGTTATGACGTGTGATTGAGTCGCGTGATTTTTTTTTTCGTTAATAAATAAAATATACGTTTATTTTTTGTTTAACCAGTTAACTAAGTCGACATACTTGCGGTTGTCGGCGGCGCTACAGCAAACGCCAGTGCAACAAAAAATATTCCAAGCGGTTTTTCCAAGTTCGGTGAGTACAATTGCTAAGTTTCCTGCAAGTTTCTATACTATAAGCATAAAACCTTTTTCGCTTTGTGACCCAAAAAAAAAAATACGTAAAAAGCTCAGGCTCAGGCGCGGTCCCAGTAACAGCCCCAGCCCCAGTACCAAAATCAACATATACTACATAAACAGGTAAAAAGCAAGAGTAGTGAAAAACTTTTGCTCACAAAACACAAACAAAATCGCTGTAACAATGGGCTACCACCAGCAGTTTGCTAGCTTGACAAACCAAACAAAAACTGACATAAACACGAAAGTCGTTGTCGACGACGTCGTTGTAGTCATCAAGAAGAAACCTGAGCGAACATGTTAAAATTGTCTTGGACCCGCCGTCTACCCGCCCATTGTTAGGTCAGCGAACTGTGCGTACCACGCCCACCCGCCCATTGGCCCATTAGTAGACGTTTCCGGCCTCAGTGCTCAGGTAGTCAAACTGAATGCCGGAAAATCCACAAACATTGCAGCTAAACAGCATGTGCTCAATATTTACCATCCTCATTGTTGACAGTAATCAGAGCAACAACAATTAAAGCGAATGCTAAGCTGTTTAGTTGTAAGCCCGTCTGGGATATGCCCTTATCTATGCGCTGTCTTAAGCGTAGCTTCAAAAACCTTTACCTTCTTAGTTTTGCAGCTGATTGGCTGCACTGGGTTTATGTTTTTTACTTTACCGGCAAAATAACCGGTTTTCCGGCCATCTGAACTTAAAGCTCTTTGTTACCTACAAACTCTGTATGCAGGCATTTATATATACAAACATAACATATACGAGGTGTGTACAAAAAGTATCGCTAATTTTGTGTTTTTTCAAAAATTATTTATTTATTCATGAATAGCTATTTTGTCCCCTTCAAAGTAATCCCCATGAGATTTTATACACATCCTTTCATGTGCCTCTTCAGTTTAGGGAACAAGAAAAAGTCAGGGGCCAGATGTGGGGAATACGGTGGCTGCGGCATCACTAGTGTGTTGTTTTTGGCCAAAAAGTCGCGCACTAGCAACGATATGTGAGCAGGGGCGTTATCGTGGTGCAAAAGCCAATTTTTGTTCTTCCACAAACCTGCGAATTGCTTCGCGCAAATCTTGCATAACTTGCAGGTAATATTCCTTATTGACCGTTCTAACCTGTGGCAAGAACTCATGATGCACCACGCCCTTGCAATCGAAGAAAACTGTAAGCAAAACTTTCACATTCGACCGAACTTGGCGCTTTTTTCTGTCTTGGTTGGTGCGGCAGCTTCCATTGAGATGATTGATCTTTGGTTTCCACGTCATAACCATAAACTCTCTGGAGCAAATTTGGGTCGTCGCGGACAGAGTCCAACATCTTTTTAGCAATGTTCATGCGATGCTGTTTTCGGTCCAAATTGAGCAATTTTGGTACAAATTTCGCGGCGACCCGTCTCATGCCCAAATCATTGAAAAAAATCGAACGCCACGAGCCAATCGATATGTCTAGGTCCTCTGCAACGATGATTCGACGATTGGCCTATACCATTTTCTTCACTTCATAAATTTTTTCGTCTGTTGTTGAAGTGCTCGGGCGTCCGGCATGCTCTTCATCGTTCACATCTTCTCGGCCTTCTGAGAATATTTTGTACCACCGATAAACGTTGCTTCGGTCCAAGGTAACTTCTCCGTATGCCGCAGTCAACATTCGGAATGCATCCGCGCACTTCCACACAAAATTTGATACAGGCTCTTTGATCCATTTTTTTGAATAGGTAAAAATCGAAGACGAGCCAAAGTACGTGCAAGCGAAGCAGCTGTCAACCATTAAGTGAACATTCAAAATGGCCGAGCTTGTCGGCATAAGTGAGAGACATGAGTACCAACATAGCGCCACAAAAAAATCGAAATTCGAATATTCAAAATTCGCGATACTTTTTGAACACACCTCGTATACATTTATATGTTTGTGTATTATTATCATCATCGTTATTATTGTCGTTTATCTGAATTATTTCTGAGTCATGGTAGATTTAGCTGAGCGGCTGCTTGGGGCTTTTTCTTTGGGCTCGCGTGCATTGACTTGAAACATTTTTCTGACTCAAGATATTTATATTTAAGAATGATTTTAACCATATAGGGGATCTCTTATTTTGTGAAATCAGTTGTAGCGATTCCATGTGGTTTTGAGAGCACAGTCGTAGGTTGCAAGTAGAATTCGGGACTACATTCCAGTTTTGCCTTTTCAAAGTTACCATTTAGTCGCTGCTTCATTATTTAAGCGAAAGACCAACATGTCTCTTTAATAGATAATGACAAAACCGACAAAAACTTTTTCACCTTTCTAACTTATTTACTTTACAAACTTTACAATTGCAATTTATTTTGCAGTTAAGAGTACTTATAAAAGTTTTTATAATGCACCAGACACATTGCCCACACACCTTTGACCAAGGACACATTGACATTTTAATTCATTAAAGGAAAAACACTTTGTGTTTGTTGTTTTGGCGCGCTCTCAAGCTTTTACATAAGCTGTACATATATACGTATACATAGATAGACTTTTATATAAAAGTATACATCGGTTTTTTGCATAAAAATCCCCTCCAAAGCAGCCGTTTTTTAAAGCTTGCCTGCTTCCATCCCATTTTATGAACTTATCAGAGATATTGAGTGCAAAAAAATCAATACCTGTTAATTAATTTTCATATGAAATGAGTTAAGCACGGCTGGTTTTGTTTTGTGAGGGCTTTAAGCAAGTTAATGTAATATTCAATTACGTAAATTTGGAAAATGTCTAACGTATACATAGAAGTATAGTAAATCGAAATGAAGCATTTAATTGGAAGTGAACAAAAATTGAGTTGAAAAATTCCCAGAATAGAGTGACTCACACATTAAATGAATCTTATACTCTGATTAATTTCGAATAAATAATTTGAAAAAAATTTAGTAAATAATAAAGTTAGGAAGAATATTTTGTATATGCTTATATTCGATAGTCAGGAATTGTCGAAATTCCATTTCTCACAAACGATTTCACAGCACAGTATATTAGCTCATATATACAGGTCAAATGCAAAATACTGATAATACTTTTTTACACAAAAGTGAACCTTCTTAAAAAGTGTTTTTTAATAATAAGTAATTTTGGGTTGAGAAATACGAAAATTACATTTTTTTCTTAAGCACCGTTTTTGATATTTTTTGTAAACGTCAATATCTATGGACGAATATGACACTTTTTTCGACTTTAGTTCACGAGATATTGCCGAAAAACTGAAAAAATTGCCGAAAACATGATTTTCAAAAAAATCTTGAAAGAAAAAAGATTGTAATTTTCGGGTTTGTCGACCCAACATTACCCTAAAATAGACCGTTTTATGAATTTTACAATGACCCTCAAATTTGTAATCTAGTGTAATTTCATAAAATATTTTTCTATCATTTTACCCTGTACTTAAAAGTACAAAGTGTATACTAGATTTGTGCAATGTATGTAAAGGACCGAAGGAGGCGCGGGAGACCCCAAGTCCTTATACCAAATACATATCATAACCTCGGGTAGCGATTAAGCTAAGATTGAACAAATAGATCTCGGAGACTAGAAGAGCTAGAGACACCAGAAGATGAAGTTTGTAAAATCATGTCAATATCGTTCACCGATCCCCCGCAGTAGATTTTTGCAGTTTTTTGCAACACCGATTAATATTTTCATCTGAAATTTAACAGAGTGGGGCGTTATGTTTTCGCGCATCTGTGTGTCAAAATTGAACAAAATCGGACAAATACAGCAAAAGCTATAGTCAAAAATATGCAAACTGCTTCATTATTTGACTCTACCTAATTATGGTTACAAGTGACCTCGAATCACAATTTTTGATAAGCTGATTCATGTGGCTCTAATGAACAAATCTACATCCAAATTTTATCACCCCTCAACATATCAACTTACCATCACAATCGGTAAAAATTTTCTGAACTTATAGATATAAAATATAGAATTTCACCAAAAAAAAAAATAATTCCAATTAGAAAGTTCTTAGTAAGAATATGCAGAAATCTGTTTTTCGAGATCCAAAATACAGGGTATTCCACTGTCGAACACCGCCTCGAATGTACCAAATTTTATACGTTAAGTACATTAAGTTTTTGCAAAATGTGGGTAACATCTAAAAGAACACGAGTAAGATCTTTACCAAACTCTATATCAGAATAAACTGGACAACAAAGAGAATCGATTTAGCCATGTTTGCCTGTCTGTTGGTATTACCCGTTTCCTGAAGAACAAAAGAGCATGACACTTTAGCACAAGGCGCGTCTGGTTCTTAACCCGCATTCAGTTTTTTTAAATTGACACTCGTCCCAATAGAATTTCTCAATTTAATCGCCCAATTTTCAACCATCACTACTGTACAGACCTTTTTTTTCTATTGTAGAACCATTTATGGGTCCAAATGTTATTAAAGTCGGTTGGGAACTTTATAAAAATAAGCTACACATATCTAAATATCCTTACGAAACTAACGAAGACCAAAAAAAAAAAAAAAAAACGTAAATTTGTTTATTTTGGGTTTACCAACTACATGAAGGTATCCTATTGAAAAAACTTAAGAACAAATACAATTCTCATTTTGGTTTTTTTTTTGATACTGATTAGTCTTTGGAAGGGCATTAAAGATGCTAAATGTGTAGTGTCAGGGTATTTTCTAGTCAGTCAAGCACTACTGTCGTATTTTAACTGAGTTTTAGACTTTATATACTGATTCAAAAGTTTTTCAAGCATTGTATGTAAATGTATATATGTAAATCCTCTCAAAGGACTTTACCTAATAGAAATAAGCGAATTATGCTGGTGATAATAAAAAGCTAAAAGACTTATAAAGTGTTCGTGGAAATTGTAAGAATAAAGAAATTAAATTTTGGGTTATTTGATACGCTGGTTTTGCACAGGATAATTTATAGTCGATTAGGCATGATTTAAGCTTTCAAACTGGGTAAAATTCTGTATAAATTAAGGCAAATTGATAGAAGAAAAGATAGTCAGGAAATCTTTAAATAAATATGTATAGCAGGCAATACCGGAGCGTGAGAAGTAGTGTGCAGAGCCCAAATCGATTCAATTTGATATTTGGAGATACGGCGAACGTTCTAGGCCGACGTCATACACTACTCCGTAAATTAAGGTATGTGGTATAGTAATGATATTTTAGCCTGCTGGTTTTGTTTATTTTCGAGATATGAGTAAAAAACTTATTCATTTATTAGGTAGAGAAGCTGTTCAAATGTCAGACGATTTGTAAACTAAGAAGTTAAGTCTGAGTCTATAATTATTAAACATATTTTATAATGGATCTTTTTTATGGATCCATAATGGCTCACTTCAGTGTAAACAGCCAAAGCAATTCGATACGTGTAGTTCAAGTGAAGAATTTTGGCTCTTGATCTTAGATATTATATCCGAGGTATATACACATTTGCGCCAAGTCATAGAACTCGAGAATTTATGATCTTCGAGAAGGACAAACGTGCATCACTTGACGAAATAATAAGAATTTGTAAATCCGATATTTAATATTATATCCGAGGTATATACATGCTTGCGCCAAGTCATACATATAGCTCTAGAATTTATGGTTTTCGAGAAGTACGTACGTACATATCTCAAGAAATAATAAAAATTTTCAAATAAAGAACTTAAATTTTACCACTTGACCCTATCAATCAAAATACGCTTCTACAAATCTCCCGCTTATTTACGCTTATATAACTTATTAAGCGCATTTATATGTTTACTAATAGTATATAAAGTTTTATTTGTATAATGAGCATCTCATGCCTAAACATTTGCATTTAGAATTTAGTGGTAAACACTGCAATGAATTTTCTAGACCATTAACTAAAACTGGGTTATGTTTGCCAGCTCCTAATAAGATCATAAACTACAGCCAAGATTTATGACATTTTCTAAGTAGGTTTCTGCAATTACGCATGCAGGGGCACATACGAGCACTTAACGTGGCATCATGCTGCGAATAAAGAAGATAACCGACTTTTGTAAAAATAAAATAAAATCGTCTCTCATTTAGCTATGACCCAATTAAAATCAATTTTCTAAAGGAAATATATTAAAGTGTTGGAAAAGTTGATAAACATTTCAAATTTTTTATGGCACTTTGAATGACTGCAAATGACTTTAGAGTTGAGCAGAAGACTAACTACCAACAGCAACAACAACAAGCGCCTCACTTTACATGCTACAAAAAATTGGGCCACAGGTAACATCCAACTTTACTAATTCTTGCTAGTACTGTCACTTTTTCTATCTCTTCCCACCTATCTCTCTCTCTCTCTCTCTCTCTCTCTCTCTCTCTCTCTCTCTCACTCTCTCTAGTGGCAAGTATTATTTACCATGAAAACAGTTGTTGTTTTTTCTTTTTTGTTTTGTTTTCTTTTTTTGCAATGAATGTAAAACGTGCACAAAAATTTGCATACATAAATCAAACTGTAGGGAGGGCTGGCTTTAGTTTCGTAGCTGATGAAATGAGCAGCAACATTGGCAACACCCAGCTCTATATAGAGTAAACTCAAACAGCCATATAGCCAGATAGCCTTATGGCCATAAGCAACCCATCCACCCACCTGCAAATAAAAGGTACAAGGTGCAGCAGTACTTTGCATATATATGAGTGAGTGTATATGTGTATTAGTGTGATTTTTGTCATTGTGTGTGCGCATTCATTCATTCATTCATTCGTTCAGTTGATTTTTATTTTTCTCTCAGTGCAATTTTATTGTTGTTTTTGATACTCTGCTTTTAGTAAAGAGTATTATGTTATTACTAAAGACTTGAAAACTGCTTTTTATATTACATTATGTGAAATGTATGTAACGGACAGAAGGAGGCGCGGCAGACCCCAAGTCCTTTATACCAAAATGCTTATCATAACCTCGGGTAGCGATTGAGCCATGTCCGTCCGTCCGTCCGAATGAACGCCTAGATCTCGGAGACTAGAGGAGCTAGAAACACCAAACTTTACCAACTGGTGCGCATATTTTCTGGGAAGATGAAGTTTGTTGAATCATGTCAATATCTTATATCTTCCAGTTTAAATACAATCGGTAAAAGTTTACGGAACTTATAGGTATAAATATCGAATTTCAACAAAAAAAAATTAATTCCAATTGGAAAGTTCTTAGTAGGAATATGCAGAAAACATTTTTTCAAGAGAAAAAGTACAGGGTATGCCACTGTCGGGCACCGTCTCGACTGTACCACATTTTTTTTAACCAATTCTGTAACATGTTTATAGAAGATTGATCAGTTTTTGCAATAATTATCTGTAAATGGTGCTTAAATTAATGCTACTTGGTTCTGATATCTGATCACTCTGAAAGATCTATCCAGCCGAAGCTTAGTATAGTTACATGTTTGGTGAATACTTAATTATTAGCAATAATATTTTAATTTTATTTGCTTATTAACCACCTTCTCGATATGTAAAAAAATGTATACTTTATGATTCATAAATTATGAATATTGGGTTTACGCTTAATTTTTTTAAGCGATTTGTTCTTTTCAACTTTAAAAACATAAGAAATATGTCCAACACATTTTTAAGATTTTGATCTATCTTTTAGGTGGCTTTCAGATGCCTCGCTTGGAAAACTTTTACAATTCAGTTTTTCGTTTCCCCAAATCTCATGAAGCAAGTAATCTCTTGAGCTAATATCTGGAGAATGGCAATTATTCATCAAAATTGATATTGTCTTCTTCAAAGTATTCCTCATCGACTGCTACGCATTTATGCCAGCGCTTGATCCAATTCTCGAAACATTTTTTTAATCGGTTTGCGGTATGGCTACAGAGCCATCTTCGATTTTTCCTTGACCTCATCTCGAGTGCTGTAACGCGTTCTACGGAGCGGCTTTTTTGATTTGACTGAATAGGAAAAACTCACAGGAAGCAAAATCAGGTGAATTCGGTGGTTGTTGTGGGGTATTCATTCCGTTTAAAATGGTCTTAAAAATCATGTCTTTTGCGCGGTGCTTATTTGCATGAAATTCGGATCTTTCGGCACCAGCTTTGCAGCGGCACATCTTGAACGGATTCAAAAGCCATGTCCAACTCCTCTGCCAACTCTCTAAAGGTCAATTTGTGGTTTACAATCACAACACGCTCAATCGCAGATGCATACAATACGGCATCACTTTTACAAATGTCAAATGTCAAGCTATCAAAAATTTCATAGAATGTCCATGACATCAAATTGGGTGATTGAGAGCTTCACATTCAGTGATAATTCCGGGAACTTTTTGATGAAGATGGTAGTATAAGTGAAGTTCGCGCCTGAATCTGAACCTGAATCTCTTCCAAGTTTGCCTTTGGACTAGGTCAGTTCGCATTTGAAGTTCTGGGTTGTTTAAGCTGTTTTTAAACGCGCAATATATAGGGTGTTATTTTATGAGTTACTTTTTTTTTTTGAATTTGTAACACAAGTGTTGAGAAAATTTGAATTTATTGAAGAAAACAATTTATTTTTCATCAAATTTGATGTCTTCTCAAATCTTCTTAGTGTCAGTTTTCCGGAACAATATGTATTCCAACAGTATGTTCTTTCTGTCTATGCAGTCCCCGTTTGCCTAAATGTTTTAAGCACCATGCAATCATAATTGGCGATGCTCTGGAAAACAAAACAGCGTATTTTATTCGGATTCGTTTTGAAACCGAACGTTTGGTGCTCCCAATTTCACCAAATCAAATTTTTCATGCTTTGAAACCAAATTTTTTGTTACAAGAGGAATAAAAACGAATCAGCAAAATAGTTTTAAAAAAGTACTCATTTTAAACTGAAATATTTTTTATTATATTAAATATTAAAGATATGTATTTATTGAATTTTTTTTAAATATTTTTTTTCTGATATAAATAGAGAGAATTTATCGGAAAAATTAGGGAAATATACGAATTTATAGGAAAAATAAGGGTAATATTGGAAAATCGGCATAAAACTCGCAAAAAGGAATCCGAATAAAATTATTCACTTTGGTTTTCTCGTTTTCGGGAGCACGGCTGAATAAGATTAAAGCGCAAAGTTGCGTATGGTTAATGCTTATCTGCTGGTCACAAAGAAGTATTCTGGCATTTATGACTAGCCCAAAACGTACTGAACGTACTGAATTCTTTACCTAAGACTATGCTGATTTATTGCTAAGTATTTTAAGAATACATAAAGTCTTTCGATAACAAGCATGTAATTTAAGAAGCAATTTCTCTTGAAACGACCAGACAGAAATTAAAATAACAAATACACGAATCCAATTTATTATAGACTCAGATTAAAAAGTGTGACATTTTATATACATACATACATATCCCTTATCGACAGACCCAATTGTTAGCCAAGTTATTCGAGCTACAGTTAAATATTTTATTGGGCAACCCAACCCCCCCGACAATAAAACCTACCAAGACATGCACGTGCAGGCCAATTAAATAACATGACCTAGAATATGGTAACCCAGTTATGAGCGTGCACATGCTGCACATAATTGTTGTTGTAACTATAGTTACAAGTGCATATATGTACATATATAGTATATAAAAGGCATATAAATGTATTTGTGTGTCTTGTCTATATGTGTATTATCTGGGCTATGTATTTTGTCAACCCATTTGCATGTACTTTGTTGCGTATTTAATTGCTTTGAATTAATGCGCTTGCAGAGAGACATCCATTTGTAGGTTAGGTCTAGCATAGATAACTAGACAATTTAAAGGACCTTGAGTTTAGTAGATCAAAACTTTAATAGAAAACTTTACGTTTTGTTGTACTTTCTTCAAAGACTTGTGCAGTTGTTAAATGTTTAACTAATGTCATTGGTTATGTGGTTTTCAAATAAAATAGTTTACCTTGGTTAATTCGATTTCAATGTCAAGAGCAATAAACAAACATTTACAAATTACACATTTTTCATTATATCTCGTAAGTTAAATAGCGCTTGGTTTGTCTCTGCTCAAAGCTCGAAGTTCTTTGACATGACTTACAAGTATTGAATTACAATGACTGAGCTAAGTTCGTCGTTAGCGTTCAACAAGTTTTATTTGTTAATTAAAATAGCATTTCGTTAAGTTGATTAAATCGATGAATTCCCAAATCACGCAAAACTATCACGTGCGACAAAATGTGGCGGCCATTTTGTCGTGGGCCTCAATTGCGTGACATAAGCATGAAAGCAGCGTTAAGCAAGGCTCGAAATGTTATAGGTTTGGGTTTTCGAACGTTTTAGGGTTTTAGGTTTAGGTCTTATGAAAAAATTTCAAAGCTATGCTGGGAATTCAACTGGTTTTAAAGTACGCAATTAAAAAAAAATTGTATGTAAATTTTGATTGAAATGATACGAAATGTTTCCTGAAAAGGAATGTGCTCTTACAGAGGGAACAAATAGAACAACTCATAATATCTAAAAATCTTTCCTAAGTTGAAGGGTTAGCGGTTGTTTCTACGAAATATAAACATATTGACTTTGTTTAACAACAGAAATACAGAATTGTCCGAAAAGAACTCAGTAAAATTCCTAATTAGTAGTACAATATGAAAGTTATGTGGCGAGTTTTGACTGGGGGGTATTTGGTATTCCCAAAAACTAAAAAGAATTTTTATATTTTAGCCCACACAAGTCCTCCGTACGCTACTTCCTAAGAAACAGTTTTACAAATAGCTTGATCCAAGTGTATTTTGTAGCAGTTCCGTTTCAAAAAGTAAATTTTTACCTACCACCTTTAATTTCAGTTTTAAGCTGATCTAAACATATGTTTGTCCACACTGTTTCTTTCTAAATTTGGATCCGATAGATTTTATAGTATGGAAATAAATCTATATTTTGCTAAGGGTAAACGGGCAAAAAGTTTCCTAACCATATCAAAGCATTACATATGACATTTGTAATGAGCTGACTGTTGTTGCTCACGTTGTTTGTCTGGACCATCTCGTTGTTAAGATCCAGACGTCCTTAGCCTGGCAGATCTGCATTTCTGCTCCACAAAGAAGAATTGTAAAACGATAAACTTTAACTGTCTGCAAATAATGTAGAATTTGTTAAACATAACCTTTTGGACACGCGGACTTAATTATTGAAATACAATTTAAAGATCTCCAGGGGTTAACCGATGCAACCTCAATATAACATTCATGATTATTTACTTTTTGTAGGTTAAATTGTTGAGACGTTTCAATTAGCTAATAAAGCGTATCATTGATTCTTGCTCCGTGTTTGGTTGTGATGTCAAAGTTTGTTGAGTAGTCAGTCAAAGATAAAGTTTCATGTTACTTTGTTGGAGATAAAAATGCTCTATAAGAATCCCTTCATAATTTGACGCCGACTATCACATTTGTTGGCATTAGGGAACTTAAATTCGACCATGAGACTGAAAAGTGGTTAAATATTACGATCAAGTTTTGCGTTTGGATTAAAAGCTAAAGCTTCAGGAAGAAAAAAGTTCAATGCAGATCTTGCAACACACGAAGGATCTAAAGTACTGGTGGCACGCGAGGATAGGGCTCGCGTGCTTTGAAATTGAGAGACTAAACTGCCCCCCACTAGCTGGTTCCAAGGTTAGGTTGGTGGCCTTGCGGCCCATTTTGATGCCTATTTGAGAGAATAGAGAGGGTTTTAATAGAGGGATGAAGAGAAAGAGATGTGCTTGGTCCCCAAGGATCGCCTTAATTTGGTTATCAAATCGTAGCATCGTCTCACTCGCTTTCTTCCATCACATTACCGCTCTCAAAACAAACAATACCGCCAGTTAAATTTGTATAAGTTGGTCAACTTTGAACACTTTAAGCTGATTAGTTAATGACGCCCACACCGATGTGAGCAACAGTTTAGACTTTATTAATAGCAAACCAAGTTTGTAGGACTGAGTTACGTGATTAGTTTTTTTGCCGATATCTGACATATTTCCGCAGACTGGTTAGTGTAAAACTTGGTTCATCAGCCGCTCATCGAACTGTCCAATGCCACCCACCTCCCCCATATATACATATATAGCATGCATGTATATATATGTACATACATATATACTTTATATATTGCATGCCAAACACGTTTGCATAAAATATTATGCTACCAACAACAACAACAACGATGGCGCTGACAAAGTTGTCTTCCACAATCTGTTATTTGCCTGGCACAACGGATTGGCAATGTCATCGCAGTCTAATACAAACATACATATCTATATACATATATATATATTTAGTTAGTATATAAGCGTATGCCCATGTACGCTATATCAGGCAGGCAACCAATGTGCCAAGTGTGACATATATTTTAAGCCGTGTCACTAAGCCAAGCTGTTGCTGAGTTTGTCTGCTGTTGACATTACTCATTGGCCAAGTACTTGGGCATGTGTGGCTGAAAAGTTTTCCCATTAAACGTTTTTCCACTTCAGTAAATATTAAAGTACATTTCAACAGCATTTTCCCCCTTTCTAGCAGTAACTATTACATTTTTTTTGTATATACTCTTTTTTTTTGGAACTCCTTATAGTATGTATATATACCTAAATACATGCTCTTAACTTAGTAAATAGTAAATCAAATTTAATGGGCTAGTATTCAACAATAGGTAATTGAAATTTAAATTGTTTTTCGTTTTAGTGGAAGTGGTAAAATGAACATCAGCTTGTTTTGTTTTTATTCATTCATTTCCAAAATAAAGAATTTCATTAAGCAAATGCTTATTTGTTTTGTAAATAGAGAAAATTTTATGAATTGTTTGGGTGGAAAAAAAGGCAAGCAAACATTAAATGATTTTGAAACGTATATTGGAAGTATTTTAAATATTTGATTTTATACATAATATTGCTTAAAAGCTCTTTAAAGATACGTCTTAAAATTAAAAAGATATCTTTAATTGTCATTTAGCGATTTATTTATTTAACTTAGCTCCCAATTAAAATATTTTACTTAGAATTCAAACGTCGAAATTCATTTTTTAACAGAATCAGAGTATTTAAAATCTTATATATAAAATTCTCGTGTCACAATGTTATGTTCCTTCTAAGCTTACTTACTCACGAACGGCTGAACCGATTTGGCTAATTTTGGTCTTGAAATGTTCGTGGAAGTCCAAGGATTGTTTAGGGTTGAGAAAATATAACAAAATTGCGACGCAAATACTAAAAAGGACAATTTGATTTTCCAATACAATTTTTTTTTTTAATTTAGGTTGGCATTGTGTACACTGTCAGATTAACTAATATTTTTTAGTTAATTGTTTTTGTCGAAAGGAATCACAAAAATTATAAACGTTATAAATTTTATTTTATTGAAGCACACAAAATTTCATGAAAATCGGTTCAGCAGTTTCGGAGGAGTATGGTAACTAACATTTTGAAACTTGAATTTTATATATAAGAAGAAACTTATGTTTTACGTGCTATCGGTGTTCTCATGAACGAGTCGATGAATTTCAAATCTGATTTTTGCGTGTTAGAGGTCAATGCGGAGGTTTTAAGCCTATTGGGATGTGTTTGTGTGAATTGGTTCGTGAGACATACGCATTTTTGTGAATATTGGTTTTTGTGTGAACATACTCCCCCGAAGCGGCTAGACCGATCCTCATGAAATTTTACGTGTTTATTGGGCAGGTCTGAGAATCGGCCAACATCTATTTTTCATACCCCTAGGAGATAAGGGTTGCCACTCCTAACATTCCTGGCAAATCAAGTGAATTTAAAAACTCGGTAGGATAATTTACAATTTCATCAATTTTAGAAATTAATATTGATTTAGTTATTCCTTTCCAAGAAAGTTTTCTTAAGAAGAAAGGAATTCTGCGATTTTTGCTTACAATTCATGTTTTGATTTCTGTATAAAATACATATGATCAGATCAATATTTGCAAATTATGCAATTTCGTGAATTCGCCACAAAAATAAATCATTGGAAGAAAATAAAGATCTAGACGAGCGAGCGAAGCGAGCGTGCCGAAGGCCGGCTAGTATATTATATAGTATTGGGTGTGCAAATAGAAAACCGCCGTATTTTCTCATGATTTGAGGCTTTATTGTAAAAAACTCGTTTCATACTCATTCTTCAAAATAATTTCCATTGTTAGCTACAACTTTTTCCCATCTTTTTGGCAGCTTCTGAATTACTCGTCGGAAAAATTGTTTTTCTTTTGACGCGATCCACGAATCGATCCGATCGGCCGAGCGTTGTCATGCAGAAGTATGACCTTATCGTACCTTTCCGAGTATTGCGGGCGATTTTCCTTCAACGCTCGACTCAGGCGTATTAGTTGCGTATGATACAGGGCTCCTGTAATGGTTTCGCCTGGATGCAAGAGTTCAAGGCGATGAAAAACGACTTGCTGAGTCACTGCCAATAAATTTGTAAGTTCCTGTTGTGTTCTACAACCATCTTCATCCAGTAAAGTCTCTAATTCTGTATCCTTGAACTTTTTCACGGGTCCAGTACGATCCTTGTCTTGCACGTCATATTCGCCATTTTTAAACATTTGAAACCATTCCCGACACGTTCTTAAATTACTCTAAAAACTCTCATGAAAAAGTATCTAGCTGGATAAAGCGCATAGAATTTATAAAAACGTATTTTCACTTTTTATTTAATTAACATACTATATGACTGACTAAACTAACAACTTTTTATTAACCATTTTTTTTTTTCGAAGTTCTCATAAAAAAATTGTTTAAGCACGTCTTTTTATCAATTCTTTATACGCTGTAATTATGAATCAAATCGATGGAGCCAGTTAGGTTTAATTTTCGACAATAAACGATTAAAAAGGAGTATAGTAAACTGACTTAAGTCAAAGGTAAAGGGATACTTTCCAAGCAATGCGTAATGGGCCAGAAGAAAGTCAAAATTTGGTCAAAATGATATTGGAATCATTTTACTTAAATTCGCAAACACCGCATCCAGCCAACAGTTTTTTCGTCGCCCTTTTACTCGTATGCCTCTTTTAGGATTAACTTTAGTATCGAGCTATGCCAGATTCTCCGTAGGCGCTGGAACTCAAAAGCGTACGATTGTTTTAAAGAGTATCAATTCTTTGAGCTCTAAGTCATAGCGCATTCTGTAGATATTGCCATCTAACACTGGTCGGAAAATTCTCGGTAGAATCTTTCTCTCAAACGCTACTAACTGCTTATAGTCAGCTTTACAGAGGATCCATACCTTGAGACGTATATCACGGCAAGTCGAACAAGAGTTTTATACGTCTGCGGTTTTGTTTTTCGAGAAATTAGTTTAGATTTAAATAATATGATGTATTAAAAATAACATCTTTTTGCGATATAGACTCTCTTTTTAATTGCACCTGTCGAGTTACCAGAGCTTAAGAACAAAACTCCTAAGTATTTGAAAGAAGTGACTGATTCATAGCTAAAGGGACCTATCCTCAGGTCTTAAGGCTGATTGGTCTAAGCATATTTTTCTATTTCGTTCGAATTATCTGCAGCCCGAGTTTGTTAACTAGTTCATGGATTGATAGAAATACGATCTTGAGTTCCTTTAGGTTGCTCGGAAGACTTGCTATATCATCAGCGTAGTCACAGATTTGAGATGATTTATAAATTAGTTTTCCGCCTTTATTTCTTATGGCGAAGTGTGGCATCAGGTTAAACATTACTGTGAACAGAGCATGTCCTTGTTTAACTGCCGTCTCTACCAGGAAGGCCTCAGGGAGCTGGCCTTGGTCTAAGATTTTCGCTGATGTGTTTAAGAGAGTAGCGCATAAAAACTAAATACCAGTATCTTTCTTCTGACAAAATACTATGCAATAAGTTTTAAAAGACTCTGGAAGCAGGTGGCATGATAGACAGGTACACTTTGCAAAATCAGTTTCTTTTGTTGGTTTTATATACTTTATGCGGTCTTACTCAATGCCTGTTAAATGTCCCTCATTTTGGACAACATATAAAACTTACGCATTTTTTTGATTTAGCTATAAATTTAAGTGTAGACAAATATGTTATATCACAGCTGGTGGGATTTGATAACTTTGTTTCTAAAAAAGACTATTCAAAAGTTTTGATGGACACATGACATTGGCTAAGACCTTGATTAAATCCGATTCCCTTGTACCCGAATTTCTTATATAACTAAGTTGTGTTCGTTAAAAGCAAAAAAGTAAATTCAGCGCATAGGATTATCTTGCCTAAAGAAATCAAAATTTATCTAGACATTTTTATCACATTAAAAACTTGCTTAAAGCAGCATTTTCTGGCAACATTTTCGCCGTTTTCGAAGCCCTTTGTATAGCTGACTATAAAAAAAAAAACTATTTGAATTACTAAACAATGTAAGCACTTTGTATTTGTATATTTTTTGTCTGCAGACTCAGCTACGATAAGATTATTTTCGCACATGGTGACTGACCAAACAATGTATTCAAAATATGATACAGAGTAAACAATGCCCGACAGTGGCATACGCTGCAGCCTTTTATAGAATAAATATAAAAAATTCTGGATTTGTTGGAGCTTGAAATTCTGTGAATTTTTCGTGAAAACTTCAGATGGAAAAGAGTTCAACGAGCTGCATCATCACGCTCAGATGTTCTCCAAGATCTAATTCTTCAAACAAACGATCCATTAATAATTTTAATATATATAATATAATATAATTACACAAAACTCGAACTCTGCTGATCCCGCAGCTATAGAGTATACACCAAAATTTGCTTATCTAAGCTGTCAAGATGCAAACATTACTATATTTATTATCATATCATTATTATCAAAGCAATGCAAAATTCGAACAAATTTCATTAGGTACTAAGCTAACGCCGCACCAATAATCAGATAGTAGATAACCGTCCGGAATTAATGCTTCAAAATAAATATTTTGTTAGCACCTTTATCGTTCTATTGTTAAAAATTATATGATGAGAATAGTATTGGTGCTGTGTGTTTATCTGAAACATTTGCGCGCGCCCCTATACAAAACGAAATTTTAATAGACCCCAAGTTTTTTTTGTTTTTTGGCGTCCCGTGTGCGTTGCGACAAGAGGTTTTGTCGTTACTCTTTTTATTTTGTGTATATATTAACATTCTTATTTGTTTTGTCACAGATAAGAGTATGTGCTCGTAGTATTCATGACGCAAGATATCGAGGCCAACAGAAAGTGATTCAAATGCGCTTACGAACGAGCATTACGGATTAGTCTAAAGTTCAGAGTTACAAATTGTCTAAATAATGCGTTAAACTGAGGGCATTCATCTGACATTTGCATTCGTGCTAGTTTGGCAAAAATCTTGCCGTGTGATTAGTGAGATCAATGAACGAACCTCTGAATGTCAATGGCATCCATTTCCTGTCTATTCTTAAATCTTGTATTTACTTAGCTAAGACCTTGACTTGCTTTTTATTAGATTAAGAAAGCAGAGAAAGAGAATACTTTATTTATCACGAATTTTTGTGTGCTCTTGGCACCCATTTGATAGATAATTTCTCACGAAATATATAAGCTTGCATTATAACCTGTAGGTATGGGATATGTATTTAAAATTTGTGCGCAAGTTAAGTTAGAATGATCTCCATTGACTTATTTATCGATTAAGTGGTTATATGCCTAGTCAAAGCGGATAATTGAGGTACACTCGTATCTGCATATAAAAAAGATTATACGTTATTTTCTTTTCTTTATTGTTTTAACACAATGTGCTACTGTTTCGTAATTTTTTATTACTTTCTCAAGCATTGCTCTTGATAAGGTCAAAAAATTCACGTTTGTTATTTATCTTGAATTAAGCCAAAGTTCGAAGGTTATCGATATGCGCTGTAGAATGCGGCTAAAATCTCAATTGTTATACCCTGTACCGTAGAAGGATACAGGGTATATAAAGTTACCCAAAGTATGATCAGGGTGACTAGAGAGTCGATAAACCTATAGAGTGAGGATATAGTCATAAACTAATCTGCGTCTCTATCCCGATGGATGAACTTTTAATTGATATGCACCGGACTCACAACAAGAACTTCCCAGACACTTGGATTTACAATATAAAAGTTGAAACACGGAAGCAAGATAAAAATTAAACCTTATAGCACAAAAAGAGACAATAGACTCATAATAAAGGATTGGTCAAGGATGTTCGAAGTTGAAAGTCAAGATGACTTAAGATAGAAGTAGTGGTTGAATAGTACGTTCGAAAGAGAGGATATTGCAGGACCGTACAATGCATAAATAGAACAAAATTGTAAGGCTAAGAATAATATCGCAACCAAATTTGTCATTCGAATTTTTTTTGAGCTTTCAAGTATTATGCCAAATTTGTAAAATCAGTTGACTATATCATATAGCCAAAATAGATATCCGGTATCCGGCTTATCTGGCGGCCTTAATACTATACGGCCGAATACCGCATAAATACTATTCGGCCGGATAAGAATCCGGACGAACTAAAAAAAAATCTGGAAAAACAATATATTGTTAAGTAATTATTTGATTTAGTTAGTCTTAGGATCACTTAAATCACTTAAATGAAAATGAATTAATTAGTACTCATAATTAAGGCAAATTATGGTGAATAAATACTAATTTGTCTGCATTGAGAGGTAGCAAGATGTTTCGCTTCTCTTCATAAATAAGGCCAGTTTCAGAAAAAAGTCTTTCGCCGTACACACTGCAGCAAGGTGCTGAAAGATAGATTTTGACAAACTTTGTTAAATTTGGGTATTGTTTGGCATTAGCTGCCCACCAACAATAAGGGTCACGATTGCGATCAATTCGCACTGACTTTAGAAAAAATCCAGGAACCAAAAAAATTACATACGTTTTGCAGCCACAATCAATCACCCTCAAAAAATCGATAAAAATATCACGATAAGGCTCTTTACTGTCAGTAACAGACTTCGAAGTTCAAGAAGTACCGCCCAATCACAGATTATAGCACCTAGTGCCATTCTTTTGAAACCAGAACTCTTCGACATGGATGTCACGTAAATTTCGAAACAAATATTCGTTGATTATCGCTTTGTATCGATCACCATTGGCAGTACCACGTTGCTCAAAATCATTTTTCGATAAATTTTTATTTTCCTCTACAACAGCGATATTTTCTTTGGAACGTGCTGTTCTCATTCTGGTTGGTTACATTCATCGTGTTTGTCGTTATAACGTGAAATTATCAGCTCCAAATCCTTTGTGCTGGCTGCCGTAGTAGGGGAATTGAGCAATAATTGTTGGGTACCCTTGGAGACATGTTTCCATTATTGTGTTGTTCCACGTTCTTCTGACATCTTTTACGAGAATCAATAAGTGATGGGTTTAAAGATTCTTTAGTTAGAAGCCGCCCCTGATCTGATATGGGAAACAGACGCTTACCTGATGGCAATTTGGCTGCCAAAAAGGCATCAGGGTTTGTTGTGGACTGCTCTTAGCTTCAGGACTCTTCCTCGACCTTACTGGCATGGGTGGCCCTACCGATAGCTATGCTACCGCCGGCGTCGCTCTAGGATCGCCCCTAATAAGCCCTCTCACTACGACAAGGTGCCAATCCCCGAGAGGCTCTATGCTCCACTTAGGAGTTCAGAATTCGTAGTAGTAGTAGTTCCCATTCTGGTTGCTGGTCGGACATCGTAAAAATCTCGTAAATTTGAAGACTTTGTTGTTGTGTAAATTGTTAGGCCTTGCTGAATATATTTCCATTCATATTTGTTAAAAGTAACAACGGATCAGAGATATCCTTTTCGGAAATTCGGTCCCTATTAAAAAATGCACTTTACTAACGAACTTTGAAGGGTCACATTCCTCTATATGCTTTGTTAATACGTTTATAATTTCAAAGTTCGAGCATGAAACATTTTAGAATATAATCCTAAAAGTATCTTGACAGCTTGAGGAATGGGTAATGTTAACAGGTGGGCTGAAAAGCTAGTATCGTTTTAAAGAAAATCATTTTTTTTTTTTTTGGCAAAATTCGAATTTATTATTCAGTATAGTTGCAATCCAGAGCGAATCACTGATTATGGACCTTCTAACTTTTCGACACCATATTAGTAGTACGAATTGTCGTTTACCTCTCCATCGGCGCAATATTTATTTTCAGCGAGCATTGTCTGGAGGTCTGAGGACAGCAAAAAAAAATAAATTTCGATTAATAACTCGTTTGTTTATGAACATATTGTAACCAGATTTGGCATTCAGAAGTTTTTTAGAGTACCATAGCTTTGAACAAAATCGGTTGACTATATCATATAGCTCCCATAAGATGAATCGGTCCAAAAAAAAGTTTTTTATACAAAATTCATTGTGTTTCATTTGTTTGTAAAGATATTTAAACTAAATTAGGCATTCAGATCTTTTTTAAGGTATTATAGCACTGTGTCATTTGATCGAAATCGGTTGACTATATTATATAGCACCACATATAGAACGATAGGTCAAAAAACAAATGCTTGCTTAAAAATTCTTCTGTTTTTGGTTTTTAATGAAGAAACCGGATTTTATTGCAAAAAAATGCTATATCGCAAAAATTCAGCGAATTCACCTACAGCTGTCAATTTTATAGACGTATCTTTTGAAGTTTAGCACTAAATAACAATGATATGGATTAAATTTTAGTGGCGCCCCCTCAGCTAGAACCGATACGAACTTTTCTGCTGACCTTTTATAGTTTCTTAAAGTTCTACAGAAGATCTTAAACTATGTTTTATACAAAGTTTGTTGATCCTTTTCAAAAGTTAAATTGCCAGACTATGTAAATTGAATAGTTTTTGCTTGCCATTGAACTATGCAGAACTTGTTTAGTTGAAATTTATGGCTTTGATTTCGCTTTAACTAGCTCTATTTACGTCTGAACCACATTCTCATGTCTTTTGTTATTAGAATTGAATTTCAAGTGAAAATGCAAATTGTTTTCTTAGTTACAAACAATTGGCAACGTCGACAACGTCACCGTCACCATAGCCAATGCCAGGCTATCCCATTCCCCCAGCTGTTACCAATAACAAGCAACAAGCAGTACCCTGACAACGATATCGTCGACGCAACTTGCAATATGGCCTGATGCATGGCGTTCTGCAAATCGAATGTATTGTCGATGGTTCTTATTTAATTCAGTTGAAAACGTTTTTCAGTTTGTTTACACACTGACAAGTTGTATCGTCTGGCTGGCTTTTGTTCCTGGACAATGTCAGACATTGGCTTAAATTGCGAAATCCAATAAGTTTTCAAGCCTATCTAAATAAGCGCAATCACAAACAGTATCTAGCAGGCTTGTTGTGAAGTTGTGCAGTGCGCTCTGTGTTTCAATACAAAAGTTTTTCTAAAGCGGCTAACACAAGAAGAAACTCAATTCTAATCTATGTAAAATGCAATTGTTCGCGTAAGTTCTCCAGCCAAACTCTTTGAAAGTTTTGAAGCCCTAGGGGCAACGCCAAACAACTTTTATCTAGTTGTGTAAAAAACAAAATTTTAATCAGTGGAGCAACACTCCGACTGTGCACTACGCTGCAATAATTTTCACTGAATAAAAATATATTTGTATGTTCTGTGAGATCATGGGAGTTGAACGATTTGGAAGTATTTTATGGATTGGATGTCTGTATTGAAAGTTAAAGATTTTCAATGCTTGAATCCATTATTGATAAAAGGACTGAGAAGCTTACTGCATTAAAGCTAACGGTCATTTCCGAAGTAATTTGCGTGGAATCAGAATCCGGGGTCAGAATCATCATCATCGTATGGCCATTACAACCCACTCTCGGGATACGGCCGACCTCAGCAGCTCTCGCCAGGTGCCTCTGCTTTGCGCGCGCCTTCTCCAATTAGAAATACCAAGGGAGGATAGGTTCTCCACCACTTAATCTTTCCATCGGAGTCGCGGTTGTCCCCTTCGTCTTCCTTCGTCGGCTTTCGCTTCGAATACCTTTTTCACTGGAGCAAACGATGGATAACGCCATACGTACGACCTGGCCGAGCCAGCGCAGACATTATATTGTGATGCGCTGGACAACATCCATATCGTCGTAGAGCTCGTATAGCTCGTGGTTCATCCGTATGCGTTAGCCGTCCTCAAAATGTACGGGACCGAAGATTTTGCGTAGAATTTTCCTCTCAAACACCCCAAGAGCATCCGGGATCAGAATTGGCTCATCAATTTAGGATATAATGATATGTGAGGTAACAAATTACTTCGGAAATGATCCTTCGCTTTTCAATGACTGAACCATGTTGATCTGCGTAATAAAGGGATTTTAAATAATGGCGCTAAAAAAGTTTTTTGAGTAAAACAAAAACGGTTTTGGATATCAATGAAATTCTTTATTCCTGTGAAAGTACATTCGATGCCATTATGTATGGAACACGATTTTTTTTTGCATGGCCACCACGGGCACGCTTGCAGAAGTCCAGACGCTGAACCAGGGCCGTAGCAAGGATCGTCACTCAGGGGGCGCTCAGAAGATTTCCAGGGACGCTCGCTCAAAGCATTCGAGGACGCCCTGCTCAGCTGAGGGGGCGCTCAGCGCCCCTACGCGCCTTCCTAGCTACAGCCCTGCACCCAATTTTCGACGGTTTTCAAGCATAAATCGGCCGATACTGCTACAATTTCACGTTCGATAATCGTACGAGGTTCATAAATCGTCGATGGCTTGTTGGCAGAGACCATAGATTTTACGTAACCCCACAGGAAATAGTCTAACAGCGTCAAATCGATGAAAGACGTGGGAGATACTGATTTGGGTCTTCCTCAATTGAAGCGCTAGCGGCAGCAATATTCGGTGGTAAATTTTAATAATTTCGACTCGTTGTTATATCGTATATCTTTCCATGATGAAATGGCAAACCTTACTGAAGAGAAATGTCAAGAGAGCGGGAAAAAATATGGCGTCGTTTGGTGTCTCTATCGGCCTACTTTTGTAGCGTGCCTATTGAAAAACCCGATATATGTATTGTTCAAAATTATGTGAGAAGACTTTAAGAAAAAAGTGGATTTTTTTTATATTTACGAGGCGCTTAGAGTACTACGCGTACTACCCCTGCTTCCTCTCGCCTACCTGTGAGCAGGTGTGACCATACCCTCTACCGATAGTTCTGCATGCATTTCGAACTTCTGCTCTAAGTGTTACATAGTCAACAGACATCCATAAGACCCTTAACCCTATGCAACATAGGGTAAAAAAGAATGTAGTCAAAGTTATTAAAAATTTTCAGGCAGCTGCAATTGCTTCTAAGCCGTCAGTGCCTGCCCAAGCGTAACTAGCTTTAATAGTTTTTCCGTTTACGTGTTAGTAGTATGTATGAGTTTCACTCAATTAAACCTGGGCGAAGGTCTATGAACCGTCGACGTCTATTTGGCATTGATTCATCCAGCCAGTGTGCATGGTTTGGTAAAACTTTTCCATTTTACACAATGGGCAGATAAACAATTAAATCGCTTAGTTTAGTTTGTTGTTAATTGTTCGAGCTCTTTGGCATAAATTTGATTGAAAACAAAAGTTATTTAGGTAAACGAATAAGTTTTATTATGATATCAAAGTGATTATCTCTTAAGTAATTAATTAAGGCATAAACCAATGTTTATAAGTGTCCTTAAAGAAAATAAACTAAAGGGGTCAAATAAGACAACCACGGTGGATAGTTGTTGGACCCATTTCTCGATATAACCATCTTACGGAATTGAGGTTTCAGAAAATCAATGGATACGGTCACCGACTGGCACGTAGCACCCTCCTTTTGAAACCACAACTCTTCGACATTGATGGCACATAAATTTGGAAACAAATATTCTTTGATCATCGCTCTGTAACAATTACCATTGACGGTAACACGTTGCGAATCGATAAGTTTGGATTCCTCAACTGGCCTCTTCTGGTTAACAATCGGACACATTGTGGAATGTCAAATTAGTTAGACCATGATCAAGAATACGACGAATATCACGTTCTAATGGACGATTATCAAAGAGGTGAAGACGTTGTTGTGGAGTAAATAAACCTTGATGAATTGTTTGGCCTAAATGACATTGAAACTGGTTTCCGACTTGTCCTTTTCGGACATGCAAAGTTAGTTAAGTAAAAGTTAGAGCAATCAAACTTTTGGATAGAGATACCCTATTATATCAAGAAAAACAAATTTTGTTGGTTTTTGTAGATAAAGTTGGATTTCCCTAATTAGTTGTTAATGAAGATATCAGCACATTTGGCAAGCAAAAAGCACCGTGCCTAATTGCGCGATATTGGTTAATTTGTTTATCTTTTACGATATAGAACTGATTTCAACCTTTTAATCTATATATTTAAAAATGAAATGCTGTACGTTTATGATCGCATAACTCTGAAACGGCTGGATGAATTTGCCAAACTTTTTTTTATTTTGTTTGTTATAGTGTGTAGATCAATGTTTTACTTGTTACGGGTGTTCTCATGAACGCGTTCAAGAATTTCAAATATGATTTTTGCGTGTGTTAGAAGTTGTCAATACGGAGGTTTTAAGCCTATTGTGATGTGATTGTGTGTATTGGTTCGTGAGATATACGCATTTTTGTGAATATCGTGAATATATTTAGCATAGTAGAAAATTGTTCAACACCGGGTATTGAACATTAAGTACAGACAGAAGCGGGCAGGACGACGTCTGCCGGGCTCACTAGTTTGTTAGATAAAAAGATACATTTTTCAGTCGTCCGCGCCTGACTTTATGTAGGTTAGGCACTTAGGCCTGTACAGGCCCGTTGTGAAACCACGGATCTCTTTAAATCCTTTTTGTGAGACACGCTAAGAAGATTTCCATATCGTTGCAGTGATGTGACTTGCAAATCTCCTCGGACATATAAACTCCTGCTCCGATAGGTTATGAAAAAAGTAATCTCCCAGGTGCTTTTTCGTTCGTCTAGAAGCCTTATAGGAACAAATGAAGTGCTCTAATGATGCAACCTCTTCGTCGTCTTGCAGCTTCTGCAAGAATCATAGCTTCTGGTCGCTTGTGTTCCGTCCGCCAGTGTACAGTGGTCGCTCTAACAATTGCCGAACACTGCGACCGGGCACAGCCGTTTGGGTCGATTTGAGGCTATATTTGGCAACTGATTGTACAGTGGGGCTTACCACAGCCTTTGTGCATGGAAGGTACACTTTTCCCTTGTTTGTAGCTTGAACGTGCTCATTGAAATACGAAAATCCTTGTTAGGATAGACATTCCGCCCTGTTTAGACAATTCGTCTGCTATTTCGTTGTCTGTTATACTTTGGTGTCCTGGCACCCAAATGAGGCCATCTCTTGACATGGGTTGGAGGATAGTACTCGAAGTGATGAAGTTATGGATGCCTCGCTACCCGAGGTTTCCAGACCGCCTGACTTTAACGTTCGTTATTCAAGTAACAACCTTGATTGTACAATTTGAATTCGTCGAAGCTCAAATATTAAATATGATTATAAATAAGTTACAGACCCAAAAATTAAAATGAATAATTATAAGAATATACAAATAATATTGTATTTTAATCGCAAAGATGGTCAACTTTTGTGAGCCCAACTTTTATGCTATCCTCAAATCTCGTGATACCAACTTTTGTTGTCTCCTTGTCTTCGGATTTGAACTGCTACGCACTTTTCCGCCTGTTACTCATGATAATAGTCATTACCCATCTCTCTTTGTTTTTATACCCTGTACCGTATGGTACCAAGGGTATATTAAGTTTGTGCAAGCCGAAAATGTATGAGACGTCGGAGACACCCCAAAGTTACCTAAAATATGATCAGGGTGAATAGAGAAGTCGATAAACCCATGTCCGTCTGTCCGTTGAACGCCTAGATCTCAGAGATGGTAAGAGCTAGAGATACCAAACTTTCACATTAGATCCCATATTATTCCATAGGAGACAAGTTTATTTTATTTTTTTGATATCGGGGATAAATTATATAGCTCCCATGGGGGTGTTTGAGACGACCTCGACAAAAAAAAAGCGTTTTAGATGAATAATTCGTTTGTTTATGAAGATATCGTAACCAAATTTGGTATTCGAAAGTTTTTTATAGTTCCCAATCCCTGTACCAAATTTGATCGAAATCAGTTGACTATATCATATAGCTCCCATAGGACCGATCGGCCAAAATTAACTTTTTAAAGAAAAATTCGCTATATTTCGTTTTTTAATAAAGATATCGTAACCAGATTTGGCGTTTGGAAATTTTTTAGACCACTTAAGCAATGTGCCAAATTTGAACAAAATCGGTTGACTATATCATATAGCTCCCAGGGACCGATCGGCCAAAAAATCGATTTTTTAACAAAATTTGTTGTGTTTCGATTGTTTGTTAAGATATTGGGACCAAATTTGACATTCGTGGTTATTTTATAGTTCCTAAGCACTGTACTAAATTTAATCCAAATCGTTTGACTAGATCATATAGCTCCCATAGGACCAATCGGTCCAAAAACACGTTTTTTATACAAAATTCGATGTGTTTTGTTTGTTTGTAAAGATATTTGAAATAAATTTGGCATTCAGATCTTTTTTAAGGTATTTAAGCACTGCGTCAAATTTTATTGAAATCGGTTGACTATATCATATAGCTCCCATAGGAACGATCGGTCAAAAAAAAATTTTTGCTTAAAAATTCTTCTGTTTTTGGTTTTTTGTGAAGAAATCGGACTTTATTACAAGCTAGTGGTACAGGGTATCCTAAAGTCGTCCGCGCCCGACTTTACGTCCGCCATTTTTTATTAAGCCTAATTGCTTCAGATGCAATCACATAATGAATAACCATTTTTATTATTTATTTGTTGTACTTACAGTTTCTCCAAGATGTCCAAGTATTCAGGCAAAAAATGCCGCCTTCTGACCATGATGTGGCTAACAGCATGTTACTTTTTTGTTGAAATCATTGTTGGCTATGTGACAAATTCCATGGCCTTGGTAGCGGACAGTTTTCACATGTTGGGTGATATAGCCGCTTTGGTTATATCATTCTTATCAGTAAAGGTTAGTAAGCTTTTATCACATAATTGACACATTAAACTATGTACTTAATATATTGCAATCCATTTTGATAGATGTCACCAAAGAAATGGTCAAAAAACACATTTGGCTGGGCGCGTGCTGAAGTTCTGGGTGCATTGGTCAACGCTGTATTTCTGGTGGCACTTTGCTTCAGTATTACCATTGAGGCGTGCAAAAGGTAAAGGATAAATAATGAGGATGCTTACTCTACGTATATAAATGGTTTTCTCAAGTTGTATTTAAGGACGTATATATTGTTGTCAAACTAAATCTTAAGCTTTATTTATATCTACCAAGAAGTTCATAGAGTTACTTTTGCGTAGAATTGTGGCTTAAATTTGTTGTTTAGCCACTAGCTTAACTTAAGCTCCGGCGGATAAGATAAGATCCTGGAAAAGTTCATAAGCCAAACTTGCATATTCTTCAAAATAAGAGTAAATATTCAGATTTTTAAATTAGATATGGAAGTGTACAGGAAGTTAGGCCCGGATTTACCATATAGGCAGTGTAGGCAACTGCCTAGGGCGGCATGAATTGGAGGGCAGCAAATTTAGTCGGAAACTTTAAAAACAAAGAATATAAAAGGGCTACTACGCGAAAAAAGACAAGGAAACTAAGATGCGATGAATCTAGAGATGGAGAAGTTAAACTTGTTGGTCGGGAAAACTTTAGAATAAATACCTTCAAAGTCAGACAGAATTTCATCGGAATTACAAAAAAAGAGAGGCAGCTTACAGAGTTCCTAATGAAATATTTTCAGTCATCACAGACATGCATTGTTTGAATGAAAAAGAAATTCGTCAAAAATAGACTGAATTAATCAATTTCTACGATAAAGATATCGAAGCATCGTTCGCCCAATAAATGATTTTATACAAAAATTGGGGGCGGCAAATTTCGCAACTGCCCAGGGCCGCCAAATTTCTAAATCCGGGCCTGCAGGGTGTGATCAACTAAATAAGTTGCTATTATATTAGAGATATACTTACATAGGTAAAAGTCGTGAAATTTTTTGTTTGTTTGCAACTTTGGGGAGACAAATCCCTTAATCTTTTGAAAAAATCTGCAAGCTTTGGATAGACAAATATTTTGGCAAGAAAAATACAGTCATAAAATTACATTTCTGCTACAGAACTTGTTATATTAATAACGTTTAGTTTTCCAGTTCCGCTCCTAGCTGTTTATATAATTACTCTTAAATTAAATGCATTATACAAATTATATACTATATAAGGTGTTTTTACAACTCACCTTGCAAGTTTTACGATAAACGTGATATGTTTAAATTATTTGTACATTCATTTCTCTTTTATACAATTGAATTTTTAAAACATTTTTGTTGCGATATTTAAAATTTTGCATTCTGTATGCATTGCGTGCATATTTAAAAGCTTAACAAGTTTTGTTTTTTATAACTCTCTGTGAATGCGCATTTTTTATAGGCTCTACTTAATACTTTGCACAGCTTTATTGTATTTTCTAAAAGATTAAAACATCTTTTTTTTTCTTTATTCGATACAGATTTATAGAGAAAGAGATCATACACGAGCCACGTTTGGTTGCTATAGTGGGCGCTGTGGGTTTGCTTGTAAATGTGGTAGGACTTGCTTTGCTCTATGGTACGTATGCGTAATTTTATAGTGTCACAATTGATTTATTTATTTAATAATTGTGTTTTCATGTCTAGAGCATGGAGGTCATCATGGTCACTCACATGGCGGTGGTTTGACACGTAATCACAGTCGCCTCACCGAGCTGGCCAATATGGATGAAGGCGAGGATGAAAATAATGATTACGCTTATGAGAAACAAAAGGATAAGCAAGTGAAAAAATCTAGTCATGGACATAGTCACGATCCCGGTTCGATGAACATGCGCGGCGCATTTTTGCACGTTCTCAGCGATGCACTTGGCAGCATTATTGTGGTCATCAGTGCTTGTGTATGTTGCTTCTACGTTCTTATTGATTTTCTGTTTAACGTGTATTTTTATGCATTACACAGGTGGTTTGGTTGACCGAGTGGGAGTATCGTTATTACATGGATCCAGCTTTGTCCATTGTCCTGGTGGCGCTTATTTTGCACTCGGTTTGGCCCTTGCTGCGTGAATCTGCATTGATACTGTTGCAAACTGTGCCCACGCATATTCAGGTTCGTTTAGTAGCATTTGCTTAAGTTGAAATTTTATAACCATTTTATTTTCTAGGTGGATGCGATACAAAAGCGTTTGTTGGAGAAGGTGGATGGCGTACTGGCAGTACATGAGTTTCATGTCTGGCAATTGGCAGGAGATCGCATTATTGCTTCAGCACACATTCGGTAAATTTACTTTAAAATGTGTATTATCTATTGTTTTTAAAACGTGATTTATATATTTTTTAGTTGCCGCAACCTATCGGAGTACATGAAGATTGCCGAAAAAGTTAAGGAATTCTTTCACAATGAGGGCATACACTCAACCACCATACAGCCAGAGTTTAGCGAAATTGAGGGCTGCAATATGTCCGATGGCACATCCAGCATAAATATGAGCGGCTCAGATTGCTGTGCACTCGATTGTCCCACCACGGAAGAGGGTTGCATAAAGGCTACTTGTTGCCAAAACAACAACAAATTGGTGAGCTGTTTATAATATATGATTAGCGTAACTTTTTGTTACATAAAACACATTTTTGTTTATTAAACAGAATGCACTGCCCTCGCCCACGAATTCGCCGTATTTGTGTCGTCAGCGCAATGCAGCCCGCCAGGCCGGTGATGTGGAGGCGGGTTCATTGTTGGAGGCTGCTTCAAATGCCAATAACACAACAACAAGTGCCACAGGAGCAGCTGCAACAAGCACAAACGGCAGCGCAACGCCAAATGGGGAATTAGTCTGACAACATCAAAGCCAAACAGCAGCAATAGCAGCAAAAAAATCAGCGCAAACGCAGCAACCACCATCACAACAACAACAACACCAAGTTCACTTTGGCACAATAACCACTAACATACCTGCGGCCACGCGTGATATAATCCAAGAGGAGTCGAGCGGCAGCACAACATGCTGCTCCAGCAATCAAGTAGCTTCCAAAAAAAATAGTAACACAAAAAAAACAACGCCCACACTGCACGTTGAGCTGCTGCCCATCGATGAGGCCAATGTCAACGGCAGTTTAAACCTTAACCTTTCCGTAACCGCACAGCGTCGCCGCGAGCTCAAGCTACGCGCTGAACAGCAATGTCAGGAGCAAGTAACGCTCAACGCTGGCACATGTACGCGAAATGGTGATGAAGTGGCGCTATGAATTCAGTCGTTGCTGGAACTTAAAATTTGAATAGTTATTTAAGTTTTTTATTTTTATTTTATGCCAAGTTTTGGTAACTGTTGCATTTTGCTGCAACTGCGCTATGGACTGGGCTGCCTTTGGGCAGCTTTTCGGATAGAATTTTAATTTTTGTCTTAGTAGAATTTACATTCTGGTATAGCATACTTTATAAAATTATAATAATTGTTTTGCGCTGTGTGCAAAGGCATTGACAAATGGAAAGTTTCTGATTGTTATTTATAACCCTATAGCCGAGTTTAAGGTTTAGTTTAAACCCACCAGCACTTTATCAAAACTAGATAAATTCAAAGATTTAAAAAAGAGCCGGTTATTATGCATATACATATATATATATTGTATGTTAGTAACTAAAACGATTGTAGTTAATTGTAAAATTAAGATCCAAAAAGAAGAACCACATAAAAGATACGTTTTTTACATTTTGAAAAAGTTTATACGTGAAAGAAATAATGTATTTAAAAGTTGGCTGAAGTAATACAAGCTTCCCAATATAAATAGACATATAAATAGTTAAAACCTAAAGAAAATTTTTTCCTGCTTTGTACGGGAATATGGTTGAGTGTCGCTTTAATAGAGTTGCAAGATGCATACGAAAAATATGTATGTATTATTATAAAAGTTCTTAAAAAAATATATATATACTATGTTTAGGAAAGCAAGATATGAAATATTTATAGTTTCTTATTCTTAGTAGTATATGCTGATAACTGTAAAAAGTTGTTTTATTATAAATATATGTATTTTATGCCGCGCGTGTCCAAGCAAATCCGCCAGAAGCGTGTATTTCTTATTTAATTTTTTTTAGTATTTTAAGTGTGACATATAGAGAATCAACTAGCTATACAAATTGTAAATATATATGTGCGTTAATTGCTAATATATATATATATTAATACTTTTGATTCTTTTCTGTGCATGTGTTTGTAAATATACCTCAAACATAATCATTAAATTAAATAAAATATAGAAACCAAACACAATGTATTTTTTTTTGCAAAACTAAGATACATATATAGACGCCCATTGAGGAGGTCAAACAGTTTATCTATCTAGGAAGTTTTGTATCGTCAGACGGAGGAACGGATCTGGATGTTAACAGCAGAATAAGTAAAGCCCGCACCGCCTTTGGAATGTTGCCTTCAGTATGGAACTCTGTCAAATTTCCCTACGCACCAAGTTAAGGCTCTTCGAATCCAATGTCAAGTCTGTACTGCTGTATGCCTGTGAAATCTGGAAAGTCTCTACCTCCATCACGAGAAGTTTACAGGCATTTGTAAACCGCTGCCTTCGATACATTCTTAAGATCCGATGGCCGCAAATTACATGGAATCAAGAATTGTGGCGCATAACGAGTCAAAAGCTTCTGAATGTCGAAATTAGACAGCGGAAGTGGCGCTGGATTGGCCACACGTTGAGGAGACCAAACAACAGCATCGTGAAGCAATTCTACGAATGGAATCCTCAAGGTACACGGCGAGTTGGTAGACCAAGAACTACTTGGAAATCAACAGTAGTGGCCGAAGCAGCAACACAGCGTAAAACGTGGCCACAGCGGAAGTATCTGGCCACAGATCGGGAAGGATGGAGGAAGATTGTCGCCGCCCTATGCCCCACGCGGTGTTGAAGGACTTGAAGAAGATATATATATATTTTTTTTTATTATTTCTTTTTATGTATACGGTTGCTTCTTAGCAATAATTAACAATTTTTAACAATGTGTAACTTCTTTGGAAAATAGCCAGATTTAATTTAAATTAGCAAAATAACAACTCCTTTGGAATGTCGATTCTGTAGTGGTTTCTAAAAGAAAAATGAGAATACATAAGCAAAATAATATGAAATCTAGTACAGTGACGTCAATTCCTTACCTTATAAAAATAACAAAGCTTATGTTACTGCCTCCAATTATACTACTGAATCCATATTATAGATATACCAAGTTAAACTTCAGTCTATCTTACTAATTTTCAATATTCTCGCCTCTCTGTTGCTTTCGCTGCTCTGAGAGGCTCAGTTGCCGCTATAAATTCTCCTCGAAATTATTGTCTGTAGTTTCCTCAACGATCGCCTCATCCCAAGGTCCATGTATGTTAAATTTATAGCTCTGCATTTTTACAAAGACCAATGTGCAAATAAAGTTAATAAAAATTATGGTGCCAGCATATAGGCAAAGAACCGGCTTCGAAATCGCATACAACGCCGTACAGCAAATTCCAAAGATAGGCAGCATGCACAAAGGATGCCAAGCAGCTGCCGTCACGATAGGATAAAGCACAAAGAAAATAGCAGCATCGACCAACAGTACAAAGGCGTGATATGATGTAGACAGACGAGAGGCAAGGCAAATGGCTCCAAATATAGCTGCATTCAATGAGATGGCTTTAGAGACCATAGCAGCATCCAATCCGTAATCGAAGAAAAGCAAATTGCCAAGAAGTACGAAGAATGTCATTGTGTAAATTGTATCTGTGCTGATCGCTTGAGTGAGTGTATGCAGCATAGGTGAAAATATGTAACCAAAAAGCAGCACCGTAACCAGCGTCTTCGAATCCTCGCTAAGCAGTGCCCAACTTAAACTGGTGCCACGATAGAAAAGATAACCAATACTAGTGATTATACAAGTAGGCAAAAGTATTGCAGTGGGCGTGGCGAACTCATTTAGCATAACATAGTATAAAATAAGAAAGCCGGCTATGCACGAGATTTGATTGTTCAGCACCGTAACTCCTTCAACTGCCTGGCGGTATGTGTACAGCTGCACATGAAGATTGGTACGCAAATCCTTCAAGAAACTGGCATCCGTATAGTTATCGGGGTATTCACGATTGGAATACAAATTTTTAACCCAAGGTTTACGCTTATTTTCTGTCAGCTTAGCCATTACTTGTTATTTATACTTTTTCGTAAACTTTTGAAACAAGAATTGTTTGTGTACGCACAGCTGTTGTTGGCCAAGGCGTTGCCATTTACGATTTTCTTAAAGTGATAGGCGCGATACATCGATAAATATATCGATAAGCTGCGCTAAACATTTAAATGTATTTAAAGGAATACAAACTACTATTTATTTGTTAGTTATATTTAATCGTTTATTAGTTATAAAAAACTCATTTGTCACATTATGTCTAGTACTTTTAAGCTACTAAGGCTAAGCTGCCCATTTTCAATTATTGTCAGCCAAATTCGAAAAATCATTAACACGATTAGTTTACAAAATTCTTAAAAGGTATTTAAATATTGCATTGTAAGTCTATTAATTTGTTACTGCATGACAAATTGCACACATAATAAAGGCACAACAAGGCCAACATGAACAACAAAAACATTTGTTTAGAAACAATAACAACGTTGAATTAGTCAATTTTTCCATTTTATGACCAACCGCCTGTTAGCTTGTGAAAGAGTTCTTCATTTAATGTCTGATTGTTCTCCTTGGAACGCATAGCCATGAATATATATCCGCCAATAAACTCATGCACTACCTTGCAATCAGCCGAAAGGCAAGAAAAAACCACATTTTCATCGTAAAACTGAATCATCATGCACTTAATGCCCCAATTAACATTCCAAGCTTTCATGGTATTATAGCGCCATGTTTTTATATGGTCGCCTGTGCTTAAATCCATCCGCATGATACGATTGTGCGCCACTCCCAGAAGTTCTTCTCTTTTATGTCCATCAAACTTGATGATAAACAGTGATACACCAAAATCTGGCAGCGATTGCCAAGCCTGTATATATTTCATCTTTGCCTCTAGCACCGACAAATCGCGAACATTGACATGTGCCTCTAATATACGCTGCACAGCTTTACCGGACAATTTTCGTTGCATTTTCTGGGACAGATAGTCGGCAGCATCTACTGTACTGGCATTAAAGTTAAGATGCACATCATGTGCGGGCCGTTGCATTTGCAATAGCGAGCGTATGCTCTCCACTTCGCTTTCATATGAGCTGTCCGCCAAGGAACGGCCCTTAGCGGCCAAACGGCAAGCAGCCATCCATTTAGCGTACTGCTCTTCGTTATCGCAGCGAACCCAGACTTCACGATTGGGACTGTTACGTCCATCAAGTGGCACTTCTAGGCGTATGGCGTACTTGCCCTGCGCTAGACGCACATCCGGCGTAACCTCACAGCCACGCAAATTAATGCTTATCAACGGAGCAGAGCGTCGGGATTCCTCTTGGGTTTTATACAGATGCAAATGCAAGTCGCGATATGTAAAAAAGTAGCGCTTGTAGCCTTTAAGTGTAAAGCGTTGTGGTTTTAAAAATCGTAAATAGTCCGACAGTTCTGGTATGTGCGTAATATTGCTAGCATCGTTGCCAGCATTCGGACCCTCCAATGTAATTTGCAGCTCCTTGAGCGCCGAATCTATGTCGTCATCTTCATTTTCTTGACTGGACGTATCAATGCCAGAATCTACACCACTTTGAGGTTGTGCATCCACTTGATGATTTACCTGATATTGCAAGGCAGCAAACATTAAAATTTCTTCTTCAGTACAATCCAATTCCTCATTTAAAATGGCCCATTTGGCCTGTTCGTATAGTTGATTAATGCGTACTTGATCATACTTTGGGTTTAGATCAAAAAATGTATAGTACTTGAATCTTAGGCAAAGTGTGTCAAAGTCCCTTATGCCCTGTTCCATAATTGAACGTGATGAATCTAACCAGCCAACATTGAGACGAGCTTTTTCCACAAGTGATTTTGGACGCAATAAACGCGCACGCACATCGGCGCTGGGAGAAAGTGGAGAGCTGGACAAGTTTTCCTGAAAATCACCCAGGCTGGAGGAAGAGTCAAAAGTGCTATATCCATTATGGCTGTGTTTCCAGAGATGTGGAGTAGGCGAACCAATTGGTGTGTCCTGTACTGGCACTCGTCTTGTTGTAGAATTATGTGGTGATAGTGGCGCACAAAAAAGATTTCCATGAGGAGTAGTCTTATCTAGGCTGTCATTGCTGCCGCCATTATAAGCAGAATTCAGTGGTACAAATGAATTGGTATCAGGTGCCGGTAATAAATAAGATGTGCCATCAGGTTCAGCAATGGGTACGCGCTTCTGATGCGGCAATTGTGAAAAATTTTTCTTTAAATGCTCGGCCTCCAAAGGCTTGCACAAAGATAATTCCTCGGGATAGCGTATGTCCAAATGTTTGCAAAGATGTACAACAGCCGCAAAAGTTTTTATAGAAAAATCTACGCGGCAATCTAGGTAACGCAAATCTGGCAGCTGCACTCTTAGTGTCTTATGCATAGGCGTAAAATGCAGCAAATTATCAGCTTGCACACCGCACTGATCTAACGTAGCGCGTGTTCGCGTCAGCCAAGTATTTCTGGCAGGCCACCAAAGTGCATGATCTGACCAGTCCTTGGGATTTTCAGGATCAACCAATTGCAGCATTAGCCCACCAATATGCTGGTCACCGCGCACGCGCATTGTGCGCTCCAGCTGCAGGTCAGTGATGAAAATGCGCAAGTTCCATGAGTTTTCGCCAACGTGAATCATTGCAATGATTTTATTTTAAACGCCGAAGTCACTACGTGCCCTTTATTTGCTATATCAAACGTCCTTGTGGCACCTATAAGCAAAGGCGACGACGTCGATTGTCCGCCTACAAACAAAAAACCACAGATGTTCAAATTTACTGAATTTAAAGCCAAATGACGTAATTTTTGGTACACACTTGAATGCGGGCGCGTTGCATATAACGTAATACTTCCGGATGCACGTAATTGCACTGATTGATTCTTTCGAAATTTCACTTAATAAATGGAGCAATTAAAGAAAACTCATTGAAAAAGAAAGCGCCTCAATGGGCCAGTGTTGTTGATGTGATAGAGATATATCGCTGTACCGATAGTTGTAAAATTTCGATTATTGATTTTACATATCTGATATTCTAACTATCGATTTTGGTGTATAACGATATACAAATTTATTTAAAAAAATTTAATAGTATTATTATATTTTCATGTATTATGAAAATGGCTTAGCAAAATTTATTATTATATTGAAAGTGAAACGTTTTTTTTCTGTATTTGTCAGGTTGGTAAATTAAAATTGGCATCGATAGTTTAGCCACCGTTAGCTGTTTTCCTTTGTTGGTCACCATGGCAAACACGTCAGATGGAGACACATTCCAAATAACAACTTATGCTTTTTTTAAAGAAAATAATAAACATTTAATTTCGTTGCCACAGCAGCATGTTTATAGTTTGCCTTAAATGTCAATAGCACTTTTTGCCAAGCGCCGGCTTTATTATATGTTTACACAAACTTCTAAGCACAATAAAAAAAATTGCTTACAGCTTTGACACTTTACAGTCACAACACCAAAAAAAAGGAAATATATTACACCTGGTGTGATTTTAATGGTATCACCACGTAAGCCGGCTTCGTCTGGAAATAGTTCAGCTCGTTTGGCCACCAAAATAATGGCGTAAGTATTGAAGCAGCAAATTAATTTTAACCTTGACAGTTCAGCGTATTCCATACTTGCAGTTCCTCTGCTAAAAGTTGTGAAAGCCTTTACTCGGCTAGCTCACGTGAGTCTGCTTGCCAGATATACCAAACTAAGCAACAATCTCTTCGAGGCTATGGCCAGAAGCACTCTAGCAATGGAATCGTTCAGCATGGCAAACCACAGCATGTCAGTGATATACACCAGCGTGTAATGTCAGCACGTAATTTGCGAGCGAAATCTTTTCAAAATCAACTTGCCGATGCTCAGGCAGAAATTGCAAACTTGGCGCACGAGAATCGTATGCTGCGCACACTGCATAAGCGCCAATCCTCAGCGTTATCTAAGTATGAATCGACTAATGCGGAGTTACCTCAATTGCTGCATTCTCATTCCGAGGAGATACGTGTTTGGCAAACAAAATTTCGCAATTTGCAAACCTCTCACAAAGATTTGGAGCAAAAACTTAAGCAAAAGGAGGCAGTTATACTATCCTTGTCGGATCAGAATAAACACTACAGTCAGCTTAACAAGGATAAGTAAGTCTCTTTATATAAAACCCTGTTGGTCTGATAATATATATATTTGTCGCCTAGAAATCTTGATGAACGTCAACGCTTACAGGAGAAAGTGCGTAATTTAGAACAACGTCTGCAGGAAAGGGACAATGAAATAAGTTTGATGGCTCGTAAAGTGCAGCTTGAATCAAAGAACTGTCGCCAGCAGTTGCTTAATGAGCAAAAGAAGAGCAAGGAAATGCTGATGAAACTAGAGAAGTCCAAGCTGGAATTATCTGGATACCGGAAACTGGAGGAGTTTACGGTAAGCTATTGCTCTAATTGCAATCTTTAGAGTATCAACTTATTTTGTAACTTTGCAGATGCCCGGCGAGAAGCCCAACCCCATGTCTCTAAATCGGCGCCAAAAACAAAACAAAATAGATGATACTACCGATAAGGTTGACAAATTATTAGAAAACATCGACAAGGGCATCGAGATGAACAAACACTGTAACTTTGATACTTTAACCGAAACGTTTGAGGCCGGTAGTACCTTCGACTTTGGAATGGATGATAATAATGAAAAGAGTAGGACTCCTTCGCCACAGGCTAACAAAAAAGCTAATTTAAACACAGAGCACAAAGCTAAACCCAGCCAAAGGGCCAAACTGACGCTGCCTCCAGCCAATGGCGTGTCCAAGCAAGTCCAGCCACCCAAGATGCGTGCCACGCTTAAGCAATTATTATCCAACAGTAAGCCAGGAGTCAGCAGCAAGTTACCCATTAGTACGGAAGCCGCACGCAATTCAGGAGGGGCACGATCACGCTCCAAGAATAAAGGCAACGCCAATACAAAGGAGAGTGTAGCCGGCAGGCGTAACGACTTTGAATCTTCAGAATCATCGTCAACCGATAGTACAAAGGATAAATCTATGCCCTTTTTGAGCGCTAAGCTAGATGACGATTCCGATCATGATTACGGACTAGGTGGGGGTAATAGTTATGGATTGGTTGATGAGATATACGAGGATGGGGAGAACCCCAATGATGCTAGTTTGATTAATTTTGAATCGTATAAGGATAAAAGTGTCGGTGAAGACGACTTGTATGACGAAGACGATGAGGAGCTAGACTCAAGCAATTCCATGGTAAGCTTCTTGTTTGAGTAAAGTACTGGCTTTATGCAACATACACAAATTTAAATTATTCGTAAATTTCATCACTAGGAAAACACACCAAATATGCAGCGAATGAAAGATGAGGTTTCCAGCATACGCAAACAAATCTCCGATGACTACAAGGAGCGTGATAGTTTTCTGAATACATTTTGCCGTCAGACATCGGGAATTAACATGCGTGATGATGCAGCTTTGAAGAAACGCAATAGTGTTGCAACAGGCTCCTCTAGTCACATGGCTGGTAGCCGTAAGCAACATCTGCTAGCTGCACTTAAAGCCATTGATGACACTCCGCGCCAAGATTAACTTTATCACCAAAACAGAACACAGACAACACTTATTAGTTAGAAGTTTTATTAAGATAAACTCAGTTATTTCTATTTTTTAAAAAGTTCAAATTTAATAAATTTTCGTTGTCATAGCTTAGCAAACGCGGCAGTTACTCCATTTATGGCTATGTACATTATTTAGCCTTCCATGGATGTAAATGTAGACTGTTTGCTAAGCTGTGTCTGGAGCATATATCAATGTAAAATAATTTAATAATAATAAATAGCAAACTATTGGTTTGAGGCTGTGCCTTAACGTTTTAAACTCGGACCGAAGCATATGTCAAGCTACAATATTAGAAGCTTAAGAGTTTCATTTACATAAGGGTTTTACGGATTCTATAAAGATCGGGAGTTCAATAAATTAACGCTTATAACCTAAATGCATTTTTCAACGGATTGCTATTGGTTTTAGGCAATACATATTACCAAATTTAGTTAATGTTCCAAATGATTCCAAGTCACATGGATTGCACAGCAACTAAATTAATTTCTATTTTTATTTTCTAAAAGTACAAACCAATAAAACGGCAAATCAATCCACACCAAACCGACTCAGTGTATCATATTGAAAGAGATATACAAAATCGTAATTAATTAATCCTCGATCTAAATCGTTTTAACGTTTAGATTCGTAGCAACTCCCATTATAATAATTACATTATGTTTACAAAATCTTTATTTACTCATCTACTTATGTACAGTCACAACACATTAAGCTTTAATTTATGTCGTCTGCTTTCCCCTCATTTTGCTGATAGCCCGCGAAACCTTCTTGCGCAATTCCTTTTGTCGCCTATTCTTGGACGCCTCTTCAGCTTGTTTCTTTTCACGGAACTTTTTCATACGTTTTCTGGTTTCGAGTCGATCACGAGAACGCTTATCCTTAAAGTTCGTCTCAATCATTTTCATCATTTTGGAAACCTTTTGCTCATAAGGTGAATTAATTACGGCTACACGCTCTGGGGCCGACTGCGGATCAAGTGGACCCAGCTTGGGCTTATCCTTGTATGGCAGCGCTCGTTGCAGAGCCTTGGGTATAACCAGCGGTCGGAATATTTTGGGCTTACGCACAATTTCCGTATACATACTGTCCTGTTGTGCTTGGTTCTGCAAAGCACGCTCACGTTTCAGCTGGCCTAGGGTCTTCATGCCCTGCCATTGGGTCTTTTGCTCGGGCGCCAAAAGAAGTGTGGTAATAGGTGCATAGAAACGTGGTACATCCACACGGAACCAAGTGCGACAAAATACAATGTCGCTTAGCACTATTTTATCTTCGAAAGTGGCACGGAAAGAGCCTTCGGGTGTGTGATGACCCTTTTTGATTTGACCACGTATGCCCGATACGGTTTTAATTTTGGCGCCCTCAAATTTGGCGACTTCCAATGAGGTGGTAAACATGTCTTTAATAAAAGCTGTCTTCTTATAGATTTTGAATGGATGACCAACCAGTTTGAGTTTTTTCATAATCTGCGATGACTTGTCAAGCTCAGTAACACATCCTGTGGCAGCTATGCGAAAACCAAGTCGCTTCATTTCCTCCTGATCCTGACGCACTGTTTGCAAGGCAAGAAAGCCAGTGTTTTGCGGCGTTATAGGGCCCCAAAAGGTCATACTGCAGGTGACATGATTGGGCGTATATTTAAGATAGCGATGTCGGAAATTATCCTCCACTTTGGCATAAATGGGAACTGTCTGAAAACGACGCCAGCCCATGGATATGATAAGTGGATCACCGGTTTTTAAAATTTTTTTATACCAGCGATGTTTTTTGACCTTGCAGTTGACATAGCCCACGTTCTCCTCTGTCATATTTAGTGCACCCACTAAAACCGGATAACTAGCGTCAAAATATTGCACAAACTCTGCTGGCAAGTTTTTAAAGCCCAAACGCACATAGAGTCCAGCACGATAGCCTTCAATTTGTATGCGCAGATCATTGTCCAGCTGCGCAAACTCACTTTTATTGAGTTCGCTTTGTTTTTGTGCCTCTGCTTTTAAGTCTTCATAAAAGGAATGATCGCCCGTAATGCGTCCAGTCTCTTCGTCGCCTTTTTCACCTTTGTTGTCGTACTCTGCATCGAATTTAGCTTTGAGCTTAAGCTTTTTGGCCATCAATTCAGACTTGGTTAGATTTTCTTCTTCCACTCGTGTTATCTTTCGTTTTGGAGCTGCAGCTTTGCTCGTTTCATCCCCGGCCTCTTCTTCGTCAGTGCCATCTGCAGTGCCCAAACTGGGCTTACCGCTATGCTGCTCGCCTGTTTCCAGATCCTCGAAGTCACCATAAACCTCACTGTCGGCATCGCTCATGTCGTCCAACTTGAGCAAATTTTCAGCATCCTCTGATGCTTTCCACTTTCCCGTAACAAAGCAGTTTTTAATGAGGTCCTTGTTGGCGTCTGTCAGCCAGTCGCGACTGCTGCCTATAAAAGAAATCAAAATATTTACCTTTCTCAGTTATGTAAAGAATATATTGACAATTGACCTACCGCTCTGATAGTCAAAAAAGCAACGTTCGTCCTGGTCGCGCATGTCCTTATCCTTCTGTAAATCGGTTTGTTTTTTAGTTGCGACTCTAAACAAGCCACCCAACTCATCATCAGAGTCGTTAGCATCATTGTTAGCGTCATTTTCCTGTTTGGAACGCTCGTTTTGATTGTAAACTCCGTAAACCAAACGCATTAAGTTACGCGATTCAGAGTGGCGTTGAAGAAAAGCGTCGCGTGCTTTCTGCGCCAAATTTGTCTTCCAGCTCATGTTGTTCTCCAATACTTGGGCTTCATTAGCATCTTCGTCCTGAGAGTCTTCATCTTCATCACTATCTAAGCCGCCTTTTGATTCGCCTAAGCTTTGATACTCCTCATCGCCAGAGGAAGCTTCTTCATTGTCTTCGTTGTCACTATTTTCATTGCGCCAATCATCCGCACCAAATTCATCAGCTTCTTCATCGCTAGATGAGGCTGCATCCAGACCTGAATCTTCAGCATCCTCGTCTTCACTGCTTTCGGCCTCGTCATCACTTTTAAAATCTTTTGATTTAATGGGCGCACCATCGGAGAAAAGTCGAAACTCTTGCTGCTCGATTTGCTCATCCATAGTGGCCTTCTTGTCGATGAGTTTATTAACAAGCTCGTCTTGCTCCGTGATCTCTGCGGTTTTTTCCTTGTGCGAATGAGAGCCTTGCAGTTCTATATAGACTGCGTCTTTATCATAGACTATTCCGCCAACACCTGACATAGGCGCATAGAGCAGACGTTCTTTTTCTAGCAAGCTGCGCTTTTTCTCTTTGCCGGGTAAAGGACATGGATCCGGTATGACGCTTAATTCATCGATGCGTGCATCACCCAAACCTGCTATATGCACCATATGCTCCTGCTTGAGCGGCACGCCGCGAACATAACCATAAAGCACTACTTCACGATCGCATTTAGGATTACGGCGTACAGTGTCAGTATTTGTTACATCTTCCATGCGGTCCACCAATAGATAGCTATGAGCGCCTCGCCATTGCAGTGGACGGAATTTCATGACAGATATAAAACGGCCCAGATTCTTGATCTCATTGCGCAAATACTCGCCATGTATAAGTCCAGATAAATAAAACAGCTTGGCGCCATCGTACACTTCTGTCCAGAAACGATGCTTTAGTTCTTTCTTGCGCTTCCGTAGCTGTTTGGGATTTTTTATCATATCTAAATGCGTTAGGACACCCATGATTTTGGGCATGCCATGCACCTGGCAAATGTTTAGAAACTCAAAAATTTCCATTTCAAAGCCATAACTTGCATCGCAAAGTAGCAGCACTAAATCAGCACACTTGGCCACATCAATCATGGAGTTGACATCGTTATTGCACTCCAGCAGTGTAATGCGACGTTTTTTCGAAGTAACTATGGTGATAGGACCGCGTATATCAGTTACATTGGTGCGCGTAAAGCTCTTGATGAGATTTTTTATGACTGTGGTTTTGCCCACCTTGGGTGGACCCACGATAGCAATCAATACCGGAGGTGGCTCATCCGGAGTTTGGTCAACCAAAGGTATATGCTGTTTCTTGGCAGTCAGATCCTCTTTACGGCGAAAATTTCGCTCAGCACGTTGTGCCGAATTGATGGCAAAAGCCTTTGGGTTACGCTGGCGCGCGGTTAGTTCGGGTTCCTTTTGATTTAATTCCTTTTTGGCTTTAAACTTTTTCTTTTCAGCCTTAACACCAGACTGGCGAGCGCGGTGCTGTTTGCGCTTATCTTGGCCTGCATCGTCGGCCATTGCTTGGAATTCTTTGTAAATTAAATGCAAATTAAATAATAATAATTTTACGCTGTTTATGTGTTGCACGTGCAGTCGCTAAATATATAAGTAGTGCTGCCAGCTGGTTGCTTCAGTGATGCTTTTATATCGATATATTTGATAACGATAGTTATTTAAACGATTAGTTTTTTTTGGCATTAAAAATTCGGCAATTTGCCGGTTTGTCACTACGGTCTGACTGTAAAATTGCGCTGGAAGTCATTTTTTCGCATTGTTCACTTTTTATGCTAAAAACGTAGCAAAATGTGTCGGCTTGCAAATTGTTAATACTAAACAACTGCGTAGAGTTCCAAAGTATAATTTTACTCGAGGCAGTCATACACATTTGGATTTTAATTGGGCACAGTACACGCCGCAGACAATAAAATAAAAAACTAAAGCTTGCTGCAAAGGCGGCGCGTAGTAAAAAGTCTTTAAGCAGCAGCTAAGCAAGAAATTCAGCTAAAAGGGTAAGAAATGGGGGCTATGTGCAGCAATTGAGTGCGCAATTAAATTATTGTGCAATTATTGCCTTTTTAAATTTTCCACAAAATAAAAAGAAAAAATAACAAGCTGGTGGTTAAGCTGATGGGCGCGTCGATAATGGTGTTGCTGCTCAAGACCTTATAACATGCATTTGTTTGGATCAACATGCTGCAAGGTGTCCTTCCTCTAGTCTGGTCTAATACAATGCCCTACAGCACGCTTGTGCTCTGCTGACCTTGCACTACTATTGATTTCTGATGCCACATGACAAAGCCAAAAAAGCAAAGACAAATCACATCAAAGACCAATCAGGCGCTGCACAATTGAAGGTTAAACTTTTCTATGGCCAAAATATGTGCAGACGGCATATAAGTAAACGCCACATACTAGCACAAAAAAACACTGCCCTCAGCTACACGATGACGAGTTCTTTGTTTCTGTAAGAACAGCGGTTGACAACAAAAGCAAAATACATATGTGAAAAAACAAGGAACAACAGCCGCATATATTATTTCTTGTAATTGCATATGGTGTTTTTTAATGGGGAAAATAATACAAGCAAATCCGCACCAAATTTGCGTCATCGTGGCAAACCAACGGCAACGAAAAAAAATTAAATAAATATAAAAACTTTTTCAATTTTATTTTAGTGATAGACATGGAGAGCCCTTGCGAATCGGAAAGTTCATTGGATGGGGGTAGCATGCTGCCACCGAGTCCAGTTTCAAGGGAGCAGCTACAAAAACGCATTGAATCGCTTACACAACAAAACAAGTAAGTCTTGAATACTTCTTAATGATATTATTAATTAAGATTAATATGTTTTATTTTTGCAGAGTGCTGAAAGCAGAGCTCGACACTTTTAAAACAAAGTGCAAAGTTGTACAGGAGGAAAACCGATGCCTGAAACAAGCGTCGGTTATAATTGTAAGCGTCTTGTATAATAATAAATTGTATAGTAGCCGACTCGAGAATAGGGACTTGCGTAGGGTGTGATTTTAAGCGCCTTCTTCCAGCAAGCTAGCAAATTGTAATATAGCTCTGAGACGAGCTCGTGCATATAGAGTCGCGCAAAGATAAATTCTGGCATAGTCTTGTCAACTAAAATTAAAAACATCTTACAATTTTTTACCTTAATTACAAATATACTAATAGTTCTTCTTTTATACCACACAGCAAGCAAAAGCCGAGCAGGAAGAGGAATATATTTCCAATACGTTGCTCAAAAAAATACAAGCTCTAAAGAAAGAAAAAGAAACACTAGCGCATCACTACGAGCGTGAGGAAGAGTGCCTAACAAATGATTTATCGCGCAAATTGGATCAACTGCGCCAGGAAAAATGTAAGCTTGAGCAAACACTTGAACAAGAGCAGGAGTGTTTGGTCAACAAGCTAATGCGTAAGATAGAAAAACTGCAGGCAGAAACAGACAACAAGCAAACTAATCTTGAGCAGCTGCGCCGTGAGATGGTTGAATTGGAAAATACACTTGAGCAGGAGCAGGAGGCGTTGGTTAACAAGCTGTGGAAACGCATGGATAAGTTAGAAACCGAGAAGCGTTCGCTACAAATCAAACTCGATCAGCCGGTATCCGATCCGACTACACCACGTGATATTACCAATAATGCCAATGGCGATACTGCCACCAATTTAAGCGCACACATACAAACGCTTCGATCCGAGGTGCTACGTTTGCGCTCAAATCTTGCTGCCGCCCAAAAGGAGACCACGATTAAAATGCAACAGTTCGCTCAGGAAGAGAAGTCCATACGTGAAGAGAACGCGCGACTGCAGCGTAAACTGAAACTCGAGGTGGAACGTCGAGAGGCACTCTGCCGCCATTTGTCCGAATCAGAGTCATCGTTGGAAATGGACGAAGAGCGGTTCTATAATGAGAATATAATAGGTGGGGCTGCAGCTGTCAATGCACAACGCCAGCGCACTATTAGCAGTCCTGTATCCCATAGTCCATCAAGCAGTCGTCCTTTGAGCCCAGGTAATGCGGGACAAAATCGTTGCTATGCTTGTGGACAGCTTGTGGTGAGTTAAATAAAATTAATTGTCTGAATGACGTCTTATTTTGATTTGTTTTTGTTTTACAGAATCGTCGTGCCAGCGAGCGCTTTATAAAGCCTGCACTGCCAACACCCATGCTAGGTCTAAACACTTCCGCACCAAATGTGCTCACTACAACAAATCCATTGCTGGCCACTGGTTCCGCTTCAATGTATGGTGGCAATGTAGTTAACTCTGGTGGTGCTATGCCGAACTTTTTGTTAAATCTAAACAGCGAACGGCTAAGCCTATGTGCTGGGCTGGCACAAACAGGACACAACTCAGGCAGCGCTACCTTTCTTGCTGGCGGTGGAAGCATGTTACCGTCCTTGACCAACCAGCCCGGCACTTCGAGTGGTTCGTCTTCTTCATCCAATTTAATGAACATCAGTTTAAACAATTCGTCCAGCGGAAATCTGGTTAACAGCAGCAGTAGCTCCTCACTTTCGGCTTTTACGCCCACAAATCAGCCCAGTGCCGCAGCAAATGCTTTCATACAGCCAGCTAGCCCTATGGACACATCTTCCTACAAGGAATAGGGTTAGGGATGCAAACAAAACACGACAACATGACTTATTTTCTCTCTCACATTATTCTTACACAAAAACAAATGAAAAAACAAAAAAACACGCAACCAGTTAACCGAAACTTAACACTAATGTAAGTTCTCTTTCAAGCGGCTTTAAGTCGTGCATTATTTATGTATGTTCTAAATGATCAAAATCTCTTAAAGTTATGGCGACAACATACAAGTTAAAAATTGCTAATAGTATTTCTAGGGCTGCTGCTGATACAGGAGTAATGAATCGAAAAATATTTAATTCTATTTTTTAAGTAAATTACAACAAAAATTTTTGCTTTCCTCTGTTCAGTTAAGTGAAACACTATTAATGTGAAAAATTAAGATTATGAATTTAAATAATGTGAATTCTAATTAATGTATGTAAATTCCCCACATTTTCCTCGCATGCACGTGGGTCAACATTAACTTTTTGAAGTATGTTTGTATATGTATTTTTAAGAATGTATTTTTCGGTACAATTATTTCATACGATTCCTTTAAATTTATAAATGTCTTGGATATGAAAGTTAATTTCTATATAAAATTATTTTGGCAGAAATTTTTCAATAAATGCTAAGCCAACAAATAAAGTTAAACAATTTCAAATTATACTTTATTAAAGTAATTTCATTTTTTAAACAATTAAATCCAAACAAATTTTGAACTACTCGTTTAATTTTAAAAGTTACTTTTATATCGATGCTAAGTAGCTCACTCAGGCTAAAAGTTATCGATTTTGTTAAAGAAAACATCGATATGTTGTTTAATCTGTATCATAGCAACAACCCTGTTTCGCGGAAGTAAATATTGAGTGCAGCAGCGTAATAAACAAAACGAAAACAAAGAGTGCAAGAAAAGCTATAACAAAAGTTATTCTTTTAAATAATATTAGTTACTAATGCAAACGTGTAAAAGTTTACAAAAATTAACTTTGCCAATGTTAAAAGCGGAACAACGCAATGTTTAACAAAGGAACAAAAACTCGTGAATTGGCCAAAACACAAGAATGGGCCACAACAAAACACACATACACACACATTTACCACGAGTATGCGCTCTCATTTGAAAACATTTTCAGTGCAGACACAAAGACCGCTGGTATATGATCAAGAGAGAGCAAACTGCCTAACAGGCGTACTAAAGTGCGAAAAGTAGCGCAATACAAACGCTCATGTTGAGTGAAGAAGACACAGCTAGCTACAGTCAGTCTTGTATGTCTTGCATATGCTAACACGCTGTTAATCATTCGATTCTCTATGCTCTCTCTACTTAAATGTAAACGACGCCGACGATTTGCTATATTTTGATTTTTTTTGCGGCAAAGAACGAACCTGTCGCTGTTCGGCTAACGGTTTGATGCAAACAACAACACAAAAATTTTAGCAAACGGGCACACAACGAAAATAGCAAATATTCAATCAAAAGAAGCGCGTGTGTATACATACTATTTTTTTCGTATAGCCGAGACAGGAAGATCATTTGCCAAATAGCAGCATCATCAAACTGACAAGTACATACATACATATGTATATAAGAGTATGAGTGTGTGTGCATGTGAAATTTAAAGCAAAAGTAAATCGTAAATCAGTGAAAAAGTGCAAAGCGAAAGTTAAGTTTTTTCTTGGCCAGCGTTATTGCAGGCAATTGCAGTTTTATGCGCGTGTTCTCTATGCCGCCACGTTGCCTACATTCCAACGTTAACGCTAAAATAGTGCAGAACAACGTCGTGCAGTTGTGGCGTTAAGTGGTTTTGTTTAAAACGTTCATGTCTAATTCAATAAATTGTTTGTTGCTGTTGATATCGGCCAGATGTGTTTAAATGCTTGCACACGTTATATATTATTATGGCCTTGCTGAATAAACTGTTCTTTCCGTCGGCACCAGCACCTACACCATCCGCAACAACAACGCCAACACAGGCAGCAGCGCAGCCTGCTGCAACGCAAACAACAACAGTAGCAGCGGCATCAGCGGCAGCGCTTATTAATAGTCAAACAACAGCGGCGTCGGCGTCACGTACGCACGCCTCTGCCGGCGTTATTGCGGGCGGCAATAGTTCGTCGTCCGCAAAAACTACGCTAACTTCGCGAAATTATCTAAGGTAAGTGCCTCTAAGAATTTGTGTGTGTGTATTGTTTATTTGAGTGTATTTTGACGTCCAATGATAATGAAAAACAAATTCAGTGCATATATCATGTATGCATAGTATACATGACTGTGAAAGCACAAACAAATGTCAAAAGAAATTATTTCCCTCCATTTGTGCGCGTTTTTCTTTGCATGTCAAACTCTCGCACGCTCTCTTTCTCTTTATTTCTTTGACCATCCTTCTTCTTTGTCTATGTGGTACGTTAATTCGCAAACGCGATAACCCAGCAAACATTTTGCGCATGCTCAGCAACACGTACGCCTGTACATGCAGTTTAACTGTATCTGTTTATCAAAAAAAAATCTTAAACCAGCGCTAAGTAAATATTTATTATAATTGGTTTATTATTTAAGCCAAAAGGCAATATTTTAAGTTTTATGTATATGCCATTATTTACAATGTATTTCTTATAAAAGTTGACTGTGCCACGACTGTTTTAGTTTACTGTATGTGTGTGTGCATAAATGTATGAGTTTTGATAAAAAAACAGTTATCAGTGGTGAATATGATTTGAAAGGTACGCTAATCAGTCCAACCTCATTAAAGCTGCCCAAGTCAAAGTTCAGTGTGCGTATGTTTGTGTATGTATGCATTCTTATCCAAAATGGTCTGTTATAATGCAGCGACCATTGCCTATGCTTTTCATTCATATATGTATGTATATGTGCATGTATGTGACCATTTCATTTTGTTGTTGTTTTCCCCTGATTTAAACTGCGCGCGCAAAGAGCATGTCCGCTCGCTTGCTGTATGTATGTATATACAAGTCGTATATGTATGTTCGTTCGTTTGTTGGGCGCTTGTGTTCGTTTCACTTCGTGTCGTTTGTTCGCTTGGTTGTTATTGTTGTGGCTTGTCGATCGTTTGGGGCCACCAACAATGTTGGGAGCGCGGGCGACGGCAATGTTGGCGGCGACGCGACGTCAGGCGCAAATGTAAATAAAAGCGAATCACATGACTTGCTAATCGGCGCACACAATCGTAGCTGCTCTCGTGATTATTATGTCATACACATTTTGTTGTTGGGCCGTGGGGTCTGCTCGCGATGGCGTTGCATTGTTTTTGTTTTTGTTGTGTTAATTCATTTAATTATTATTTATTATTTATGTACAATATGTGTGCGCTTGCGCTGCTTGCCACTCTAAAAACACAGTTTACAATGTTTATCTTAACTGTTATTACTGTTCCTCTTCTGGTTCGGCCTGTTTGTTTGTATTTGTTTATTTATAAGTTTGCATATTGATTACGACGGGCACGCCCACACACCCACACGCATAAGCAGCACACACACGCATATGACCACACAGATTGACAACTGCGTCATAGCATAGCGCGTTCAATCGTCGTTGACATGCAATTGTTATAATCCAATTTGCATTTTCTATATTTCCTATATGGGAAGTCAGTCTCTGCCAGCAGCAATCTGTTGACCAGGCGGCCGTTGATTAACTTGATTAAAACAGTGGCTGCGACAGCGACGTTGACTGCGACTGCGACGCCTACAGCTTGATAACAACTAATAAATAACATACGAAAATTGTGAAATTGGCATTTTCGAGTGTATATTGGCCAATTGTGTTACCACTCTCTATTTGTGCATGTGTATTAATTTATTTGTATATATATTTTTATAACCGCAATACGTTTGGTTTTTGAAAAAAGTATTGCCCAGCTGCCGCCTTTATTTTCGTTACCATCACGTGATAAATTTTCACTGTGCTAATTAAACTCGGGGTTTTTGCACTTTACGCTGCCTCGCACAAAAAGTGCGAAGTTACATGCCCCACCCCCCACAACGCCCCAGCTTTCTCAACTAACTAACTACTACTAGTGGTGCACTAGGTCAGTTATAGTCACTACTAAACTAATTTTAACACAGCTGCGTTGACAGTTAACACAAAATTAACTATTATTAAATTAAATGTTTTGTAAATTAATGTTAATAAACAAATTAGCATGATATGCTTGGTTTAAAATTTTTCCACTGGCTGGCTATTTAATTAAAACACGAGCTTTGTTTTGGGTTGGATGTGTATACTATTTCGGGGAAATCTCATTTATCTTAAACAATTGCATTTAAAAATAAATTAAGCTGATAGCTAAGATAAATTAGGCACAAGAAATTTTAGTAGTTTATGGCCACGTTTTAATCTGCTTGGAGTATTTTTTTCTTTCTTCTTTTTATTCTTTGGCTATACAAGTTGGCTCAGTTTCCGCTCAGTTTGTTGAGTAGTACTAGAAACCGGCAGTGCCCATGAATCATGCCATAGCCTATGTCTGTTACTCAGCCAGCCAGTTAGTTATCCACTGAATCATGGCCATATTTAGACATTTGCTAGCCAGTCACATGACCAGACCGGCAATACAATACACCAATATATCCAAGCACGCCAAGTTTTGCAAGCCGTTGAAAAAATATATAATAATAACAAAAACAACAATAACAAAAACCAGACGGAAAGCATCATGTGTTCGTACGCTCCCTAACCTAAATTGGCAAGTCATTCACGGCCGTGTACCCGACGACGATATATGCGCAGTGGAGTAAGTTTTCAAGCATAACTCTTGGTATCTATAGTATGCTAGTTATTAACATGGTCATATTAATGCACGATAAGTGCGGGGATTTTGGTAGTATACCAACTCAAGACCCCTATTCCCAGCTGTGCCTGTGCCGCCTGTCTGCTGGGGCGCTAATAGCTTGACTTACTTTCATGCCAGTGGTATGCACCAAATCAAACCATAAGGTAGGTTTTTTCAAATTAGCACTCAATTATGGAAGACCAATCGATTCCAATTCCTTTTATAGCGCTAGGTGTTCCAATAATAAAACGTATTAAGGCACGTGTGAAGTGCACAATAAAAATCTGTTTGATTGCTAATCAAATTGTATGGCCAGTCGCCACTGGCCACAAATCAATCTTCTCCTAGACTCTATTATAGATGATTTCATTTGGACTACGTACGAAAAAAAAAAAACGAATTTAAGCGTAAATTAGAAATTCATTAATGCTGATAAGTGGTGTAAATTGCTTGAGCAAACACGCCGGACAACTGGTGACCAGACATCAATCATATTTTTCACATGCCTCCATGATATAGACTATAAATTCGGGGGTAATCGTTTGTATAGTTTGCCCAGGGCTTGAACTGTGGGAACTGAAGCGTCAAAAGGCCAATTGACCGACTGTATGGGGCTGGGCTGTCCGAACGGGCTTTACGACTGATAATGCCGTGTTTGCTAACAACAGTTAGCAAGTGGGCGTGCTTAGGTGCGATTTACATGGCTCATTACGAGATCGTTTATGGCGTGTATGAAGTGACGCACGACGCCAACTTGTCTACACGCGCCCAGCTGTTAGGGTTTAGGGTGTTACTCTATAGGGAGGGAGTTGGGTAGGAAGTTGTGTAAATGTGTTTTTGGCAATACTAATAGACTCATTAGTAATGTAATTCTGACTGCCAGCATTTGTACAACAGTTAGTCAACTATTATTAACTTGTTTTCTATAAACAAGTTAACAAACGCACGAGTCACTTTCCTGGCCTGGCTCATGTGTTTGTTTGTGTGTAAACAAAAGTCATCACATTCAAATTCCATACACACCCCAACGCCTTTTGTATATATGTATTATATACATATATAAATACAGATATTTGTAAAGTGGAAGTCGCGTGGTCTGCTAAGTCATATGAGTGCTTCGATGTCGTCGTTGCTGTCGTTGTACTCGTTTTGTTTTTATTATACTAGAGCTTGCTTTCCGTCCGACGAGGCGTCCGACGCGTCGCTTCTCCCATGATACGGCATTGTCAGTGTCAGTCATTATCAGTTAACGAAATTACTTTTGCTTTGTCAACTCTGTAGTAGGGAAAACAAAGTTCATTCTCATTTTTTCAAACTGGAACACATTTGCAAATACGTTAATGTAATATGAATACCCTTATGCCAAATTTTGAGTTTAATAAATCATAAGTAGCGTATTTTTTATGATTTGTTTGACAAGACGTATGACAAGTTTTATTGTTTAGGTATATAAATCTTTTTCTTTTTATCAATGGTGTCGTTTTCAACGGTAGCATGTTATCCAAGTTCTTACAACATATAGCCGTCCTTGAAATAATATGTCATTAAAAACAAAGTTCCCCATTTTGATTGAATTATTGTTAGGTTGTTGGTTATTTATTGGTTATCTTGTAACATAAATTACATAGCCCTATATTTTAACAATAATATCATCAGACAAAATAGCAGTGTCCAATAATAATTTAGACTTAAATAAATGGGCATTTTTAAACGACCTACAAAACGCAAACCATTTCTTAACAAAAGGACTGGCCATATGATACTTGTAAACTAGAGCTGGGCATCGATTCGATTTAAAATCGATTTTATCGTTTCTTTTTTTGGACAATAAAATCGATTCTTGTTTATTGATCATCGATCTTTTATGTGCATTACGGCGAATCAATTTAATGAGTTAGAAAAACGATTTGGGGCTTTCAGCGATTTTGATTCATTCTTTTAAGTATTTTAAACTATGGTTCCAAAATGAATTTTGAGTGTCCCACTTTTATAAAATTTGTTTTCATTTTCAAAAAAATATTCAAAAATCGTCTTAGAATGGAAGTTCTACAAGGCAAAAAAAAAGTTATTTTCCCTCTCGCCAAATTCGTCGAAGAGTCAATTTTTTCCATCTATATTAAATTCCACTAGAATACGCTTTTAAGTATTCTATACATTTTTATGAATTGACAAAAGCTTTAAAAAATTATAATAAATGGTGACTAAATTTATACGTTTTCTCGTATTAAGTTTCGAACTTTTTACTTTGAAACAAACGAATTATGCATTTTTCAATGTCTTTTTATCAAACTTTGAATTTTGGTTTTTGTTATTTTAAATTATGGAAATAAATTTAGGTGAATTTTGTATAAATATTCTTCTTTTTATATAGATTTCCTTTTCTGTAATTTTCTACGGTTTTAACTTGTTAGCGTCTACCGTTTTATTCCGATTAATCGAGTTAATCGATATTTTTGGTGAGAATCGGTCGAAAATATCGATTCTTGATTATGGAAGATCGAGCCCAGCTCTATAGTAAACAGCTAATTACACTGGCTAACAACTTTTAGGGTCATCAGCTGAAGCTTCATATTTCAGGCGAGTCTTGATTCGAGAAACACTAAAATGACAAAACATCAATACCTTAAGATATTAAGGAATAATTGAAAAAGTGCCCAAAACACGTTTTTTGAAAAAATCTCGACCTAATCGTCTTTCATGTCGATACAAAATTTTGTTCACCTGATATTAAGGAATAACTAAAACAAGTGCCCAAAACATGTTTTTCGAAAAAATCTCGAAAACGGTGCTTAGTAAAAATTTTTCGTATTTCTCGATCCAAAATCCCTAAAAACACTTTTTCAAATCTTCATTAGTGTTATTGCTGCTCACGTTGTTGTCCAAGCATATTTACCTTTTTGCCTCTTTTTAGGGTTGTTCACCTCGTTACTCAGGCACTTTTGCCCGCATGCATTTATGCCCAACAGAGCAATGCCTATACAGAAACTTTTATAACTGCAGCCAATCCCCACTATTAACTGAAATGTTTGACGTCAGAAGCCTGTTAATTACCCCCTGTGTTCAACAAAGGATTTTCAATCATTTCTAAATATATACCAAAAAAAATAAGCTTTCGAAATTAAAGAGCTTTCCATTTAAGCCTAATAAATTGTTTGTGTGTTGTTTCTGCACATATTATTTTATTTGCTCATCATATTAGTACCCATTCATGTGTCCCCCTTTGGGGCACAAGTTTTTTGACTGAGTCAATAGACCTGTCACAAGTCACAAGTTTAAAGAAAAAAAAAATACCAAAAAATTAAACACCTGTGTTTCTTAACCTGTGTGGGTGTTCATTGATCGATGCCGATCTCTTAGGCCAGCTCCTTCTGGCACTTACGTTTTGTTTGTTTGTTTTTTATATACAAATATATATATACGATATATGTATATAGGTATATAAATGTGTTTGCAGTCTTTCAAGTGGCAATCACTTGTCATCGTTTTCGACGTTGTGCTTCATTTGTATTGCTTTGTTTGCCTGATAAATATTCTTAAATGTTATTAAGGCTATTAACTGATCATACACATGTGTGTGTGTGTGTGTGTGTGATATAAACTTGTGCACAGATACAAACAAACACACACTCACTCTAGCGGTCGTTGGACAGTCAGTCCAAGTTTTGCCCACCTGACAACATTGGCAATTACGTTTGCTTACGGCAATTTGTTTTGAACTTGACATTAGCTCGAACTTTTAAGAGCTTATATTTCCTGCGGGTTGAAGGTTATCACGAGTTTAGGCTCAGGCAGTGAGTGCATTTATGTATTATATATAGTGCATGTGTATTGGTAAATTTTTAATAGTTACTATATTATGCAGTCGAAATATCCTATAGCGCATATGGAAAAAAAAAATTGGTAGCACCGAAACAATGTTTTTACAATTTTTCAACGTTTATTTCTTTTAAGGTTATTTTTTCCATTTTTTCTCAGGAAAATTTAGTTTAGGACTTAGTTCGTTGCTCCTCCTCACAAGTAAAGTTCAGAAATAATTCAGAAAAATATTGTTTATGACAGTTTTTTTTTCACAAAAATTTTAATTTTTGGTGTTTTGACCATATGAAGGAACACTTTGATTATTAACATTTTAAAACTGTTTGATCATAATAAAAATTTTTCCATAAAAATCTTTATAAGAAGATTCTTCAAATCTTGTACGAAAAAGCAGTAAATTGGAAAAAAAAAATTGCGTTAGTTGGAAAGATTGCCGTCACCGTAACGGTCGCTAAGTTTACACATCACCCACATATGGAATGCCTAAATCCTTGTGAAGGTTTCGATTTCGGATATACCACGGGGTAACGACAATTTTGCGCAAGGTTTTGTTTTGTAAAGTTTGAATTTTTTTAATATTTGACTTCACAGCTGTTCCCCAGTTGTAATTTTTCAAGACAAATAATAATACACCAAATATTGATTGAAAATTTATGAAGAAGGAAATATTAATAGCAATAATAATGTTGGGAAAGCTGCACTGCAACGCTTAGGATCTACTCTGCCCCCATCTAGCTATAGAGCTTCTTAATTAGCCCAATATCCGAGACAGACTTGGCTATTTGAGCTGGGTCTAGTCGAGTGACATTATGTATCGTTGTTCTTTGCCTGCCAAAGAGTGATATCCTTTTTCTGGCTGGAGAGTCACACTCTGGAAATATCTGTATATAAAAAGTAAAAATAAATAAACAAAAAATAACTTAAAATTTTACAAAAAATTATAAATCATCAGAAATATTAAAAATAAATACAAAGGTTACACAGAAATGCCATAAAATCTTGAATTAATTAAAAAGAACAAATTATACAAAATGGGGGAAAAAAATCATATAAAAAATGGAAACTAAAAAAAAAGGTTATATACCAAACAATGGAAAATATTTGTCTCGGCTGATAAAAAAATTGCTAAAGCAGCCGAATGCAATTTTCAAAACATTCTGCTATTTTGTTAATTATTTTTGCCTGCAACTAGTTCTATATTCGAACGTGGTCTACTTCTATATTCGACCTAGTTCTACTTTTATATTCGAACTAGTTCTACTTCTTCATTCGAACTAGTTCTACTTCTACATTTGAACTAATTTTACTTCTACTTTCGAGTTAGTTCTACTTCTATATTCGACCTAGTTCTACTTCTAAATTCGAACTAGTTCTACTTTTATATTTGAACTAGTTCTACTTCTATATTCGAACTAGTTCTACTTCTACATTTGAACTAATTTTGCTTTTACTTTCCAGTTAATTCTACTTCTATATTCGACCAAGTTGTACTTCTAAATTCGAACTAGTTCTACTTCTATATTCGAACTAGTTCTACTTCTATATTCGAACTAGTTCTACTTCTACATTCGAACTAGCTCTACTTCTACATTCGAACTAGTTCTACTTCTACATTTGAACTAGTTTTAGTTCTACTTTCGAGCTAGTTCTACTTATATGTCCGAACTACTCCTAGCTCTATATTCTTTGATACCAGCCAACATTTACTTGATCAAATTTTTCTCTGCAAAATTTTTAATAGTCGTTTCCTGTGTATTTTTGTAGATTATAAGGCTACGAATGTTACGAACGTAAGCAAGTGAAGATTTTTGAATATATATTTTTTTAAGAAGAAAAATAATTTGAATCTAATTTCAAATAATAATTTTTTTTTCTTAATTTTCGAAAAAAATGGGATCTTTTAAAGAGCTATAAATTTTTAAATTTGTTACTCATACTCATTATATAGTAATGCCTTTAAATTCCAAAATAAATCGATAATATTATTCGAGGTTTAAGATGTTCAAGGTCAGAGATCATGAAAATCCGTTTTTGTTCCCTTGTTTACAATTGTTGATAATGGCTGATAACGTTGTCAATTTGTCGTTTGCTAAAATGCCAACGAATATATAAGACCCGACCTACTAGGCTTGTAATGCTATATAGCTGTGTGGGCATATTTCCCTTGATGCTCTTGTCGTTGGCGTCGACGTTAACGTTGGCGTCGGCAGCGCCTTTGCCATTGCCACCATGCACAATAATATTGTTGTTTTTATTGTTGTCTTGCTGCGGCTGCGGCTACGACTGCGGCTGCCTCTGCTGCTGCGGCTGCTGATGATGATGATGATGATGGTGTGGCGTTCGTATTCAGTTTGGTCATGTGACTTGTTGTATGGAGAAACTGAAACTTGTTGTTGCTGCTGTTGTTGTTGTTGTTTTTATAGTCACTTTGGAAATCTGTTTATAGTATGTATGTTTTTGTTGTTGTTATATGCGCTCTCACTCACGCTCACGCGCAAAAATATACACATCACATGCGCCGCAAGCTGTGTAAGAGTCATTAACAGATGTTGACGGTTGGTTTTGGTTCGTAGATGATGAACAAAGCGAACCAACAGTTAACAGACAACAATACAGCTAGCTGTGTCTTATATATACGCCGCAGTACAAGCATACACTGATAAAAATTGGGGCTGGGTACTTGAGGGCTTTTAGTATAAAGGAAATTGAATTAATTAATTTATTTGATATGCAAATTTTAATATGATTAAAGAAAAAAGGAAGAGAATTTTGGCTTAGTTGTAGTCTATTTGGGGAGCGTATAAAAATTTCATATAAATATGACAACCATTTTAAGACATTACTTAAGAATCAAATTAGGCAAATTTAAATTAGAACGTAATTTAAAGACTCAAGGTCTTAAATTAAACTGTGACAGACGCACATTAATAAACCGAGATTAAATAACGTAACCATAATTTGTGGTGAGTTAAAAGCGGTTTTATCATAAGCCAAAACAAGGATAGCATTATAATATTTAAATATATAATATATAATTTAAAAGCTGAAATATTTAAATATTATATAAAGTATTTATTAGATCTATGTAAACAAATTTATGACTAAAACAAATTCAAACATGTGACACTTGATAAAAAAACAATAATTCGCTTACAAATTCTAGTGAGATAGACGATTTGTGTTAAATAGTTTAAAAGCTGAAATTTTTAATTATTTTTTATAATAGTTTCCCAAAAAATGCCGCGTTGTAAGAAATCGTGTTGTAGGGGCTATGAACTTCATACAAAAATTAGAGTTTGGTTCCAAATTAAAAAATTTTCTAATCAAAAATTGGAAAATAATAAAATTCGATTGATAAGACTTCTTTTATTTAAACAAAAACAAAATAAAATTGCAATTCTACATAGCATATTCAAGTTGAAATAACTTCAATCAATAAATGAAAGCAAAAATAGAACCATAACTTCCTACTCCTCCTCATCACTTAGTATGATTTGTTTTGAACGTTTTGTTCGTACTAGCTCAAAATCTGAGCTTGATCCACTATCAGATTTGGGCATTCTTTCATCGATTATTGGTTTAAAAAAAACTTCTAATGAAGTTTGTTTGCTCTTGTTTTGTAAATCATTGTAAATTTCTTGATAGGGAGCTAGGTTGTTTTGAAGATTTCGTTAAAATATTTCTGCTCAATCCCTTAAAAGATCGTTCTCCAAAATATATTCTTCCAACAGCTTTGCCATATTTAAAACTTTCTCGATACTTTTTAGTGAAAAGTTTTCTACATCGGACTAGTTTTACTACCTATAAATTGATAGTTGTCTTCATTGATTGAATATTGTCCTATTTCCTTTAAATAATTAAATATTTTTTTTTAAATAAAACAAAATTAAATATAGTATTTAATACTAAACTTAATACTAATTTACTGAGCTCTAGCAACTGGGGCCTTCGACTATAATTAAATATATTTAGTGCTTTATGCTTAATTATATTACCATCTAAGGGCAATCGTTTTTTCGTCATATCTTCTATCCACATCGTAAGCGATTGTTAAATTTTCTCCATTATCTTTGGTCTAGAACGAGCACTTGCAGAGGATCCAGATACTATCGAACTTCTAATTTTTCCTTCGTTTTTTTAATAGTTCTTATTGTTGACTCATTTAAGTTAAATATCTAGCAATATCAATTATCCTCTCTTGATTTTGAAGTCGGTCCAAAATTTGTATTTTTAAATTAATGGATACAAATTTATTATGCAAGCCAGCAACAAAAATTCATTGTGAGAATTGCACAGTTCGTAAAAATCGCGTTGTAGGAGTAGCGTTATAAGAAAATTTCCGCATTTTGGGAACCGCGTTGTAGCGAAAACGCGTTATAGAAACCCGCGTTGTAAGAAGGTTACCTGTATTTAAATATTCCAGCTATATATGTATTTATATATTTAAATATTTCAGCTTTAAATTTATTTAATAGATATCGTGCAGCACACTTGAATTTTGATTATTTTTTATTGTTTTGTTTTGTCTCATTTGTCACATGTTTGACTTTGTTTTATATTTATATATTGTTTACAAAAATTTATTCTAATATTATTGCTCTAAGAATAAATAAATACTTTTATATACACATTCCAACTTGATAAATGCTTAATCGAACGACTTTTAAATTTTTAATTAATAAGAAATTATGATTATAAACATATTACTTATTTGATTGTATACAGTCTGTTAACTAAGAGCGTTTTCGGCATAACTTATTACAAAATTTATTTAAACAAAAGTTTCTTACATCAATTTATTCTACATGTTCCGAAGCATTACGCAATTGTTTCAATAACATGTCCAGTCACCACCAGCGTCAATAATCGCCTGGCATCTCCGCGGCATACTTTCCACCAAATTTTCAGCATATTCGAAGGGAAACGCTCTCCAAATGCGTCGAATTTCTCGGAAAAGCTGTTTCAAAGTGAATGTGGGTCTTCCTCGAATCTATCTCTGTACTTTTAAGAAAACTGAGTATCTGAGAAAGCCCTTCTTCGACATACTGGGTAGTCTGGCAAATCTGACCTTAGCGACCCTGACCATTCTTACCTAAAATTAAACATATTAAAGCTCTTTCAAATCCTATGTAGCTTTGTAATCAGAATCGAAATACAAATCACGCATGTAAATTTTAGAAGCTAGAGGTAGATAATAAAAACTTAAAGAAAATAAGAATTAAAAAAACAGATATTGCTTAAAAAAACTGACATCTAAAGATTTATTATGTATATCTGAAAATAATTACTATATATAGCTAAGAGACGAGGTTCTTATCAGACGATGCATGACGGATCTCGCGATTTTAAACGCCAACAAAACGCTAGCATGAGAATCAAAGAAGGGGTCAGCTTGGGTAAACTAAGTAGAACAAGTAGAAGAAGAAGAACTAAGAACTAACTATCGCGCTTCCAGTCGGTACATAGACGACTTTTGTTTGGGGTCATTATCGTCCTGCAGAAGCCAATCTTCTTTTTTGTTGATAAATTGACTTTTGGCAGACGGTAATAAAGCTTTTCGATAAATTTCGACCATCTTGGGAGCATTCAGGTGCTCTGTGAAGAGATGCAAAGTGCCGAAACCGTTTTTTGAGGAGCATCCCCAAAGATACATTTTTATAGGGTGTTTAAAGGTGCGCTGGACAAAATTAATTGAAGACAATGACCAGGCCCGTGGTATGATAGAATATCCCCAAACAGAAGATTTGTCGGAAAAAAGTACGTTACTCCAATCGAGATCTACTCTTTACCGACTGCGGATAATGCCGTACACGCTCTTACTTAAAAGACTGTACATATATATTTTTCAATTGGGGATGCCTCATTTTTTTCGCAGTGCATATAATATGTAGGCAACGGTTATATGATACCATACATATGAGATATGCGAGTATATCACATCAATCATAACTTTGGTGACGTGTAGACTAAACTGTATCCCATTGCTAATCAAAATAAAATCCGTGGCAATTGCTAACGGGGCAGCCACTGATAAGAGAGCAACAAAAAAAAAAAAAAACAGCAAAGCCTATTTCCATATCAATCACAATGTAGCGCACTTGTTATGGCGCCTTGGCCTAAAGAGTGTGTAAGTATGTGCGCAATCTTTAAGTGCCCCGAAAGGCCCATATAGCAGAAAGGCCACCCGTCAGACAGACCAACAGACAGACAGCCAGCCAGATATGTACAGCCTACATACAAAAATACATACCTATAATTTCATATACATAGTCATATGTATGTATTTACTTAAAATGCATTGTTGTTGCTATTTTATTTTTTTTTCTGCCGCTGTTGTGGTTTACTTTTTTTGTTTTGACGCTTTGGTTTTATTTATTTTTTTTAATTTTTGCTTGCGTAGCTAAAAGCATGTGATCAAGCTGAAAATATTCAATGTTGGCAAAAAAATCTAAAAAAAAAAATAATAAATAATATAGAATAAATAACAACAAGCGGCGAGCTAAATGTACGATAAGTCAACTTAGCGGCTTTTCGATAATTATTTGCACTTGATCTTTCCCTCAAACTGAGGTTTACTCATTTCCATACCTAGATACAAGCACCAACCATATCTGTGATTATCTAAATATATGTCAGACTGGCACGTACGCCAACTTTTGCATAAAGTCCACGGGTGGGTCAGTTATTTATAGTATGGAGCAGTGTTTATTAGCTCAAGTCACAGGCCTCTGTACTAATCCATCATGGAGTCGTCGTCAAATGACATTTTAAACAAAATATTAACACATCAGTCTAGTATGACAAGCTACAAATGGCCTGGCCCCTATGGGGACAGCCACATGATGCTGTCAAGTAGTAATTGTCTTTAAATACAGTCAACGCTCGCTAATTGAAATTCTAGTAGTAACTAGTAGCAGAAAATTTCAATAAATAAAATTTATTGAGGCAAGTCTAGTAATAAATTTACTTTTTAGTCAACTGAAATTGAAAGAAAATTGGGAAAATACGAAATTCATTTAAACGAACGCGTTTTCCTAACTTTTGAATATATTATATGTATATAGTACTAAGTGGGCTGAAAAGTTCGTAGGCTAACCCATATATGACGTTACTAGAATTAAATCTTACACTCTTTCAAAAGATTCGTAAATAAATTTGACAGCTATCGGACTATTGGTTCGTGAGATATACCATTCTAAGTGAAGCTTCTTTTGTTATTGTAAAAAACATGGAAAAAATCAAAATATACGGTTGAGAAATGGTTTTCCAAATTTAAGCGTAGTGAAATGAGGACCGAAGGCGTTGCACGCAGTCGCAGTGGACGCCTAAAAGAGGCTGTTACGGACAAAAACATCAAAAAAGTATATAAGTTCCTCTAACTCCGGGTGGAGGGTAGGGCCAAAACAAAAGAATTGAAGTCCGACCGATTTTTTGCAAGTTGTTTGAGGCTATTCCAGTCTGTATGGGAGTCCCGAACGTCAGCATCCACCAAGAGGCTGTTGGTCTTCCACGGCTTCTTGCGCCTTGCGGGTTCCATGAAAGCTCTACAGATCTCGCAGGTGTCTTTGCGAAGGGTGTGCCCAATCCACCCGAAACGGCGGCGTTTGATTATTAGTTCAATAGGAAGCTCATTTGTGGAAGCTCATTGTAAAGTAAAGTTTTTCGAGATAGCTGAGACTCTAAAGATGTCAAAGAAACGTCTTGGACACATCATGCATTAATATTAGAACATGTGAAAGATTTGCGCAAAATGGGTGCCGCGGCGAGCTCACAGTCGATCAAAAGCAACAACGATTTGATGATTCGGAGCGATGTTTAGCGATAACCATAATAAAAACTAGTTTTTCCGTCGATATATCACAATGGATGAAACATGGCTCCCTCACTACACTCCAGAGTCCAAGCGACAGTCAGCCGAATGGACTGCACGCGATGAACCGACTCCAAAGCGTGGAAAGTCGCAACAGTCTGCTGGTAAGGTCATGGCATCGGTATTTTGATGCAGACGGTATAATTTTTATCGATTACCTCGAAAAGGCTAGGACCATAAACAGCGACTGTTATATAGCGTTATTGGAGCGTTTGAAGAACGAAATCGTTATAAAACGACCCCCCATTTAAAGAAGAAAAAAGTGCTGTTTCATCAAGACAATGCATCCTGTCACAAATCAATGAAACCGATAGCAAAATTGAATGAATTTGGCATCGAATTGCTTCCGCATTCACCGTATTCTCCAAATCTGGCCCCAGCGATTTTTTTTCCTGTTCTCAAACCTTAAGAGAATGATCGCTGGAAAGAGATTTAGCTCCAATGCAGAGGTGATCGCGGAAATGAAGACCCATTTTAACGCTGGTGAGAAATCGTATTATGACAATGGTATCGAAAAGTTGGAAGATTGCTATAATCGGTATATCGCCCTCGTTGAATATAAAAAATCGAATTTTGCCAAAAAAAAATGTTTTTTAAATGTTAGCCTACGAACTTTTTAGTCCACCTTTTACAAATTTATTCTTATAATTTTCTAAATTGCTTAGGAATTCTCTAATTAATTTAAAGATAACTAAGTAAAGAGCTTGAGCTAGGCACTTTTTCCTCACGAGAGTTTTATATGCCACATTTGGAATTATTTTAAATTCAGAAAAAATTTTGTTATTGGATAGTCAAGTTAACAATAAATAAATTTAGCCCACATATTAATAATGGGAAAATATCTTACATATATAATTCTCGATTCTCATAAAATTTTGTGTGCCTATGGGGTAGGTCTGAGAATCGGGCAACATCTATTTTTCATGCCTCTAAGTGAGAAGGGTTGCCACACCTAAATTTTTTTTTTTTAAATTTTAAATTGTGTACATTGTCAGATTATATAAAAGGAACTTATGTTTCATGTGTTACGGGTGTTCTCATGAACGCGTCGATGAATTTCAAACCTGATTTTTGCGTGTGTTAGAGGTTGTCAATACGGAGGTTTTTTGGAAGAAATGCAACGAATCAAATGAATTATAAATCTAATCGTACTGCCCAGGAACGTGAAGATCGCAATGAACTTGAAAGAATTCGGTCAAGACAGACCCGTGAACCGCGGCATTTGACTAATAATGGTGCAAGTTTGAATTGAGCTGCAAGCTAATCAAAAAAATTTATATTTTTCCAGATAAGCTTACTAGAGAATCTTACGATGTTTATTCACTTCAAGAATGGACATTCTTTTGAGCCGCTGATCCACGTTTATTTGCCAGGTGCATACAATTTTGCCTGAACTTGGCTGGGTGAATGGTACAAAAAATTTCTCTAGACATGCTTAAACCAAACAAAATTGAATAAATCAACTGTGTCTGTAAACAGTTTTAAGTACGAATTTTTATTAGATCTAGCACGAAATTTGGATTAATTTAAGTGTTTCACCCATATACTCTATTTTAAATTGCTTTTTATTAATGCAAAAAATTAAAGTACTCAAATGAGATTTTGTTGGAAAAGCAATTGAGTAGTAACCACTGGAAACAACCTACAACCTGTTTTAATCAAAACGAGCGAGCGCCTACTGTACTATACTATGTTTTGATTGTAGGTGGAACGGGCCGCAAATCATGTGAGCCGAACACTTGGAACAGTGGCAAGCATTCATGCCACAGCGCAGACGAATCGCGGACGCGATGACTACGTAGTAGTTGGCGTTGTCGTTGTCGTCGTTGTCAGTGTCGTCGTTGTATTCCTCAACGTTACGTCGAGTAGTCATTGCTTTTAGTATTATCTACATGCATAAATAGTAGTATATCGATTGTGCTCTATACTACTGTATAGTTGAGTTTGTTGTTGTTGTCTTGTTGTTATAATTTTTTATCGTCGCGTCGGAGTCGACGCACCGCACGGACAACAAAACCAACCAACCAGTCAAGCGATCGGGGATCGTTCGTGCTCTGCTGCTTGAGCATTTGGTCTGCGCCGCCTTGAACTTCATTTGGCGCATAGCATCGCGCATATAAAGTTTATTTTATAGACGTTTTGGTAGAGCGCATTGTAACCGTAAATGAAATTACAAATATTTTTCAAAAATATAAAAAATAAAAGTGTTATCAAAAGTTGTATAAAATAAAAAATAAAAACAAAGCCTGCATGCATACGCCGCCGTTTAAATACACGTAAGCTGCTGGACAACCAACCAACTAAAATGTCGCCATATGGCGCAAAAGATATATAATAACTAGTATTTAGGTATTATAAAATACCGACCTCAATTTGTTATTGCTCTGGCTATAAAAATAAACTGGACGCCGCCAAGTGCTAAGTGTGGTCTTACTTGGACTTAGTATTGCTTATAAATGGGCTTGGTCAATGCATTGGCTGCGCTGTGTTTGTGTTTATTTATTTTTTTTCTGATATACTAAATTTGTGCTGCGCCTTTTTGTAGAACTCGTGACCAGGCGCCCAACGTCAGCTGTTGCGCATCAAAATCCACTTTAGCCACATTAAAATACAAGGCAGTCTAAAGCATGCCAACAATAATCTCTTTTTATCACGTCTGCCAAAAAAAAATTAAAAAAAAAAGCCAGAAAGAAAAAAACTCCCGTCTTATCTATTCGTTAGCCATAAAACAATATAATAAAGACCAACCCCCCTACTAAATTGTTAATTGTAGCGCTAATTTTAACAGCACCTTCTCAATTTAGCGCTACTCATTAGACAAGCTTTTTTTATAGCCACTAAAAATAAATAAGATCAAATGGCCGTATTCAAGTGGAAGGAAGTGTAAGCTAATAAAGATTAAGGTTGCAGCAAATTGGTAGGTATGGGGTGGGGCCGTACCCAAAACTACGTGACCCAATTTTGAAACTTTTTGTATCCCTCTTCAACTCGGTGAGCAGGCTGTAGTATAGTGTGCACGACCTCCCCCCACATAGTTGTCACGTAGTTTTTCGTGAGTCCTAGGAAAAAAGAATAGAAAAATGGCGTACGTAAAGTCGGGCGCGGACAACTTTGGTATACCCTGTACCACTAGCTTGCAATAAAATCCGGTTCCTTTATTAAAAACCAAAAACAGAAGAATTTCGTAAGCAAACATTTTTTTTGACCGATCATTCCTATGGCAACTATATGATATAGTCTACCGATTTCAATCGAGATTTGACACAGGATTCTTCTAATACCTGAAAACAGATCTGAATGCACGAATTTGGTTTAAATATCTTTACAAACGAAACATCAGCGAATTTTGTGTATTTCAAAAACGATTTATTTGACCGATTCGTCCTATAGGAGCTATATGATATAGTCTACCGCTTTTTTTTTAAATCTTAGTACAGTGCTTAGGCAACTATAACAAACTTACAAATACCGAATTTGAGTTTTAATATCTTCACAAACAAACGAAACACAACAAATTTTGTTCAAAAATCAGATTTTTTGGAAGATTGGCGCTATGGGAGCTATATGATATAGTCAACCGATTTTGTTAGAAATGTTCGTGCACATTGCTGTAAGTGCTCGAAAATGACGCCAAATCTAGTTACGATATCTTTATTAAAACACAAAATCATAGCCCAAATTATTGAATTAAAAAAGTTAGTTTGGCACGATCGGTCCTATGATATAGTCAACCGATTTTGATGAAATTTGGTACAGTACTTGGAAACCATAAAACAAATTGTAAATACCAAATTTGGTTATGATCATCTTCATGAACAATCGAATTATCCATCTAAAACCTTTTTGTTGTCGAGGTCGTCTCAAACACCCATATGGGAGCTATATAATTTATCCCCGATATCAAAAACATAAAATAAACTTGTCTCCTATGGAATAATATGGGATCTAATGTGAAAGTTTGGTTACTCTAGCTCTTACCATCTCTGAGATCTAGGCGTTAGGGGGACAGACGGACAGACAGACGGACATGGGTATATCGACTTCGTCTATTCACCCTGATCATATTGATACAGGTTTTGGGGTATCTCGACGACTCCTTCCTTATGTTACATATCGATATTCGAGCTTGCATAACACTTGGAAGTATACCCTTTGTCAACAATTACGTGTACAGGTTATAAAAAGGTCCATTATTGTCTGTAACACGAATATTATCGAGAACGTGATATAAAGATAGGCCTCCATTCCCCACACCGACGTGATCAGCGGGGTATTTTCAAGGCCTCGCGATACTGACTGACCGGGCCATCGTATCCTATTTTAACCTTGTTCTCGATTTGAAGCTATATTTTTTTTTTAACTTGGCATTATTTGGAAAAAGTTTTAAGCGATTTTTTAGTTCGAGTTAACGTAGTTGCTGACATATTGTATTCTTCTTTTTAACACATTTTTGAACCTTTGCACCTTTATGTTTACTTCTTATCTTCAATTAGAGGCTTGGTCACTGATGACTCATAGTACAATTATTTCACCTCTACCCAAATTGGCTAACTTTTTTTTTATCATATTTACCATAATGATTTCACGCATTGATATTTCATATTTTTATAAAATTTGAACATGCAATAAATCGTTTTCAAGTGCAAAACTTTCCCCTCTTAACTTTAATCGTAAATAATTTTTGATTATCAAAATTGTTCTATACTTTTTTGACTTTAATGCTCCTACCAACGTTGCTATAGACCTCTTCTTTAAAACTTTTGTTTTATAGCCACAAAGTTCTTGACCGATAATTATTTACATTTTTTAGACCCTTACACTATCTCCCAATATCTATATGCTTATCAATTGTTAATGTGCCGGCATTATTTGCGAAAAGTTTTTAACCGATAATGTCAACTACTTGGCCTTATCGTTTGTTTGTGCAAACACTTCAACTCATTCAATTGAATTCATTGTAAAACTAGGTATGGCAGCAATCCAAAATTCTTGAAAAGGTTGTTTGGCGGCATTCATTTTGGCTTGCTTTTTATCGTGAGTAATGCTCACGTGCTTTTTCTTAAAACTATATTTAGATCGTACACAATTTACCCTAATGATCTAATGAAGCAACTTTGAAAAGATGTGAGGCATTATAATGGACACTATAAAATCATGACGGCATTGTATGTGTACTTTATAATAAGTATGTGTGGGGGGTGCAGCTCGAAAGATCTCTTATATATATATCTGTTACGCCAGTCTATTTTACGCAACAGCAAGCACAATTTAACGTACTCCCCGCTCTTGTTTCTTGCAGTCAATTTCCGTTTGATGGCCGCCAGGTGCGCATCTTGTTGTACAAAGAAGATGATAGTCGCGGGCGACGTCTGCTCTTTGATTCCAATGCGCTGCAAAAGGTAACACTTAAGGATTCATTGGGTTCCAACAGTACGGGCAAGTTTGTAAAAAATACGCGCAGTGGTGAGGATAAATATACAGCTCTGCAAAATGGCAAGATACAAGGCAATAAAGCACATTCCAATGCCAACAATTTCATTGAGGTGTGTCCGGAGTATGGCTACAAGGTAAGCGCCTAGTATAGTTCACAGCGTTAATCGTATTAAACTTTTCTTCACTAATTACAGCACAATCGTCCATCCAGTCCGGATATTACACCTATTGGCGAGATGGTCTTTGGCTCCTTGGCCATGTCCTTTTGCGGTACTGCTTTAAAGGTACATTGGCTGCCAGAACCAGCGCGTATTTTGTGCTCTCAAGTATTTCTCACACCTGTTGCCAACGCTGGCGCTCACTCGCCCTATTCAACGCTCTCCATGAACAGTCTGGCAACGCCGCGTACCTCAATTTGCAGCGATCATGGCTCTATGGATGGCTTATCCATGAACTCCTTTAACATGCCCTTTAGCGTAAGTGTGGGCCGTCAGATGAGTTTAACGACCAGCGATCGCAGCTCACTTGTAACGCCACCTTTGGATGTGCCCGGACCCGATCAGCAATCATTATCTAACAATTCCGGCGACAGTGGACCACGTTACTCATCTACCTACAGCAATGCTACAGATTCCGGTTACTCAGGTCTGAGCAGCAGTCGTAGTGGCGGTCCCTACTCCAGCGATCAATGGTCTTACCAATACTCAACACGCAGCAGCTTAGGCTCTGTACTGTCCGATCAATCGGATCCCATGCGTAAGCTTAGCATGGATTCAGCTTATTTTCCTAGCTCACCGCATCTAGATGAGTTTGCTAGCGATGGTTGTTTGCAGCGCCGCATCTCACGCAATCTTCATACTTCCTTTGAGTATGAGAATTCCAAGAATGATTTAATTGGTTTTCTAACTGATAATGATAACTTCACGGCTGCAGCTGGGCCGGCTACAGGTGGCAGTGAAGGCGCCGGCTTGGCTCCGGCGCAATATCGACGCGCCAGTTATTGTGCCAATGAGTCACGCAGTAATCCCGAGATGGGCAAAAGACCGGCTAATATGAAGCGACGTGCTAAGCTGGGTCTAGCAGTTTGTATCACCATGAGCGAATCATTTGAAGAGGAGATGGAGCTATTCTGCAGCGAGCACATTGCATTGCTAGAGTCCATGTTAAGTCGTTTGCGTGCCAGCACGGAATATGCCTATGTTAATCATAAGAACTTCCTGCAGGTGAGTTAAATATAACGCCAAAAGTTTATTATTTTTAATGAATTACTTAATATATATTTTTCAGATATTATTTCAAGCTTGGCAGGATGCGCAGCAGTGGTTTAATGATTTATTTACCGCACCACGCATCAAGACGCCAGTTTGGCTGAGCATTACTACCAGTGGTAGCAAATATTCCAAGACTGTAGCAGAGCGTTTTATTAAGGAGCTTTGCGATCTACTGTCCTTTGCCGATACCAAAGACTCTAATTTGTAAGTCATGCCAGTTTCAACTCTACTTGTGCTTGTCTCCAATGCATGTTATCGCTTCAATGGTATATAAACAAATTCCTTTATATTTTACAGTTTTATAAGCACCATGCTGACCGGTATCTTGACTCATCATCTCGGCTGGGTGGCAACTGTCTCGGCCTATAACACCTCCAAGTCACGTGGCTCGGAAGCCTCTGCTGCAGCCATTGAGCAGCGTGCCAAGCTACAGCAAGTCTCCCAGAAGCATCCGTACAATGCGCTCTGGGCACAACTAGGCGATCTTTATGGCGCTATTGGCATACCTCCTAAACTGGCGCGGACTGTCATCTATGGCGCCGAAAAGTTGTGGGTGGAGAAGCTGCTTAACGTGTTGACATACTTTATACGTTGTGGAGAGGTACGCCGCGCTGCCAAACGCGAGGACTTTAACAAAGAGCTTATAAATACATTGGTCAGTCAAAATAACAATAAAGAGCAGAAAAAAAACTCTATGAGTCCACTAACCAATCGTGTGAACGGCAGTGGTGGCGGCATGGGCTTAGGTGGCATGACACGCACAGCCACATGCAAACAGAATCTGAATGCAATTGCTGATGATGGTGAGCTTAGTAGCGGTGAGGAGGAAGAACAAGAGGAGCAGGATGAGCTGGATAATATAAAGAGTATGCAATTTATTGGCACGCTTAAGAAGAATGAGATTCCTACAGTTTTGGCTTTTCGTGACTCGCATTTTGTGCAGCAAGAACTGCGTATTGGTAACTATCTCATGGACACAGGCATTGACAAGAAGACGCTATTAGCAAAGCAGGCGCAACGATATTTTCGCACTGGCAAGGATGGCCGCATACGTTTGACCGTGACAACGCCGGACAATGTGGAAATGTGCATGGAAGAGGACTCGAATACTAGCGTTGGTAGTGGCAGCATAGATGATGGTGCAATTGAGGCGTTGGAATTTGATAGCACTGATGCGGTTGCAAAACAGAATCCTGCAGCAGCTACAAAAACTGTGACAGTGCAACAAAAGCAGCAACTTCAATTGGAAAAGGCTAAGAAAAATTTCTTATGGAACATTGTGCCCGATGTTAAAGAAGGGCTAAGTCTTAGTGATGTCGAAAAGCTGCAGCAGGGCATTAAAATTATAAACCGTAAATTGGAACGACGCTGCTCTAGTTATTCCAATGAAGGTAATCCACCATCACCCGACGCCATCAATAATACCATCAATGATTTTGAACGGGCGCCCAATGAGCGTCGCGTCTCGCATCTCTCACTTTCGGATCTCATTACACAGAATAGCATGGGCAAAGGCGATCGCATGACCTGGGGTATTGAACCCATTAAGGAAAATGTCAGTTTGGAGGAGCAGTTACACTTTGATTTGAGCCACAAAATCATTGAACGTGAAACTGGCCTTAGTCGACAGACAAGCAACAATGGAAATGGAGTAGTGTTTGTTCTGGGCGATAATGAGCCTTTGATTAATCTCAAAAAAAGCAACGAGGATCTCTGTGCTGCCGACACGGATGATGTGAAACCTTCAATGCTATGTGCACAACATCAGCGCACACACGATGCATCCATGGGCAAAAAACACTCTGGCATGAAGTTTAACTTTGAGCAATATCCTCAAATAGCCACTAACTATATGAAAAGCAAGAATCTTGTAATGTCTAACTATGATCTGCTAATGGACAAAGCTTCCAAGCTGGAGGCTAATGAGGCCCTAAACTCCAGCGATAGCAGCGTTACACTCAATCAAATACAGGTGCAGCAACAGGAGCTGGCAGCTACCAGCTCCAGCGCAGTATCAACCACCACATTAAGCAACAGCAGCGCGCAAACTATAGCCAGCAGCGATCAATGCGTGGTATGTAATAGTGGGCTAAGTGCGACATACCAAACTCCTTCTAATGCTACAGAATTGGAGTTTGAAACAGATGAGGTACATTGCTACAACCAAAGCAGCTCCAATGTGCTGCAACCTGTCAGCTCTGCTGCTTCTATAGACACGCTCAAGTCGGCAAATAATAATTTGGAGCCCGCTGTTAAGCAGCCATTGGGCGGTAGCAACATACCAACAATAAACTATACGCGAAAACAAGTTAAGCGCGTATCCTCACAGCGCAGCTCCATTTCATCTGTGGCTGCTAAATGCGCAGCCGCTAATGAGTCCCAACACATGCTGAAATTGCCCGTGCCGGGTATTAAGGAGCTGCCACAGGAAGATGAGCCGCCAGGTGATAAGCTACGTGCTGGTTTTATACCTTCGCTATTGCTTAGCGTGAGCGATCACTATGTTTCCGATATGGTGCTGCAGGTAAGCAAACTAAGACAAACCTTTTGAATCTAGCTTATGTTATTTATTTGCTTTAGGGCACCTGCACATCACCCAATAAGTGGGAAATGCGTTTGCGCGAAGACTTGGCCTTGGCTGCACGTTCTGCTTCTTTAATTTCACAACCAGCCGAGAATATTGCCATTGTAGCCGATATGGATAAATGGGATGTGCGTTTGATATCATCTCAAGCGCAACAATTTCCCTATGCCGGCGGTCAAAGCTCGCCTGTGGGCATGTCGCAGCTGGTGTCCACAATGCTGGAAACAGTGCAGGCCATGCACGTGGGCGGCATTTCGGCGTATGAGGTAAGTTATTTTTAAGCACACGACTAGCAGGTGCCTAATGATTTATTTTAATTATTTGCAGTGCCTCTCATATCTGGAATCCAAGCTGCAGGAGATTTATTTACAAAGCGAAACACTGGCCGCATTTCTACTTGAAACTGATCCCTGTCGTTTAAGCGATATTACCACACCGCTGCAACTATCTGAAAATGATGTGCCGCTGCTCTTGTCCATTGCCTACATACACACGCCAAAAATTAGTCGCAAGTGTGGTATAAGCTTTAGATGACAGACACATAACTGACCCTTGCCCAAACATTGCCAACAAGTAAAGGAATTACCACAAAAACAGTTCATCTCAAGCAACATCCAAAGTAAAAGCAAATACTCCAGCGAATTTTTATTTCACTGATTTTGTGATATATTTATTATGTATACCAACTAGAGTTTAAAGCAATTGTAGCTTAGGATTGACTCACTTACTCATCATCTTTAGAGACTAACAAGAATCATAGGCGCCAAGCAGCAACAAGTTGCTTTGGTGTTATCGTTAAAAGTAAATTAGACATTCATTTAGATTTATGCGACTCTTGACAACAAACTCACACACACAAAGTTTACACACTTAACCCACTCACGTACTACACACATCAACATAAATCATTCATCGAAGTCACATGAAGAAGTATTGTAAATTATTTGATTTAGATTTAGTATGACTGATTATGGTGGCTTAGTAGCACTCATGTTGCGCCCTGAACGACCAACGGTCGGTTTATCATACTATAGTATGTGTAGTGTTTAATTTAGATTTAATAATTTATGACAACCATAATCTATTATTAGTTTTAATTGTATTGTTTATTGGAAATACAATACATAATTTTGGGAATGCAGCTAGGAATTTAATTAATAACACATATGAGAATTAACTTAATTATATCAATGGAAAATTTATAATATATTTTTGGAAAAAAATTATTTAAATCAAAGGCGCTTTTTTGTTATCAGTTGAGTAAAGTTGAATTTAATTTGGTTTGATAACATAGTAAGTAAAAAATGCTCAGTTTTACATGAAATGTTAGTATTTGAGTGATGGCTAGGTTGAGTGAGGCTAGAAATTATGCTATCGGTAAGTGCTTGACGATTTGGATTTTCAGCTTGTCCAAAATTTGACAGGAGGTTTTCAATATCGCCTTGTTAGATTTAAGCTGGCAAGTGAAGGGTTTATCAATAATTGTTGTTTATAAAAGATCGAATCGTTTTACAAAAGTTGCGATAAAGAGACTTGTAAAATTAGGTACTTGACTTTAGTAGTATGTCAAGCGAAATCAAGATATGACAGTTCCTATACTAGAAAACGACATGACTAATAAACGAATCAAGCGTACTGGACGAAAGTAACTCCTTGAGAACTTAGTAAAGATTCTACAGCATGCAATTCGATTTTAACTCCTCATAAAAGAGATTCACACTTTATGCTTTTTACGTTAATAAAAACAAAAAATTAATATAGCTGACCCGACAAACGTTGTTTTGTCATATAAATTATTTCTAGGTAATTTCTAGTGTAGAAAAAAATAACTAATTTATTGTAAGGATGTGGTATATGAGTGAAGGAGGTATGGAGCGCTGTGAATTATGAGGGAATTTAAAAATAACAAAGCACCACACATTAATTTTTATCATTAATTATAATTTATTCCTTAAAATTATATAATGATAATTAATTAATTTGGGGTGGACAACCTTAATCACTTAAGGTTCTCAGACCTACCCAATAGACACACAAAATTTTAAGAGAATCGGCTCAGACGTTTCGGAGGACAAAAAATGTTAGGGGTGGACGATTCTTATCACTTAGGGGTATGAAAAATAGATGTTGGCCGATTCTCAGACCTACCCAATATGCACACAAAATTTCATGAGAATCGGCTCAGACGTTTCGGATGTGAAAAAATGTTAGGGATGGACGACCATTATCACTTAGGGGTATGAAAAATATATGTTAGCCGATTCTCAGATCTACCCAATAGGCACACAAAATTTCATGAGAATCGGTCCAGCCGTTTCGGAGGAGTATGGTAACTAACATTGTGACACGAGAATTTAATATATATAATAAGTAAAATTTTAGTTTTTGTAACAACCCTACATGCTACACTCTGTCAAAAGCCTGCTTGACATCCTAGAAAGCTGCCACGCAGTAGCGTCGATGCTCGAAGGAGTCTAAGATGTGCTGAGGGGTGCCGTGGTTCGGACGAAAACCGAATTTGTGCACTGGCACTAGGCTTGTCACGTTGGATAAAGGCAAAACTCTGCTCAAAAATAATCCTTCAAAAATGTTCCCAGCAAGCTAATAGGGCAATAAGACGCAATGGAAGCTAGGAAGCTTGCAGGACTTTTGAATCATTATAATCGGAGCACTTTTCCACTTTGGGATATATGCCACACGCAAAATCGCATAAAATATCTTGGTCAAAGCGAGTATGCCCGCCCTAGGAAGAGCCTCAGCTATTTTGGCGTCAATTTTATTAAGATCTTGTGCGTTTTTGGGATTAAGCACTTTGTTACTTGCAGGACCAGATGAAGCGATGTAGATAATGCCTTCAGAATATCCGCGACCTCTGAAACTGAGTTCAGGTTGAAAGGACTTAAAAGATCGCCTAGGGGATGGGCAAAAGCTTCGGCACGGGCTCTGTCAGAATCACAGCAGAGGCCATTGGTACTTTGAATCGAAGCGCTTGAAATGGCTGTTTTTTTAAGCACCGGATCAAACGCCAAAGGTTGCGGCTTCCATCTTCATTTGGTCTCACATTAGTAAGAAGAAAATTAATCCTTCTTAGATTTAAGTTATTTAAAGCTTCTTTAAGCCTGTGAGCAGCATCACAGTGGAGGGCCTGGTTCGAAAATCAATTTTCGCAAGCGTTGCTCCAACCTCAGGAATATATTGGTTTATACCTTTCTATTATACTTAAATCTATTGTTTTGGATACAAATCACCAAAGAGGCCCAATACGAATGAGAATCGAATAATAATAATAATAGTAGCTACATTTATGTTATTTCTAAGCTGGTATTTAAACTTCTTCGATTAACTTCAAATCCGGACGGACGTGCACATTAGTAACTTTTACAAAACACTTTTTTTTTAAAACAATATTTACGTTTTTGTCTCCTGGTTTCTATAAAATTGATCAAAAAATAAAAATTTATCACACAAGCTTAAATTATAAATTATCTTATTTATTTATAATTTGTATTATTATTATAATTATAGTTGAAAAAAAAAGTAAAATCAATTATCTTAAAAAAATTTACAAAATATTTTGAACAATGACTTTTATTTGTATTCTTCGTACTTTAATTAAAAACAAAAGCTTAATTGAATTTGAAAATGATTTGAGTAACTTTTAGTTTTGCAATATCGATGATAGAATGTTCGATTTAATGAAGTGAAGTTATAACGTCATATAAATTATAGCAGATACAATTTTATTATTCTAGAAAATAGGAGATATATACATCTGATAGATATAGAATGCTTTAGAGATACATTTTTTTGAAAATATAAGCTTAGCAAATATAAATATTATATATATATACCATAAGCCGCATAAGCTTACATTGTATTTTTAATATTTAGATGAATAGATGAACAGATGAATAGATGAAAAGACGAAAAGATAAATAGATGAATAGACGAGTGGATGACGGATAGACAAAAAGATAGATAGACAGATGATTAGATGAGTAGATGCGTAAATTTATAGATGGATAGATAATAGTTTTCTTAATTGATAGAATCTTGCTTTAGCTTATAAAGAAATCTTAGACGGTTTCTGTACTTGATAAGATTTAGGCTCATCTCGAAGGTCAGATAAAACTGAAAAAGCTGTTTGTTTCAGATCGTACCAATATGGTACGGTTCACTGGGTATGTAAGTAAAAAATTTATTTGAAGGAATTTGATATTTCCAAAAAAAAAAAACTTATTCTTTTTTTTTCCTAAAAGGGTAAAAAATTCTAAAACCAGATTCAATTTTTACATTTTGATAACAGATTGCTAAATAATTTTTATTTTTCGAATTTTTTAAAACTACAAATATTCTTATGATTTACAATTTTCTTCTTTTCAAATAGATAATCCCGCTGATTTGGTGAAATCCAGACGGGTCATGACAGGATCTGCTCAGAATACATTATTACGAAGAAAATTTGTATAAGGGAGTGGAAACGACAGAAGAATCTGGAATGCCACAAAAAAAAGCTGAGTGTGGATTAATTTCACGTTGTTCTTTTTATGACTGGAATTTCCCTTCTTAGGCAGCCACAAATCAGTAATATATTGCGTACTACCATTCTATTATACTTAAACCTGTTATTTCGGATCCAAGTCATTAAAGGGGTCTAATACGGATGAGCAGCAAAATAAAAGGTACTCCAGATCCGGCAGGATGTGCACAAATAACCCTTTAAGAGACATTTTTTTTTATTTTTAATAAAAAATAATTTCCGTCTCCTGGTTTCTTAAAGATTTATTAAATAATAAAAAATTGAATTTATAAAATTTTTAGATCTAACTCTGTAGTTTAAAATAGCTAGCTTTATGCAAAACACAATTTTTAAAAATATAGAAAATTGTTAAACTAACTAAACTTATGAAATAATAAAAATAAACAAGCTAAGATTGTAAATAACAATATTTTATTCTAATTTTTACAATTATTATTATTATTGTTGAAATATTAAAAAAAAAATTAAGAAAATTGTTAGACTAATCAAATTTATAAAATAATAATAATAAACAAGCTACGATTGTAAGTTATAATATTTTATTCTAATTTTTATAATTATTATTATTTATTTATTTACATAATTATAAAGTAGAATTTAATTCTAAGTTATAAAGGTTTTATAGCCAGAGAAACGTAGGCCTTCAGGCTGAATTATTATTATTATTGTTCAAATTTTATAAAAATAAAGCAAATTGTTAAGCTAACTAAATCTATTAAATAAGAAAAATAATCAAACCAAAATTGTAAATAACCATATTTTATTATAATTTTTATTATTTTGAAATAAAAATAAACTGAAACATCATAAAAAAACTTGTTTTTTATTTTTCAAAAAGGATATTTTTTTCAGTTGCTGTGCTCTAAAAAAATATATCAAATATTCTGCATTGAGGAACCTATGGAAATAAACATTTTGTTGTTGCAAACCTATTGAACAGCTTAAATCCGTAACTGAAACTCAAATATTTAAATTTACTGCGGATGATTTGGCAAAAAAAAAATAAAAAATTTGAATCGATTTTCGCTAATTTTTGACTCTGAACGGATTTCAGCTACCAGGCGAACAGAAATCATAAGCAAGTGGCTGAAGAATAAAATTTTTTCTAAAAGTGTCACTAAAAGTATGCCACACTTTTTTTTCAAAAATAATTTTTTTGTTAAAATCTTTGTAGCATACTTTATGTTGCTAATTTAAAGTTGCTTCTGAATTTTCTGCATTTCTGTTCGCCTGGTAGTTCAGCTGCTTTGAAAACCATTTTTGTATGGAAAAATTACAAAATTAAATATTTTTTTTTTATTTTTTAGCTGTTTTCAGATTCAGCAGCGGTCGGCTACATATACATATGCAATTTTTTTGCGTTTGTATTGAACATTCTGGGACGCTGTAACGATTTAGTTTTTACTTACTTTGGTGATTTTACAAAATGTAAATTTGTATAAAATTTTTCGTACTGCTGTTTCTGCGCCGCCCAATCTCAAGGTCATTCGATTTAGCAATCAATCTATTTGAGCCTACAATTTCCACAACCCAACTGATAACTTTCAAATTTAAAACAAAAAGATGTTTTTTCGTTTTAATTATTTATTTATTCAAATAAAATTAAATAGAAATTACAATCCTTAATTTTGCTTCTTATTTTCTATATATAACTAACTTTTACATATTTAAACAATTTTTTTTATTTTTTTTTTTTATTTAAATATATACAAATTGTTAAACAAACTAAGTTTTTCAAATAATATAAATAAACAAGCTAAAATTATAAGTAACAATATTCTATTATAATTTTATAATTATTATTATTATTATTATTATTATTGTTAAAATATTATAAAAATAAAGCAAATTGTTAAAATAACAAAATTTATCAAATAATATAAATAAATAAGCTAAACTTGTAAATAACAATATTTTATTATAAATTGTATAAATAATATTATTTCTGAAATAAAAATAAACTGAAAAACTTAAAAAACCATGTTTTTTGTTTTTAAAAAAGGATATTTTGTTTCAGTTGTTCTCTAAAAAATACAATACACAAATATTCTGCCTGAAAGAATCGATGGAAAGAAACATTATGTTGTTCCAAACCTATTGAACAGCTTAAGACTGTAACTGAAATTCAAATATTTAAATTTACTGCGGACAATTTGGCAAAAAAATAAAAAATTTGAATCGATTTTCGCTAATTTTTGACTCTGAACGATTTCAGATACCAGGCGAACAGAAATCATAAGCAAGTGGCTGCAGAATAAAATTTTTTCTAAAAGGTGTCACTAAAAGTATGCCACACTTTTTTCAAAAAAATAATTTTTTTGTTAAAATCTTGTAGCATACTTTAAGGTTGCCAATTTAAAGTTGCCTTCTGAATTTTCTGCATTTCGTCGCCTGGAGTTCAGCTGCTTTGAAAACCATTTTTGTATGGAAAAATTACAAAATTAAATATTTTTTTTATTTTTTAGCTGTTTTCAGATGAGCAGTGTAGGCAAAACATATAGTACATATACATATACAATTTTTTTGAGTTTGTATTTTTTCGTACTGCTGTTTTGAGCCGCCCAATCTCATGGTCATTCGATTTAGCAATCTATTTGAGCCTGCCTGCAACTTCCACAACCCAACTGAAAACTTCCAAATTTAAAAAAAAGATGTTTTTCGTTTTAATTATTTATTTATTTAAATAAAATTATATAGTTATTACAATCCTTGTAATTTTGCTTCTTAGTTTCTATATATAACTAACGTTTACATATTTAAACAATTTTTTTTTTAATTTAAATATATACATATTGTTAAACTTACTAAATTTATCAAATAGTAAAAATAAGTATGCTAAAATTATAAGTTACTATATTTTATTATAATATTTATAAATATTATTATTGTTAAAATATTAAAAATAAAAGGCAAATTATTAAACTAAGCTAACTAAATTTATCAAATAATATAAATAAACAAGCTAATATTGTAAATTACAATATTTTATTATAAATTGTATAAATATTATTATTTTTGAAATAAAAATAAACTGAAAAACTCAAAAAAAACATGTTTTTTTATTTTAAAAAGGATATTTTGTTTCAGTAGCTGAAAAGGCACTAAAAATATATCAAATACTCTGGATGGAAGAATCTATGGAAAGAATCATTTTATAGTTCAAAATCTATTGAAATGCCTAAAACCGTTACTCAAATTCAAATATTCGCATTTTTTTTCCAAGCATTTGTCACAAAAAAATAAAAAATTTGAATCGACAACAGTCCAAAACCGTTACTCAAATTAAAAATTTGAATTTTCTGAGCATTTGGGCAAAAAAGGGTAAAATTTTGATTCAATTTTTTAGTAAAATTTGAGTTCGAACGGATTTCAGCTACCAGGCGAACAGAAATCAGAAGCAAGCGGCTGCCAAATAAAATTTTTCTAAAACTGTCACTAAAAAGTATGCCACACTTTTTGTAAATTTTTTGTGTGGCTTTTTTGGCAAATATTTTTTGTCAAAATTTTGTAGCATACTTTTAGTTACCAAATTAAAGTTGCCTTCTGCATTTTCTGCATTTCTGTTCGCCTGGTATTTCAGCTGCTTTCAAGACAATTTTTGATAGAAAAATTTAAAGAAAAATTTTTTTTTTTTAATTTTTAGGTATATTCAGATAAGATAAAAAATGTTAAAAAGGGTTAAGTTTTCATGTTTATTTACGAATTTCCTTTTCTATTTTAAATTCTGTTTTATATTTTCCAGCATTTTATATATTTTTTTGTTGAATCTCAAAGCCTATTAAAATAAAAATGGGAATTTTTCGCAACTCTTACAAAAAGGTTTTCGCAATGCAAAGGAGCAAGGGCTAAAATAAAAATAGTTTTTAAGGTATTGTTTAATATTTTCTTTATTTGTAATTTTTTTTAATTTTCAAAATACATGTAGGACTCGAGCTGTTAAAGCTCGAATCGGTCCAAATAAAAGCGCGCACTTCTTACGTTTTTTCTTCGTAACACACTTTACTGTTTATTTTCATTAATAGTTCATTACAATATCGTTCAATTACTTTATTATTTTTATCCGCGTAACAATTTCACGTCTTAATGGTAACGCTGCTCTCTTAAAACTATCGCCCTGCTGCTTTTGTGCTGCCAACTTCTTCTTTAACCCTGCCAACTCCCTCACTTGACGGTCAGCTGCCGAGCTGCCAACTTCCTAGCTTTATGGTCAGCTGCTTAGCTGCTAACTGCCAATCCCACATTCGGCCATCCTACTTCCATATTCGTCCCGAATAATGGACACCATTTCTTCATATACTCAGCTACTGTATTCGTCTTATTAGGTCCTTCGCTTTCTCCAACCTTTTCGACAACATACCTGCCATACCTCAATTTGCGCACCACCTTGTACGGTCCTAAGTATTTTCTCTTTAATTTTAACCCTGGCCCAAATTGTGTACGTTTTATGGCTACCATGTCATTAATTTCATATTCATTTTCTTTCTTTCTGTTCTTATTATAGGTTCTACGATTCTCTTCTTGCAACTCTGCTATGTTGTCTTTTGCCATTCGGCGGATCTCATTTTTCTCTTCCTGCAACTCATTTATCAATTCTTCATCAAGCATATTTCTGAGCTCCTTGTCGTATTTTGTTCTCATTTCCAGTCCAGTCAAAATTTTGAAGGGGGATACTTTTGTGCTTCTAGGGGGTGACGTATTAATAAACTGCTGAACTCTACCTACACTCTTATACCAAGCTTTTGGGTCTTCAACACTTAGCTTTGTTAACAAATTAATTACCGTACGATTAATTCGCTCTACTTGTCCGTTCCCCCGCGGAACTCCAGTTGCAATCAGTAAATGTTGAATATTTCTGAGCTCACAAAATTTCTCGAAAACACCAGAAGTGAACGCTGTTCCCCGATCTGTGACCATGCAACTTGGATCTCCGAACACCTCAGACTGTTTCTGTAAACGATCAATTACCTCATCTGAGCCTGTTGTCTTAGTGGGATATAGCCAAACAAATTTTGAAAAAGAGTCAACAACCATTAGAATGTAATTATATAACTTCTTAGTTAATTCCATGGGGCCAATATGATCAATATGGTAGGTTGTCAAGGGTTTGTCTCCTTTATTGATAACGTTCAAAAACCCTTCTTTACGTCCTGGCTTCATCTCGCTTACAATGCACTCTAGACACGATTTTATGATATTTCCGACCTTACTAGACACATGCGGTATAAAATAATCTCTTTCTATTAAATCAATAGTTTTCTTTACTCCAAAGTGACCCTGACGATGAGCTACTGTTATTATTTCTCGTTCCATGCTGGATGGTATGACAATCAGCTCCTTAGTGGGATCCTTATACAACACACCACCCTGCATATAAAAGTCTTCATAAATTCCCTGTTCTAACAATTTAATGATAACACTTATCCAGTCATCCAACAATTGAGCCTGCTTTATTTTATTTCTCAAAGAATCCTGCATTAAAAAGCAATGTACTCGACTCAATGCGTCCACATGTTTCATTCTGGTTCCCGAGCGATGCTCTACTGTGAATTCGAAGTCTTGTAAGAAAATTGACCAACGTGCGACTCTTAATGGAACATCTTTTTTATTAACCGTCATTGCAAAAGCGTTACAATCTGTAACTATTTTAATTCTCAGTCCAAGTACATATACTCGCCACTTCTTAAGGGACTGAATTACAGCCAAAACTTCCAACTCATAAGACGTATATTTTTCCTCTGCTGGTGTTGTTTTACGACTCAAATACTCTACTGGATGAAAATTTCCATCTTCAGAATCTGCCTGCAATAATATTGCGCCATACCCATACATACTCGCGTCACAATGGATCTCTGTTATGGCTTTTGGGTTGAACAATCGCAGCACTGGTGGACTCGACAAACATGCCTTTAGGTGATTAAATGCAGCTAATTTTTCACAATCCATTTTAAAATCAACATTCTGTTTCATCATATCTGTTAAGGGCTTGGCTATTATAGCAAAATCTCTGACAAACCTCCTGAAATATGATGTTAAACCTATAAAGCGCTGAAGCCCTTTCTTATTCTTCGGAAGCGGGAAACTTTCAACGGCTAAAGTCTTCTCTTTTGAGGGCTTGATTGTACCATTTTCAATAATATAACCCAGAAATTGAACCCTACGTTTCAAAAATTGACATTTTTCCACTTGATTTGTAATCCTGATCGACTTGCCAAGCATAATACCCTTTTTAACTTAGTCAGGCCTTCTTCCTCGTCGGCTGATGGTATGATGAGATCATCCATGTACAAAACTAAAGTGCCATCTTCAATAAGCGGTCTTAAAACAGCGAAAATATATCTCATAAACACGGCTGGGGAATTGGAGATTCCAAATGGTACAACATTGAACTCGTACTGCCCATTTTGTGTGACAAATGCGGTATATTTACGCGAGGCTTCCTCTACTGGGACATGAAAGAACCCATTGCATAAGTCTAAAGTCGTAAAAACAATTCCCTTCTGAAGTTTGTGCAACACATCGTCAATTAAGGCTGTTGGAAAATTATCTCTTATTATCTTCCGATTTAACTGCTTATAATCACAACATAACCTATCCTTGTCTTTCTTTTCAACCAAGACAACAGGGGACGCGTATTCAGAAACACTATTGCGAATGATTCCTTCAGTAAGCCACTCCTTTACTTGCTTGTTCACTTTTTCTTGAGCGGCATATGATAAACGTCTGGGTCTTTGGAAAACTGGTATCTCGTCCGTCAGAATGAGCTTCATCTCAACTGGTGATTTATCTGGTTTTACTGGCTTATATTCTTTTATAATATCCAACACCTGCATTTTAATTTCTCTATTCAAGTGTTCAAAATCTATCTCTTGTTCAGAATATAAAGGTTCTTCTGCCATTATTTGTTGAAAGGGGTGTTCGCTGTGTGTTATTTCTCTTTTTGGTAAATCATCTTTAGGTCTATGGAAAGTTGCTCCACTTTTGCTCAAGGTCATGTCCAATGAATCTAACACGTCGTTGCCAATTATACCATTGTAAAGAGTATCCTCATCTCTGACTACGTGGAAACAAATTCTTAATGGGATTTGTCCCAACTCTGTATCGATTTTGAAAGATCCCAAGGTATATATCTTAGAGTTCCCTATACCCCCAACTACTTTTATCTCTGGATTTAACGACACGGGATACGCTTGCTTGTATGTACTCTCTCTAAGGGTACAAATATCGCTACCCGAATCAATATAGGCAGAAATCGATTGATTTCCAATACGGACATCTGTAAAAGTTCTGTTTGATACGTTTTGTGTTAGCTGTTCTACGCTCCTCTTGGCTCTTTTATCGTCCTTACCGTCTTTTAACACCTTGTTTTCGCATTGATTAGCTTTATGCCCTGATAAATTGCATTTAAAACATTTTATATTTTCGCTGCAGTTTCTAGCTAAATGATTTTTACCTCCGCACTTGAAACAATGGAAATCGTTTTTGTTTACTCCTGGCAGTACGCACGGAACTTTTTCATATTTTGCTCTTGGCTTAAACTCTTGACTTATTGACATCTTCTCATAAACAATTAACTTATCTCGCAGCTCTTTGAGATCCGTAGCCTGGTACAACATCATTTTGTTCTGCTTAGAATCCTGAATGCCTTCAATTATGTACTCAATGATACTCTCTTCATCTAAGTTTGATTTCTTTGCTATACTTTTCATTGAATAAAAATACTCTATTAAGGACTCACTCGTTTTCTTCTTCCTATTTTCCAACTGTTTGTGTACCTGCTTTATTGTCAACTTAACTGAAAACTCTTCTATTAGCGCGTCTTTAAGTGTTGTCCAATCAGTAAGACCATCTTCGCTATGCACAAATAATTTTGCGGCACCTTTTAACAACTGTCGCCCATAAATAAACTTCTGTAAGTCATTCCATTGTACCGTAACTGCAATGTTTTCAAAATCTGTTAGCCACTCGTTAATATCTCTCTGACTACTCCCATCAAAATCGACTAAAGAGTCCTGAACGTCTTTAAGTGTAAAAGTCATCGTGTTTTTTGATTCTGATATTTCACTCTCGTTAATTAAATTTGTATCAACTGTGCCTTTGTATACTGATTCGTTGTTCTCTATCTCAAAATGACTCATCAATCTGTCTTGCAATTCACACTTTCGTCCTTTTTGCGGTAATCCCAACTCCTTAAGTTTTGCCTTTAACCCCTGTACGTTCAATTGTTTTATCTCGTCGTGCAGCATAAGGTAAAATAATTATAATAATTATACATAAGCAGACAAAATTAACGTTAAGTTGCTTATTTTCACTACCTTAAGACTTAACTAATTGAAAGTTATTTAAAATTATTTGAATCATCAACTAAGTTACTTTCTCTGCTAAATTCGTTTTTTTTTTTTTTAAATACTTGCTATTTAATTTAGAGTTTTGTGAGTCATCTATCGCCCTTGCTTCGTCTCGTCGTTGTCCTCTTCTTGTTTAGGCCTTTGCTGGCCCCACCTCTCTTCTTTTTGTTGCAAGAACTGCTTCTCTTTTTTTTTTTTGATCAATACTGCTTGAAGACTGTCTGATCTGCTTCTGCACTGCTCCTTGTTGGCGCAAAACTGCTTCGTACGCCGTTGCTTCTTGTTGTCACAAGAACTGCTTGTCGCCCACTTCTTATTTTTGTCGCAAACGATCTGCACGCTTGTCGCAACCAACTTGTAGTTTGCCGCTGCACATGTGTACATACACACACGAATTCGGATAGTGCCGTCGGTCTGTGTGTATGTATTTCTCTGCCCCGTTCAAATGTGGCGCGAATATACTTCGTCTTTTTCTGTAGTTATTTTCTGCCACCGTCTTTCTTTCTCTCTCTGTCACAAAAATTTGTGCGTGTTGCTCTGTCGTCTTTATACGCTTCTCTCTCTGTCACACATATTTGTGAGTGTTGCTCTGTCGTCTTTACTTCTTTTGCTCTGTCGTCTTTATACGCAAATTTTTAACTGCGCATTTTCTCGTCGTTTTCGTATTTTTCGTTCACTTGTATGTGTGAATTTCACAACTCGCACTGACGCTTGCTTGTTTGTTCTCGATCATTGTATGTGTGAATTTCACAATTTTTTTTGTTCAATAAAATTTACGCTGTTTTACAAAACATTGCAGAAAAATTTAGCGATTTTTGCCTCAATGCTAATGTTAAGCGATCCTCACACACTTTGCAGCCTCAGACGATTTGTTATTTGTTACGTCTTATGTAATTATAATCCATCCCGGACGAGCCCCCAAAATTGTAGGACTCGAGCTGTTAAAGCTCGAATCGGTCCAAATAAAAGCGCGCACTTCTTACGTTTTTTCTTCGTAACACACTTTACTGTTTATTTTCATTAATAGTTCATTACAATATCGTTCAATTACTTTATTATTTTTATCCGCGTAACAATTTCACGTCTTAATGGTAACGCTGCTCTCTTAAAACTATCGCCCTGCTGCTTTTGTGCTGCCAACTTCTTCTTTAACCCTGCCAACTCCCTCACTTGACGGTCAGCTGCCGAGCTGCCAACTTCCTAGCTTTATGGTCAGCTGCTTAGCTGCTAACTGCCAATCCCACATACATATCTATTATAAACAGAACTAATAATTAATAATATATGTACATATATTTTTTACTTATTTGCTAGACTGCAATTTTAATTGCTTATAAAACTATTATATATAAATATGTGTAAATATATAGTTAAAATTTTTTAGCAGCAGTTGCATAAATAATTAAAACTGCCACAAAAACATAAAACAAATTTAATAAATTATCACATTTCCTATAATATTAATAATTCACTTTAAGTTTATCGACTAACAAAACGATTTAATACTCGGATCACTTAAAGTAATCTCGGCCAGAGTACACGGCTGCTAAGAGATGGCTTTATTTGCGTTTTTGGGACTCCAGGTAGGTGGCGGTAAAAGTGAGCAGACGATAGCGCTGCTTGAGATTGCGTGCACGCACATGCGCAGAATTGACTTCCTCGGTATAGCTGCCAGGAAACCAGCCAACGGCGCCATCACGTATGCGTTCGCCCTGGTACCAACCTGGAAGACATAAAAGTGCATTAAATTAAAATAAATTTTTATAAAAAACTAGCCGGCCTCCGCTGCGCTCCGGCACGCTCGCTTCGCTCGCTCGTCTAGATCTGGAATCTTTCCGATTGGAAAACATCGTCCGATTGATCGATGAGTGGATTAATTTCATCATCAAATTTTCAACCACTCGCCATCTTTACATTTTAACCATGTTTGATGGAGATTTGGTAGTTTTCTTCTCGGCATTGGTGTGAACACACCATGAAGGTATAGTCGATAAATGAAAAAAAAATGTTAGGAGTGGCAACCCTTATCTCTTAGGGGTATGAAAAATAGATGTTGGCCGATTCTCAGACCTGCCCAATAAGCACACAAAATTTCATGAGAATCGGTCTAGCCGTTTCGGAGGAGTATGTTCACACAAAAACCAATATTCACAATCCCACGAACCAATTCACACAAACTCATCGCAATAGGCTTAAAACTTCCGCATTGACCTCTAACACACGCAAAAATCAGATTCATCGACTCGTTCATGAGAACACCCATAATACGTAAAACATAAGTTTCTTCTTATATATAAAATTCTAGTTTCACAATGTTAGTTACCATACTCCTCCGAAACGGCTGTACCGATTCTCATAAAATTTTGTGTGCCTCAATAAAATAAAATTTACAACGTTTATAATTTTTTTGGTTCCTTTTGACAAAAACAATTAACTAAAAAATATTAGTTAATCTGACAATGTACACAATGCCAACCTAAATTAAAAAAAAAAATATATTGGAAAATGAAATTGTCGCTTTTAGTATTTTCAATTTTCGTAATTTTTCTGTAAATTTTCCAATGATGTTACATAGCCTATTCGCGGCCCAAGAAGCTTCTGAATATTTTAAAAAAACTCCCATTAAAATCGGACAAAGGGTTTGGCGTCCAACCCCGGACAAACAGACATACACTTTTTTTTATATATAAGATTAAGCATACGCACCATCGGGCAGCTTACGCGAGACATTAACCACATCGCCGAGCTCTAAATTTAAGACATCAGGTTCATCGGACTCATAGCTGTGTTTGGCAATAACTTGAGGGCAGTCCCAGGACTCGTAAAGCTTCTCGCCCGGCGTTTCCGCCTCCGGCGGTCGCATTGCCTGCAACCAACGTTGTTGATCGGACACTGATGGACAAGAGAGCACCTACAAAATTATATAATAAGTTGCCTGTTTATGTTAAGTTAGTTTTGGCTAAATCTTACAAGTTCTATAGTTTTGCGCTCGTTATTCTCCAGCAGCGTCATCAATATGAGATTTTTATTAGTCTGATCTTTAATGTCTTTGGTCGGTAGTTGTGGCAGTGTATCACCCGAGGCAATCGTCAGCAAGCTGCGCGGACAGTAATCGAAAACAGTGAATAGGGACTCGCCTTTGCGCTTGGTAAGCACAAGCAGATCTGAGAACAGAAAGGCATAGATGCTGGATTTGGTAAAACGCTTGCCAAATGTCAGCTTTGCATCATCTCCTCGCCACATAAGATGCGTAAGTTCGCCACGTTTAACTAAAAATCGTGGTTTGGCACCCTGCTTGGGCACGCCCATTGGCGCTATGGCCAAGGCTCGTATATTGCTGGGAAACTCCAGCTGCGTTGAGATGCGCTCCAGTTCGAAGGCTTGTTCACAGCGATTTGCAGCTTCATTACACTGTGCTACAATCTTGTTCATAATGGCCAGTGTCATCTTCCAGCTGTCGTATTCATCATCATGCGGCGAAACCTTGCTAAAAACTGCATCGATGAGCAGCGGCAGACGCGTAATACGCTGCATGGGCAGCATCAGGAACGAGTGCAGACTTAGACCACAGAGATTAGAACTGGACTCCAGTTTCTCCAAGTGTTGCTGAAAGGTGTAGGAGCTCTTTGATTCCTTAAGGTTGCGCAGCGTGCGATCCATGCGCCCTTGATGCTCGCAGAATGCAATGTAGACATGGAAATAACGTTCAGCAATGGCATAAATGCGACGGCTTATGCCGAGCAGCATGATATTATCCTGCCAGCAGGACTCCAGCTCTGTCAATAAACGCTCGGAGCACTCATGTACAGGCACAATGTAGGAAAATAGAGCCTTGCGATCACGCGCCTTTAGAACGCTGGTGTCGCAAAAGGCAGCGTTGTTCATAAAATGACGCCGCAGAAGATTGAGGGATTTTAGATAGCTGGCCTCCGATGTCATGATCTCGAACTTGGCCTCTTGCAAGGCGCGTTCCCTGGGTGTTAGCGTAGCTGTTGAGCAAATATATCAAATATTTTCTGCATTAAATTCCATTAAACAAACTTACGTAGTATACAGGAGCTAACAACCTCGGGAATCTCGCTCCATAATGTGCGGGAGGGTCCATTTTTGGGTTCAACCAATTGTAAGGCGGTTGGACGCAGGCTCTTTCGCGTTGGAGAATTGTTGGTGCGCTGCAGTGTGCCGAAAGACTCGTTCTCAACATGAGAGCGCGCATGTTGGCCAATTTCTTCATAGCCGTCTGTACAGCTGTCATGATCTTCCAGATCGCGAGTGATGGACTATAAAGATTGAACAATCATTAGTATTAACTTACTCAAATCAAAATTCACAAAGCTCACCTCCAGTTTGGCTGCGCTGTAGATCTGATAGAGTGGCTCATTGAGGAACATGCTGTGCGAGGACATTTCATCACCCAAGCCGGCCTCGTTGCCCGTGGACACGCCGGAGCTGCCGCTAGAGCTGGCCACGGACACGCCACTGGTTTGGTAGAGACCTGACTCCGCATACCATGAACTAATGCCGTTGGCATTGCTTGAACCACTTTGACTAGGCGTAGAGCCGCCTCCTTTATTGTTTTCCTCGGCCAACAACAAATGATTTGCCGTGGACTGCTTAAAGACGCCACACTCCGCATACCAGGATGTGGTATTCATATTCGTTTTGCTACCACTAAGCTTCTCCTCGGGCGGTGGCGGTGGTGGCTCATGTGGACGTATGCCTATGGTCGTACGCCGGCGCTGTGTATTATTCGATTTGGACTCCTTTTTGGCCTTGCGCGCTGTAGTCGAAAATTTCTGCGACTCTGTGCTTGGCACTTCCGTTGTTGGTTGCACTGGAATATCACCTGAAGAGGCCTTTTCCGAGAAGCCAGAGTCTAGTTCACCTGAGCCCAGTTGCACAGGATCCTCTATGTAAAATGTGCTGCGCGTGGATGACAATGTGGACATCTGCTTGGTGTCGAAGGAGCTGCCCACCAAACTCTTGCGCAGCCTGGAACGCAAACTTTTGCCATTCTTTTGCTTGGCACGCATTAATGTCACACTTTGTGATTCATTGTGATTAGGACTGGCTTGTGCAAGCAAATTCTTCTCCGAGTTGCTCAAGGCTTTGGTATCTGGCATTGGCATTTGGCACTCTCCATTCTCATAAATATCCTCCTGTTGTGACTTTTTGGTGCTGTGCTTTTTGCGCGTATGTGACTTCTCGTAAAGATTGCCACTGCTCTGGCTCTCCACATAGAACTGCGTTGTATTCTCATATAGTTTCTGCTGGCTACCACCGTACTTGCTGGCGCCCTTTGGTGACTTTTTATTCGATATGAAATCCTTAAATTTACGCACTATAGCGTAGACTTGATTTTGAGGAGCTGGAGGTTCAGGCAGGCGATGATTACGTATATCCACGCCGCTGTCGTTGTGCTGTGGAGTAAGGAAAAATGCATTTGATTAGATATATATATTAATGACCGGTGTTTTATGGTTATAATCTTATTCAGATAAGCCATTTCCGCCCAAAAACCTGGATAATATTGATATAGCTCTTGAATTTGGAATTCCAATGCAACTGTTTAAACAAAAGTTTGATTTCGTGGAAAATTTGTTCATGTTTAAAGCTCCTTTAATTTCATTATCTTTATTGACTGTAAAGTACAAATTTGAAGGGTAAACCGTTTTTTTTTGGATTAGTGTTGAATATGGATGAATAAAATTTTCGTAGGATGTATTCCTGACATACTCTTTCAAAGCCATATTCATTGTATTAAAAAAAAAAGAACTTTCCATGACATTTTGAAATTGGTAAATATGTTCAGTTGGTAAAAATAGACATCCGGTAACTTATGAATTTCTAAAATTACTGATTGAAAACAATTCTTAAGGGGCTAATAAAGCGATATTAATTTATGAATTTAAAGACGGACCGACTTTGAGATACCCTTCACTATATCAGCAAACAAATAAATAAATAAATAAGATCGAAACTACTTCTGGTTGGCGATTTGAGCTCGAATTAGCATCAACAAGTTAACCTTAAAAACTGTTTCAACCGATCGCACAATGTTCGCTTTTAGCCTATCTAGCAGATGAAAATAAATATCTTTTAGGAAAATTCCAACTATCTCATTAAAAATTGTCGTGCGGAATTTGGTTCGCATCAGATAATACTACATGTCATAAGGAATCGGTTTTGGCCGTTTCTCCTTCATTTATGATTCTAACAAATCTGATTTTTAAGAATATATGGACTGACTTTGAACTGGATCGGAGCACCAAATCACATAATTGCAAAATAATCCCATATCTGCCCTCTCGTATACAAAACTAGATAGATAAAATTGAAGATCTAGTAGCGATTCGGGAGATTATATCATAAAGCTGATGTATAGATTTTATAGTATGTCATGCATTGCGTTTGCAAGCTTTGCCATAAATCTAATCTTTGGTCGAATATATCAACTTTTGGCATGAAATTTTTAAATTTTACAAAGAAAATTAATCATTTAAAATAATACAAAAATATTTTTAGGGAGAATTTTGAAGAATTTATTTGAACATAAAAAGATGAAATAATATTGTAAAGTAATTTTTTTTTTCAAATTTCCATCGGAATTTGGTAGTATTTGCAGTTGTTGCAACATTTATAATAAAAATGGCGGACGTAAAGTCGGGCGCGGACGACTTTAGGATACCCTGTACCACTAGCTTGTAATAAAGTCCGATTTCTTCACAAACAACCAAAAACAGAAGAATTTTTAAGCAAAAATTTTTTTTTTGACCGATCGTTCCTATGGGAGCTATATGATATAGTCAACCGATTTCAATAAAATTTGACACGGTGCTTAAATACCTTAAAAAAGATATGAACGCCAAAGTTATTTCAAATATCTTTACAAACAAACAAAACACATCGAATTTTGTATAAAAAACGTGTTTTTGGACCGATTGGTCCTATGGGAGCTATATGATCTAGTCAAACGATTTGGATTAAATTTGGTACAGTGCTTAGGAACTATAAAATACTCACGAATGTCAAATTTGGTCCCAATATCTTAACAAACAAACGAAACACAACAAATTTTGTTAAAAAATCGATGTTTTGGAAGATCGGACCTATGGGAGCTATATGATATAGTCCACCGATTTTGTTCAAATTTGGCACGTTGCTTAAGTGGTCTAAAAAATTTCCAAACGCCAAATCTGGTTAGGATATCTTTATTAAAAAACGAAATATATACAATTTTTCTTTAAAAAAGTTATTTTGGCCGATCGGTCCTATGGGAGCTATATGATATAGTCAACCGATTTTGATCAAATTTGGTACAGTGATTGGGAACTATAAAAAACTTTCGATTGCCAAATTTCGTTACGATATCTTCATAAACAAACGAATTATTCATCTAAAACGCTTTTTTTTTTCGAGGTCGTCTCAAACACCCCCATGGGAGCTATATAATTTATCCCCGATATCAAAAAAATAAAATAAACTTGCCTCCTATGGAATAATATGGGATCTAATGTGAAAGTTTGGTAACTCTAGCTCTTACCATCTCTGAGATCTAGGCGTTCACACGGACGGACGGACGGACGGACGGACGGACAGACGGACGGACGGACAGACGGACAGACGGACATGGGTATATCGACTTCTCTATTCACCCTGATCATATTTTAGGTAACTTTGGGGTGTCTCCGACGTCTCCTTCTATATGTTACATACATTTTCGGCTTGCACAAACTTAATATACCCTTGGACCATACGGTACAGGGTATAAAAATATTTCCATGACTTTTTGATAATCGAATGCAACAAAAAACAAACAAACACAAACAAATGTGGTTGGTTTTCACATTTTGAGATTTTGAGATAGTTTTCTATCGAAAGATGGAACAAATTGATCACAGTGAATCGGTCTTATAGAACACAGTACATAGATTTGAAAATAAAGTTTTTTTGGAAACTGTAAAAAACTATATTGCCTTAAAGTCGTATTATTTTTAAAACCGGGCGATATACTTTATAATTTAACTAATTTTTATCAAAATTGGTGCACTGATTAGGAATTCTAAAAAACAACAAATTTGATTACGATATCTTAATAATGATAATACTCCTATGGTTGGGAGCTATATAATGTAGCATCGATATAAAAAAAAATTAATTTGTTTACCGTGCCATATTAAGCCATATATTTCGAGTTTTTCGCTGCTCTCTATCTCTTATCATCTCTGAGATATAGGATAGATCAGAAGAACGGATACATATACGGACATGTCTATCGACCTCTTTAAGATCACCTTTATTATACCTTATGTAAAGTTCTTGGGTCTTTGACGTCTCCTGCCGATGTTATATATACATTTTTGGCTATAAAAATGATTAGGTTCATCTTGTAATGGATTGAAGTTAGTATTTTAAGCGTTCTTCCAAAATACCACCCATTTATGCAATTATAGAGGAGATCGATAAGTCTTATTCTGCAGAATTCGACCATTAGAATATCATCGACCGATCTGAGACAATTTGCTATATACTGGGCAAGGTAAGCCTAGTCTCTGGCCATTTGGATGCGTATGACTTTTCAAAAACGGTCTTCTCTTAATTTTTAGCTGTCGATTAATTTTGTTTGCCGATAAAATATTCCGATTTAATCACATTTTAGTTCACTATTAATTCGCAGCTGCCAAGTTGGGATAAAGAAGACCCCCAAGACCTAATCCTAGATTCCGCACCTGGTATTTATATATGGAAAGCGGTTAGCATAATTACAAATATAAAGAGTTTCAGAAGAGCTTCTACGATTTTTTGTGTTTATCTGTTTTGAGATTGTGTTGATTTTAAATTTGAATAAATGTAAGTCTAGAAGGGAATAAAGAGCAGACAGAATTTTTTGACTCTTGGTTCTGCTGTCAATCTAATTTCAGATACCTTTGACGGTTTCCCTCAACTTTTGTTGAACGATTTAAGCTCAATGTCAACCTAGTCCCTACGCATCTTCGACTGAGAGTCGAGCTTTGGATTTCAGATGAGTTCGATGCTCTACCAACCTATGTTAGCTGCCCTAATTCGGAATTTGATCTACAAAATTGCTATATTGCGATTATCTTAAAAATGCATAGTCCGCTTATAATGATCTTCTTTACTAATCAAAAGATCTTTTATTTTTCGTATTTTACCTATTAAAGGTTAAAGTTGAAATATAGCGCTTTTAAAATATATTGTTCTGGAAGATGAAAAAGACAACTTGAATCGCCTGCACATATAAGGAATACTAGCCACGTTTGTTGTACTATAAAATCTTCAAGATCTAGGCGTTCTTACAGTCGGACATGTCTAGCTCGAATTCTTTTGTTCATCTCTATGTTACATACATACATTTTCACAAACTTTATATACCTCTTATTAGGGTGTAGGGTATAAAACTTATGCCAAAACGCACCCACAACAATTGTGAAACTGGCATTTTATGTTTAAGGACCAAGGAATAAACATACTACTTTGGCTTTGTTGCCACATTAACTTACATTTTTCAAGCGTTCCTCCTGCTCGTAGTGCTCATCGGTGTCCGTATCAAAAGAATCATAATCATCCGAATTTGGCATATGCTCACCTAGCGCATGCGCTGACTGTGATTGTTTTTTAGACTGACGTTGCGATGTTCGAACTCCATTGCTTATATACCTAGGCAGATCCTGATTGCGTTTGTGATGTTGACTGGGCGAACGTTGCACTTCCAGCTGCGTGGAATGCCTTTTATTACCCAGCGGCGACAGCGACTCATAATAATGATCCGAATCGTCTGCAAAAGTTAAAAAATAAAAATAAATGAGTATAAAATTTAAGTGTGACACCTTAAGTAGAGCTAATAGACGGACCTACAAAAGTGCTCACTACCATGGACTCTTTGCTGGGATTATTACGTTCCGTATTAATGGAACGCAGCACACTTAGCTGACCCTGGCGTCGCTGTGCATAGCAGCAGCGCTGACTAATGGCCGCCGCCTCGTTCTGATAGATTGGTTCGGCCACCGGCTCATTACGCTCGTTCACCTCGCCATTCAGATACACGCAACTGGTCGGGCAGGTTATATAAACCTCGCCGACAGCGCGTGGACGCCGCTTACGTGGCAGCGTAATCTGCATTGGCAGAGCATCCGTATTGTTGCTGCAGCTGCTGGCGCTGCTGGTGAAGCTGAGGCGTTGCCCATTGCTATGACGCGCTAGAGTTTGACTTTGGAGTGCTTGGGCCATGCTATTTTTTTTTTTTGTTTTTTTTTGTTTTTTTTTTATTATTTTTACTGCACTTTTTTATGGCATTTTTTTTAAATTGAAGTTTGTTCTGCGTTCCATACGAGTCGTTTTAATTAACTTGAGGAAGAATAAATTCACATAACTTTTAATAGTTGTTGATTTTTGTTTTTATTGCTTTCGTTGTTTCTCTTGTTGTTGTTGTGCTGAACTTTTGAACTCTGTCGCTGCTGCTGCTGCTTTCTTATGAATACGCAATTGCATTGGGATTTACCATTCACTCAACTTTTAATTGGAAATAATTAAAAAAAAAACAAGCAACGCATGAAAAGTGCATAATTTTTGATTGTCTGGTACACTCGAGCTTTACTCTTGATTGTACCAACCCGAACCGTCTCTTAACATCAGAGTGAGCATGTGGTTTGAGTTTTATAACAAACATTACTTGATGTTGATACTCTTACATGGGACTTCTGGTTTTTGTTATAGAGTTTGAAAAATCTCATCTCTTGATTTGATAAGAGTGTACAAAAATACTAAAAGCTCAATTTCCTCAGACACTGAGACTATTGTTGATAATACCTGATAAGGAAACAATGGGATGTATTCACTAAGCACCTTGCAATTGTTGTTACCACAGTTTTTCAAATAAGATGTCATAGCATAAGATATCATAAGATGTAACACCATTTGCTTCTGCAGCCAAGGGATGAGATGCTTGCTGAGTACAGGTTCAACCAATATTTTGATACCAAACTCACCACACACAGTATTTTCCAAGCTATGGTTTGTGCTATTGGAAGATGTGCAGAATTTAATCTGCAAAAGAACTACCATGGAAAGGATATTTCCGTCCTGTCTGATAGTCAAGCAGCAATAAAAGCATTAAGTAACGCCAAGATTACTTCAATGCTGGTTAAAGAAGTGAGAACATCACTGGATAATTTAGGATACAGGAATAAGCTCACGATTAGATGGGTTCCAGGGCACAACAATATTCCTGGAAATGAACTAGCAGACAAACTCGCAAGAAACGGTACAGTAACACCGCTAATCGGTCCTGAACCACACTGTGGGATTGGTAACCACGTGGTATGGGACCTACTTAGAATAGAGGACAATAAAAACTGCCTTCACTGGGCGCAGATACCAGGTAAAAGAAACAAGCTCCTGGGCATGTACGTTCTCCCACCAGAGACCGTTGTTAGTATAAGTCCAAATAAAATACTGCAATGCATGTAGGCCTTAGGACTTTTGGGAGAGCTCTAATCCATGAAGGGGGTACAATAGTTCTACCTGGGTCGCAATACACCCAATAATAATAATAATTTAGTTATACTAAGATATTTAATTTTACTATTTTTTCGAAACATACATATTTCATTTGTAACATACATAGACAACTCTGGCATCAATGAAGGAATCCAGATATTACTCTAGACCAGCGGCTCACTTTACTTCAAATCACTGCTTTATGCTAGTCACAGAAAGGAACAACAGAAATGGCTTATAAATAAGTCTATCAAGCAGCAAAAAAAAATTGCTATATCAGCAGATCGAAACTGGAGATATTTTAAGGCAGTAATTTTACGAACTTCAATCTAAGTTTTGAGAAAAACTATTATGCAGTAGGAACAACGATTGGCACGATGATAGAAGACATTTAATAAGGGATAATTCATAAACTACGTGAAGTTCTAGGCGGCACTAGCAAACCGTTGACGAGATACAAAAATCGTAGCGGTAAATTTTCAAAAATATTCCGTTACCATGTCACAATTGGTAAGTGGGGTCTCATTTTGCCGAAAATCAGCGTCTCGTAATTTATGGATGTATCCCCAACTATCTCAATAATAAGACATAAGAGGCATCTCCTTCAGCCCTTATATCCATATCTTGTCTTCACGACTAAATTAGTATGAGGCTGCTACAAATTTGCAAGCCTAAATAAAAAGATGTTATATTCATAACTTAAAAAATAGAATTTCTATATAAAACTTGTGGAGACCTCGGCAGACGATTGTCCTGCCCCAACTTTTTAAATAGCTAGCTTAAAGTGACATAGAACATCGGAATCTTCCGAGACTCAGAGAAAATCTTCGATCTAGTGAGCTCCTATCTGGAAAAAAACAAGATTTATCAGATTACGTTTGCAGCTCGATTCAAACGTTGCAACCATTATTAGTCGAACGTCGCGCTTCACGGGTCTGTCTCGACCGAATTCTTTCACGTTCATTGCGATTTTAAAGTATGCTTGCGGCAGTACTGATTAGATTGAAAATTAATTTGTTTCATTGCATTTCTTCCGCAAAAACCTTCGTGATTGACTCAACCTCCAACACACGCAAAAATCAGATTTGAAATTCATCGAGCGCGTTTATGAGGACAGTCTCCTAACACATGAAACATAAGTTTCTTTTGTATATGACAAAAACAATTAACTACAAAATATTAGTTAATCTGACAATGTCCACATTATAAAAAAAATTAAAAAAAAATTTGTCCAAAAATTTAAAAAAAAATGTTAGTGGTGGCAACCCTCATCACTAAGGGGCATGAAAAATAGATGTTGGCCGATTCTCAGACCTACCCAATAGGCACACAAAATTTCATGAGAATCATTGTGACACGAGAATTTTATATATAAGATTTTAAATAATTTTTGCCTTGGAAATTTTTGTGCATGCATTCGAGATAAATGGGAATAATGGAAAACCCTACGGGGGAGAAGATCACCATTTTGGTTTTAGACTTTCTGCATGGTCCTTAACACACTAAGCAAGAGAAATTCCATCAAGCAAATTTTTCCTCGTCAACCCCTTTTTTTTGTCTATTTTTACTGCACTACGTTATTCCTTTCTCAGCTGAAGATATTTCAGCATCTAATTGTTTAATTTTTAATGGCTAGCCATCATTTCTTTAACATAGATTTGAACATATATTTTTAAAATTTCATTTATCATTCAAAAGCAAATCAATTGAATACTTTCTATTCGTTTATGCCAATAACTATCGCAATCGAAGGTATCTTTTTCTATTTACCTATTTAATGATTTGAAAAATATTTCAAAGATACATAAATCATGAAAATACACTAGCAAAAAATCTCCTTGAACATATAAGACCTCTATTTAATAAACTACACAACTTTAGTATCCAAAAGTTTAATAACAGCTTTTTACATTTAAAGTTAGAGTATCAAAAATTTTGTTTTGCTTTGGCCTCTGATATAATTTTTTATGATCAATTAGCGAGTGTAATACAATTTTTGCCGGCCATGTGCAATGGTCAAGTTATTTTTTTAGCGTTAATTAACAAAATTTTTCAAGTGTCACAAGCAAATGAGCAATAAATCAAAGAGCGTTTCAAAAATGAAATATAAAAAATGCCACGCAAAATATTTAACACAAAAACAAGAAATAAATGTGACATAGTCAAGGCGAGCATCGACAGTTTGATACTCTGTACCCATTTAAAAATAATATATATATGGGTCATTTCCTTTCAAATCTGCCAGCTCCTTACATGTAAATTTTGGGCTTCGTCTACTTTTTAAAGCGGTCCATTAAAAAATTCCATTCCATTAAAAAAAAAAAAATGGGCCATTCCCTCTCAAATCAGCCACCCCCTTCACATATAAATTTTGGGCTTCGTCTTCTCGTTTACTTTTTAAAGCGGTCTAATGATTTTTAATATTTCAAAATGGCGGAACCACAATTATTACCAAAGCAAAATAACTCCACAATTTAATCTTTTTTTTAATGTTATTCTCAGAAAAAAATTATTGCAAGCGTTTTATTTTGCTATTTAGATTCTTTTGAGGTAGTTAATTATAAGCACCTTACTTGTTTACAAAATGGCGGAACTAAGTTGGCCGCCGAAAAGCTAAAAAATCATATTTTGTTTGTACTTTGATTTGGGCATGCAAATATGGGTTTTCGAGGTTGCTAATCACGAATCTGGGGTCAGAATTTCATGAATACAATTTTGAGATGGGTGGGATGATGAAATTAGTAGATTTTCCACTATAACTTTGTTTGTATTTGTCCGATGGATAGATGCCTAAAATAGCTTACGGTTCAAAATAAAAAACTTTATAGATTAAGCGCTTGGGACTGACGTCCCAACTCACTTAGGCCAAGGATAGGCCAGTTGCGATACCGCTACAGTGAGCTAGTTCACCACTCTTCCCCACTTGAGAGGTCCCCTACAAAAGGTTTGGAACCCATTCCGCTGCCTGAATTAACCTAAAAAGGTATTTTGAACTCTGTTCAGAGAGCTGAGATAAATCGTCTAGAAAGTGTGACTGTAGGAACCTAAATCTTTTACTGCCCAGTCCAGGGCGGTGACAGAAGAAGTGTTCCACCGTCTCCAGCTCATCCTCATCGCTACAGCTTCTACAGAAGTCATGGTGGGGAGCATTCAACCTGGAAGCGTGGTTTCCTCCCAACCAGTGTCCCGTTGTGGCACGGATAACAGATGAGCACTGGGCTCTATTCAGACAGCAAAGTTTTTTGGTTCTTTTACTGCAGTAAGTCGGCCAAGTTTGTAGTTCGATATCCGATTCCACGATTTATTTGCACCGAGAGCAAGAAAAAATCGTATTCTCAGTTAACAGCTGGCCATGGGTATACCCAGGCCCTCCTTGTTTTGAAGGCGGATGCTGGTAGTTCCTTGTCTAGCCAGTTCATCCCCAATACAGTTTCCCTGGAAGTCCCTATGTCCTGGGACCCATATGAGCTGAATTGAAAACTGCTCAGCCTTCTCCCATAGAGACAAGCGGCAGTTATTCACTGACTTCATACACGAAGTCATCGAAACTAGGGGCTTAATAGCCGCTTGGCTGTCCGAATAGTTACAAATGTTTTTATTTCGAACTTTTAGATTTCTTATTGTTATTAAAGCCTCTCGGATTACAGTGACCTCTGCCTGAAAAACACTGTAGTGGTCCGGGAGTCGAAAAGCAGTTCTAATGTTGAAATCCTCAACGTAAACGCCTCCACCTACACGGTGGTTTAGCTTGGAACCGTCCGTGTATACCTTTATCGAGCTCGCTGGGCCGCTATACTTTAAAAACTGTATCTTCTATACACACAAACTGGTAAAGTATCGCGTCTCTAACACTTATTGTCTGCAATATATAGGTGTTCATACAGACGGACGGAGCATTTTGGTATGAAGTATTGCATAAAATCTAGAAAGCACGACGAATGAGGTTGGAGAGGGTAAGAAGAGATTCCCTTCGGACGCGGAGTTTTCTCGGGGCCCCGTCGTTATTACTGCCGAAATGAACCAAGCTACATTTTCATGCCCGGGACCGGGTTTTCTCTTTACGGCCTTGAGCCGTACCTATCTGTATGAAATAAAAATATTTCAATTATAACACGGCTAACTGATAAAAACATGACAACTATGATTACCAACAATTTAAAAGCAATTGTGAGGCACCAAAGCTAGCCAAATACATCAAAATTTATATATACAATAGATAAAAGCCAAATTGCGTATACGCTCAGTAAGCAGCGTTATGGAAGGCGTTTGAATTAAAAAAAAAAATAGAAATAATAATAATAATGGAAATGGAAATAAGCTGCGCTGGGCAACAGACCGAACCGGTTGGAAGTGAGCAATAGACTAGTCACCTGGCATATGGATACGTTCCACTTTGTGGATGCTAAACAGACAAATACATAATACGTATACGTATTAAGAGCATGTGTTAATGTATGGAGATTTAAATTGAAACAAGATACTTTTGGACTGACACTTGTTGCGCGTGGGTTTGGGCGTTTATATTTGTGGTCGTGACCAGCGCGATCTTTCCAACATTGGATTGTTAATTTGTGGCACAAAGCTAAAATACGTTACATATAAAGTATATAGTATGTACGTATATGTATCTCTTATAAAAACAAAAAACCCAATAGTAACCGGTTTGGCGAAACATTGTATTTTATATTGCAAAATTCTGTGAAATGTCGGAAAGCAACTTGGGAACGCAAGCTGTCAAAGTTCTGTAAAGTATCTTTCAGATACCTTTTCAGTTTTTGTTTTGGCAATTATACGGAAATGATATTTGCTCTTTCTCTGTTATGGCCTTATACGATTAAAGCCAATTTCTTACGTGTTTACAGCCTACATGCATAAGCATATGTATTTACTATATGTACGTAGAACAAAAACAAAGGCGCCTTGTATCTTTTGTCTTGGTTTCAGCTATTTAGACAAAACAAAGCCAACTATAAATAAGCTATTGCAAGAATAACAAACTCAACATTAACAAAAACATATCTGAGCTGTGAATCTGATACATTTGACTGACTTTGTTTATATTTTCAGCCATTTATAAGTACAGGCCTTGAGAACTTTTGAAGGTTATTAAAGCGCATTCAATCTTCTTGGATGCTTGAATGCGATACAGCTTCTTCAGCACGTTGCAGTAAACAGTAAAATAAAACAGTTCGTAAATAGTACTATTTAAATACCGATAAGTCGAATCAACTTTCAATATAAAGCAACTGACCGTTGCTTACGCTTGAATGAATGCTTCATTGATTGAACGATTGATTAATTGAAATGGCTTTGTCGCTGCGCTTCATGGCATTGAGGTTAAGATTATTAAGTGCCAATTGATGTCATTGTCTGCCGGTTGCTTATAATTTGATAGACTATCTATAGGCCGCTATATCAATTTGAGCATTTAGCTGATACTAGTTAACAGAGACTTGAGGCGTTGATAAGCCCAAGAAAATGGTTGCTTGGCCATGTTGTTTGCTGCTTTTACGCCTCTAGCTTGAATTTTAAGCCTTTTTGTTGCCGGTTAGTCATTAGAGCGTCACAAATTGTACCACGAAAAACATTTCCTATTTATTACTTTATTGTGTCATTTTTTTTTGTTGTTCAGTGCTTACAACTTTTCCGCCATTGCGTGTTTAACTTTGTCTTTGATTTAATTACACTTTCGCTTTTTTTTTAAGTTTTTTTATACTCTTTGGAAGAGTTGGTTAGCCATGTGTAGATTTCTAGCTGGCGTCTCGGAAGGGAGTTACTTAAGTTAAGCTTAATGACTTAATTTTTAACAGAAGGTGCCCAAGGTCACCTCGAAACTGAAAGTAAAGCCGAGAAGGAAACTTCACAACGTTCTAAGATTCAATTTTGTTCCTAGAGCAAACATTTTTTTTTTGGGTTTTAAACAAAATGCCTGAGGAATTGTCTTTTTTTGTACATTTTGGCACCAAATCAATTTGCATTCGTGTCATAAATTTTTAATTAATAATCTTTTATATGGGGTGTTTTTTTAAGAGTTTTCAAAATTTAATTTGAAATAAAAGAGTGAGAAATTTATGAATTTTATATATAGTACTAGCCGGCCTCCGCTGCGCTCCGGCACGCTCGCTTCGCTCGCTCGTCTAGATCTGGAATCTTTCCGATTGGAAAACTTCGTACGATTGATCGATGAGTGGATTAATTTCATCATAAAATTTTCAACCACTCGCCATCTTTACATTTTAACCATGTTTGATGGAGATTTGGTAGTTTTCTTCTCGGCATTGTAAGCAGTATCTGATATTAATGTTTTCGTGCACTAATAATGTTAACCTATAATGGCGACAGGATGTCTTTTTTTTATTTTTTCACGTTCACTCAAGACAAACCACAGATTGAAAAATATTGCGTAAGTGTAGAAGGCTTCGCGGCTAACTTCGCGGCGTTCGCGCCCGTGAACACACCATGAAGGTATAGTCGATAAATGAAAAAAAATGTTAGGAGTGGCAACCCTTATCTCTTAGGGGTATGAAAAATAGATGTTGGCCGATTCTCAGACCTGCCCAATAAGCACACAAAATTTCATGAGAATCGGTCTAGCCGTTTCGGTGGATTATGTTCACACAAAAACCAATATTCACAATCCCACGAACCAATTCATATAAACGCATCGCAATAGGCTTAAATCTTCCGCATTGACCTCTAACACACGTAAAAATCAGATTCATCGACTCGTTCATGAGAACACCCATAATACGTAAAACATAAGTTTCTTCTTATATATAAAATTCTTGCGTCACAATATTAGTTACAATACTCCTCAGAAACGGCTGGACCGATTCTCATGAAATTTTGTGTGCCTCAATAAAATAAAATTTATAATGTTTATAATTTTTATGTGTTTCATTTCGACAAAAATAATTAACTAAAAAATACTAGTTATTCTGACAATGTACAAAATGCCAACCCAAATTTAAAAAAAATGTTAGGGCTGGCAACTCTTATCACTTAGGAGTATGAAAAATAGATTCTCAAACCTACCCAAAAGGCACACAAAATTTCATGAGAATCGGTCCAGCCGTTTAGGAGGAGTATGTTCACTAACATTGTGACACGAAAATTTTATGTATAAGATTTTTTGACTACGTTGATCTTAACTTAATCTAGAATTGTTGGTTGGTCAGCATAAATCATTAACTAAAAGTGCCCGCCAGAAAATTATCGCTCGATCTCAGAGGCCAAAAAACATATATATTTTGCATAATAACATTATTATCCAAATTACTTTTTAATAAGATCTAGATTTCAGGAGATTTATATCATGTAGCAATTATCATTATTTAGCGATGACCAAACGGTCAAGTTTTGAGGATGTAATGAAGAAGGTTTGGAGTAAACTAACCTAAAAATAAGGCAGATTATGAACAACATAAAAATCCCGCAGTGCTGACCATTTTACTTCTTGAAATGTCATTGAAACCAGAAATGAGGCAGATAATGAGCAACATATAATTCACGAAGCAATCCATAAAAAGGGTTGACCAGTGCATTGAATTCGAAAATAAATTTCCAAAATTTGTAGGCGGTCTCAGAGAGTAATATTGTTTATGTTGATTGTTCAAAACTTACCTAATACAAATGTCAAAATATTCGATAGTTTGAAGCTTGACATATAATCCTATGGAACAAATCAGATAAGCTTAAAAAGCAACCTATATTACGCAGATCTATCTTATAGCGTTTATAATGAGACGATATTTAAATAGGTTTACTTTATGAGTTTAAAACATAGGCAAAGAAACAAAAAGCTTTAAAAGAATTATGACCACTTAGGTTATATCTAAGACTACTCTAGTCGTTGAAATGATGAAATCTACTAACTTCAACAACAGCACTATTTAGAGCGGATTAACACTCAGCTGTTTCGATAACTAGGATACGCTCTAGAGGTTTTCAATGCTGTCGATCGATAACTGCGAATAGCTGGTTCGTGCCTTATACGTAATTGCACTGGCCACATTAAGCGTCACGGAAGAAGATGGCGTGCGTGAAGCAAATGCGTCCTAGTTGACGCTCTACCTCATTTTGTAAACCGGTAACAAGTTGCTGAAGAAATCCAGCAAGTAAAAGTATCTGCAGCTGTTTACTACTATCAATAACAGCGGCAAAGATGGTGCAGCCTTGACTCATCCAACTTGATTATTTTTGAATATGTATTCATAATTTTATACCCTGTGCTCGTAGGTTTAAGAGTACTAAAGATTTGTGAAGTGTATATAACGCCTCGGGGGAGCTGGTAATCCCTAGTGGCCGCGTCTCCAAGTTGGTGGATAGGGGAAAGCCTCCCAGACATGGGTGATAGGAGAGAAATTAAATATCTCCCGCGGACCATGCAAGACGGAGAATCCAAAGGCGGTTATAAAACCATCGCGGTTACCTAACAATTCTTAAAGTGGGTTGCGTTGGGTTAGTAGCCCGACCGGAAAAACGGAAGCCGCCCAATACTCCGACCAGGAGTGACAGTTGTTTGTGATATGTACTGAATTTCAATGAATAAATATATATAAAACGGTTTCTGTACAATAAATGGTTTATACCAAAACGATCTGTACCTTCAGCCTTTAGACCTCGAAGACCTAATTTAATTACCCACAAAATCTACCCAAACAAGCGCTTAATTCGTAATATAAAAAATTCGTGCTTTAACCAACACTATAAATACTATAATAAAGGTTGTAACTTAGGCCAAAAATTTGAAATTATCTATATATATAAAAAAAAATTATGTTTTACGTGATACGGATGTTTTCATGAACGCGTAGATGAAGTTCAAATCTAATCTTATAATCTTCTTCTAATCTTTTTGCGTGTGCTACAGATTGTCAATACGGAGGTTTTAAGCCTATTGCGATGTGTTTGTGTGTATTGGTTCTTGAGATATACGCATTTTGATGAATATCGGATTTTGTGTGTATATTGCCATATATACGAAAACTTGTATTGTAGTTGATCAATGTTCGAGGTCCAACATCGTTTCAATCATTGAGAACAGTGAATGGCGTATTGTGTGAAACGTATCGAGAGGCATGTCAAATATTGAAATTGTTGGAAAATAATTTGCACTGAGATCAAATGATGATGCTGCTATTACTGCTCATTCTTATAAAATACGTGTTCTATTTGCGATTAATTTGGCAACATGTTTTCCACCGAATCCACCTGAATTGTGGATAAAATATCATGTTTTTTTTAGAAGATATTTTGTTTCGAGTATGTCAAGCAAAACGTAAGCCAGTGATAAAATTTACGCCGGAAGTTTTCAATGAAGCTTTAATTCATATTAAAGATCTTTGCTTGACGATGGTTAATAAAGCATTAGGACAATTGGGAATATATATAATTCCCTGTTAGACCCCTTGGAGGAGGGGCATAGGGGATCTCTATTAATAACTGTTCGAACAGAACAGGGACCTACAGTTTATAGCCGAATCCGAACGGCGGTGTCTTTAATTAATAGAGACTTTCAAGGCAAATAGCGTCTTTGAGCTAGCGATGCCAGTGCTAGGCAAATGCACCAGTGCTACTGCGGGAATCGAACCACCGACCTTCGGTTTTAGAGGCGAGTACGCTACCACTTAAGCCACCGACGGCCACAATTGGGCCACAAGGACAATTGGGAATGCCGTCTCTTAATCGACCAATGCATGATGTATGTCAATTGGAAGAAATGCAACGAATCAAATTAATTATCAATCTAATCGTACTGCCCAGGAATGTGAAGATCGCAATGAACGTGAAAGAATTCGGTTAAGACAGACCCGTGAAGCGCGACATTCGACTAATAATGGTGCAAGCTTGAATCGAGTTGCAAACTAATCTAAAAAATTTATATTTTTCCAGATAAGCAACTAGAGAATCTTACGATGTTTATGCACTTTAAGAGTATTCAAAAAGTTTGGGCAGGACGACGTCTGCGGGGCTCACTAGTATGGTATAAAGTGTTTTATTCCATTGTAAATTGTAATTAGATAAATGACAGAGACTTATGTGAGTAACATCTGAGTAAATTTCAGGCAACAGAAATGACGTACGTGCGAAGGGTCGCAAGAAAAACTAGGAGAGATATGGTCAGAAATGAACGAATACGTTCAGAAGTAGGGCAGAAGAAGTCGATTATACAAGAAATCGAGGAGGGACAGCTAAAATGGTTCGGACATCGGATGGATGAGTCAAGAAAAGCCAAACAGGTACTGGAAATGAGAACGGAAGGCAATGCACCGAGAGGAAGACCCCGAAAAACTTGGGAAAATCGCATCAAGGATGTGGCAAGGATGAGGTGCAGAACCCTGGCAGAGATGAGAAGAGAGAGCCGGGACCGACCTAATTGAAGAAGATGGATGGAACATAAAAATGCTGTTGTTTTTTCTCAAAACAAAACTGCTACGCTTCTAAGCCTTTTCACTTCAATAACCCTTTATTTACATAAAACTTGGCTGATAATAATAAAAGTATGTAAAGGGTATTCCACCACCGGTCACCGCTCCAAGTAATTCCCATTTTTTTTTCACTTAACATTGCGTGCAATTTAAGTTGGGCGTTTACACCGGAGAATATTTATGGCACAAAAAAAATTTCACTAGCCACATTTTTACTAAATGTACTTAACTAGTAAAAGTTCACAATTAAGTATTTACGATGTGTAATGCAACCAACATAGATCATTAATTTTAGATGCGTTCACTGAACTTTGTGGCACATGGTTGCAACCCAAAAACAACAATAGCAACAACAACAATACAAAAGCGCAGCCATCTTGCATTTTTTGCAAGCTTTTTGATGAGTGTTTGCTATGGCAAAGATGGCCGTGTGAGGCAACCATTTGTTGTTTATGTGCAATGCATTTCGCAAATTTTTTATTTATAATAGTTTGTTTATTTTTGCAATTTAAAATATAAACTGAAATTAAACCGCTCAATGAGTAATTGCTTTGCGAAATGTAGCTGTCATCGTTGGGCATTGATTCCTTAAGCTGCGCCGCTGCTTGGCTTCATTTTTTTTTGGTATTATTTTTATTGTTGTTTTTGGTTTAACAACTTCAAGGTTGGCGGTTGTTAACGTTTTGTTATTTATTTGCCTTTTTTTTATATACATGTTTCTAGACTGGTTTTCGCTTAACAGTTTCGTCATCCCCAACGCTGTGGATGATGATGGCAGCGGCGGCGGCAACTATTGTACTGCTGCGCATAAGGCTTAAAATTGAATTTGTACGTGAAGGCGGCTGTATAGGGCAGCGGCGTCAGCGACGGTGTCAGTTCGTGACGTCTCGCTGCGTTTGCATAAAAGCAGTTACAACAACAACAACAACGACAGCAACAAACTATTACAATAACAACAAAAACTTTGCAATAAATTAAAACTGAACTAAAAGCGAATGAATAACGCGCACATTGCAACTTGTAGCTGCATAAAAGCTTTTGCATCATTTTGACATGCAGCTCATGATTTTCTTTTCTCTGCTTTCATTTATCTTTATCACATTTCACCATTTACACATTCACACGTTTGTTATTCCCAGCTGTTGGCAACCAACAACAAAAGCATTGCATATTTTTAAAACATTTGTCAAAATTCTCACTGCTCACTGATGCTGCCTGCTGCCTGCTGCGCTGCTGCGTCGACGCTAAGCTCACACACAAATATACTCTACACTGTCCGACCGATCGACTACACCGACGACACAACCGCACGTTGGCTTTAACTCTTTGGACTAAACTGAGTGTTGGCGGCGGGCGCCTGTCTGAGTCTCCCTGGTTGCTGGCGCGCGGCAGCCATGTCAGAAAAATTGCACGATCCACAGTTCCATGCCCATATTCCGCTCTGTGGCCAGTTTATGGCTTTGTAGTATTTGCTCTCTTTTTGTTGCGGCCCGCAACTTGTTATTGCCTTTTGTGGAACCTGTTGGCGCAGTACAATTGCAAGCAAGCTCACTCAGCTGACAGATATAAACTAAAACAAAGAGGAGATGCATGGCGCAGAAACACTACTCAGCAGCGCAGCTAGTTACGTCACAGAATATGATTTTGTTTAGTCTTTTACATTAAAATTATAAACGTTATAAATTTTATTTTATTGAGGCACACAAAATTTCTTGAGAATCGGTCCAGCCGTTTCGGAGGAGTATGGTAACTAATATTGCGAAACTAGAATTTTATATATAAGAAGAAACTTATGTTTTACTTGTTATGGGTGCTCTCTTATCATTTTATACATACGCAAATTTTCGTTTTACTTCGAAACAAATTTTACAACTGTCCGCTCTCTGTTAAAGATTTACTATACTGCCTGCATCTCAGAATTACTTTAGAATTTAAGACCTCAAAAACTTTATTATGTTGTCTGAGAAGAATTGTACATCCATGCTCCTTCTTTTGGAGAATTACATTACTAATGACTAGAGCTTACAGAAAAATTTTATTTTTGTCAACCCATAGTACTAAAAAGTGAAAAATAAATATAGTTTAAAAAAACTAAAAACACGCGTTTAAAAAACATCGAACTAAAAAGTTAAAAATAATTTTGAAAGCTTAAAAAAATAATTAACAAAAAAAAATAATTTTGAAAGTAAGCTTAAAAAATAATGAACAAAAAATACTAGTATTATTGTGAAAAAAGCGTGGGCGCTCGGCTCGATATACGAAAAATATGGTAAAGCGCCCACGCTTTTTTCACAATAATACTAGTATAATACTAGTAGTATGAGCCTACTTTCAAAATTATTTTTAACGTTTTAGTTCGATGTTTTTTGAAAGCGTGTTTTTTAGTTTTTTTAAACTATATTTTTTTTATTTCTCTGTTCTAATAGAAATTAAAATAACAAAGTTAGCAGCTATTCTTGGTAAAAAAGCTGTAATTGTTAGTTATTTATGACCTAATAAAAAATTATCGCCTATACCCTGCACATATGCAACTCACTCAGAGGCTGAATCATACGGAGGATCGTATTTCTTTGTTTTACTTTTTCATGAATAAAATAAATAAAAATTTGACTCATTAATAAACCTTTTGTTAATTAATATAACATTATTTTGTTAAGAAATATATAAAATACTTCAAAGAAATTTTATTGATTGCTGATTACAAAAAATCTCGACTAGATCTGATGTCCACTCAGAATTTAAAAGAACTGCAGTTTATTTATTTATTTAAAGCATAAAAGTTTGTAAAAGCGGTTTAAAATTTTATTGTAAACTCTGTAAAAAATCTATATAATATAAAATACTTTAAGTGGACATTAAGGACTATGCAGTCTATGTGTGACTTCCCCAGGGGTCAACCGGTGTAACCTAAGACTTTAGGGATCATCGAGTTAAACTTGGTGTAAAAGTGTTTTTCAGGGTAATTTTGGGTCGAGAAACACGAAAACCTTTTCTTTTCTTAAGCACTCTTTGGAGGTGTAAAAAAAAATGTGGTACATTCGAGGCGGTGCCCGACAGTGGAATACCCTGTACCTTTTCTATATTTAGTATTCGTAAGTTTCTTATAGTTCCTAGGAACTAAACTTATTCAAAATTGGTTGACTATATCATATAGCAGGACCAAACGGTAATAAAAAGCTTTTTATAAAAAAAATGAAAAAATCCGAACTCTGGAAATTTAAATTTTGGCTACTCGTCACTCAGCCAGAATAGTGTTTGATGTGTCTAGTTTCTGCTAAAACAGTTTTAGCCAAAACAAAAATAGGCATTTTGAGAAATTCCATTTCGAAAAAATTCAAAATTTTATGTTTCGTTAAAAACACGATTTTTGTAAAAAAATCATAACTCCGGAAATTCAAATTTCGGCTACTCGTCACTCAGCCAGAATACTGACTGATGTGTCTAGTTTCTGCTAAAAAAGTTTTAGCCAAAACAAATATGCGCTTTTTGAGAAATTCGATTTGGAAAAAATTAAAAATTGAAAAAACAAGATTTTTGTAAAAAAATCATAACTCCGTAAATTCAAATTTCGGCTACTTGTCACTCAGCTAGAATAGTGCTTGATATGTCTAGTTTCTGCTAAAAGAGTTTTCGCCAAAAAAATGCGCATTATGAGAAAATCGATTTAGAAAAAAATTTTAAATTTTTTCAAATTGCTCTATAAATAAATAAATAACGATGATCAACAACTACTGCTAGATTTATTTGGAAGCTGTAATAATTTTCGGTAAAGATAAGCGTATTTGAAAATTAAGCTCATTATTTTATCGAAAAAAAACGATTTTTAACAGAATAACGGGATCGCGAAAAACGTGCAGGAAAAATTTTTCTGGGCCTAAAAAAAAATTAGGTGTGTCATTAAATTGACCAATAAACAACATATTAGAGTAACACTGAAATCTTAAATCATGTCCCGCATCGACCGGTCGATTTGAAATGGAAAGGGGCTTTAAAAAACATTCCGAAGATTTAATATACTAAAAATATAAAAAGACAGTTTTTTTACAGCCGAACAGCTTTATTGGAGGTCTTAACCACTTAATGTAATTAAAAATCTTCATCTTCTTCAATTAAACTGTGACATAGTTACGTCTTTAAACGCTCAAAAGTTTTAAAACTTAAATGCATTACAAAAACTGTAAAAAATAGATATAAAACAAAATAAAAAAAAGCCCTTATGAGGATAAAAAATAAATAAATTAATATACCAGTCGAGTTTTTGTTTGAGTTTAATAGTACTTGCAAGACTATAAGTTTAATTATTATATTTCAGGATGGTTTTGAAAATATTAATTTTTTAGCCGTAATTGATAATAATAATAAGAGATTGTTGAAGCTAGGACTTGCTCAAATCTTTTATAATCCTAACCTTTCTAAAAAAAAACAATCTTTACGACGAAATATATTATAATTAAAGAAGTTTCAATTATACAAAAATTCTACGTACAAGAAAGCTAATAGATATACGTCTATTATATTATATGATTCATATCTATACATTGACATTGAAATGATAAGATTAAAATAAAAAATAATATGTATATAATATTAGCAAATTTGCAATTGCGATCAATTTTTTTTAAAGTAGTATAATAAAAAATACAAAAAAAAAACAAAAGCAGAAATTTGAATTTGTGATGTAACTATGCACTGAGAAAATTGTATTTGAAAAGGCACCACCTTTGCTCTTCACTTAATGATCAGAGTCATCTGTTCCGCAGCGCGCGCCTCTTTACCAGTTGATTTATGTAGATCTTTATTTGTTTTTACTCAGAGCGCGCGCGCCAAGAGTTACTCTCAATTTCGGTGCACAAAAGCTGCTCAGGGGCAGTTTATTTATTGGACCTTGTTAGCTAAGTTGTAACTTTTGGCATTTAGTTTATCATTGTTGACAAAACGCTGGCGGCCACAATTTGTGTTAACTTTTTTACAAGTCATTATGGTCTCTGTTCGGTATTTAGTTGCACTGCTTCCACAAAATGTATAATTAACGCAAAGTCAAAATAATTAACATTTGAAAAGCTTTATTACACATTGGAACTAATGGACTTGAAAGTTGTTTGCCTTAATGATCAGCTGCTATGTGGATGCCAAGTGGAACTCATGCTAGCCTATGCACAAACCACAGTTGTGTCAGTGGTGCTTGCAGCCAAAGCTTTAATAAAGCTGGGCTTAAAAGCATTATTAAAGCTTTGAAGAAAGTTTAATTGAGTAATGCGAGACATTAAATTTGTTGTTGGTGCTTTTAGTACTTAAATGAGGCGGAAATGCAATTAGTATCTTGTTACATTTAATTAGACAGTGGCGCGTGCAGTGGGGATCAGGGCAGTAAAAACATCGAGGCACTAGCGATATTATCGATAATGACTACTCTGGTGATACATCGATGCTTTTATTTTGCAAAGATTTTATATAACCTCACTTCAGGTGGGGGTGTACCTTACGAAGCGCAGCTTGTTTGAATTATTTGTTTCATTTTAACAAATTAAATCTAGTATTTAATACTGAGCGTAATACTAATTTAACGAGCTCTAGCTACTGGGGCCTTCGACTATGTATGTAAAAAGAAAAATAATAAAAAAAATAAATAAAATGAAGATAAATTAATCCGATATATCGAATAAAAGGAAAGATAGACTGCAAAATGTTGCCAAGCTATAGATAAAGATACATCAAGATTACTTAATCTGATATAAGGAATAAATAGAAATATGAATACAAAATCTTGCTAGACTTTAGATTTTGTAAATATATATGAAAAAAGCTCGAAACGATTCGAGTGATTTTCGAAGATTGGAAAAAATTGCTCCAAAGAAAGAAATGCTGTAGTTCGAAATATTATAATTTAATCTGGTACTTATTATGGATCTTATAGTTAAACATATGTGATACTCTCAAGGAACTAAAAAAATTTCAAAATCCAGAACATCTCTTATAATTTTTGGTATTTGTCGAATTTGTAGACACCTTAATAGAAGTGTTATCAATTCTCTTAGATACTTGTGAACTACAAAATAAAAGCAAAGACTACCTTTGTAAAAGAAATTGGCAATGGACTGGTGCGATGGGCCTGGTGGAAATGGGGATTTCCTCCGGCCCGGAATTTTCTCAGGGGCTTGGTGTAATTACTATTTTAGGTTCGTGATTCAAGGCAAAGGCAAAATAAAAGCAAAGACTATCTTGCCGGTACATTTAGCCCCCCTGCCCGGATCTTTTTTCTATGGCCCTGGGTATAACTTTGAAGCAAATTTTTGTGGAATTTTTTGCTCAGTCATATTCCTCGCATATTAAAAAGCCATCTACGTCACTACTAATGAGTTATCACAATTTTGAAGTTGACAACACAATAACATAATTGTTAAATAAGAAGTTCGCTGTTTGTATATTCTTATATCTTATGTTAGATAATGTTGTCAAATTTTTTCCTCAAAGCGTCAGTTAAAAATAAACACTTTTTAGTTTTACGCATCAGAATAGAGCCCCAAAAGTCCAACTTTTGCATTTATTCATAAGAACACAGAAACTGGGGATTTTTCATGGGTTTCTTAGCCATCTGAAAATCTGTTGTGTTATCGTTGTAAGACTCACAGCCTACAAATCTTTCAAGTTAATTCGCCGGCTGACTCACGTAATAAGTTTTGTGTACATACGTAATACTATTAGGTATAGCCCTTGTCTTTTTATAAACTTTATAAAGATATCAAGATACGAGTATTTGCAACCCGAAACTAATTCCAGGTGTGTGCACATTTGCTTTTCTAACCTAATAAAATTTTTTATTTTTAAATTTAATATTTAAGTTACTCACCTTCAATGCAGCTTATCGCCTTTTTCTGTTGCAGTCTTTTATCTCTAATACGTTTGGACCAGTCGGGGCTACGATGGGGCTTAAATCGTTCGCGGACACTGTAATTATGAAATAACAAAAAAATAATAATTACAAGGCATACAAATTGTTACACATTTGTTTGTACTTCATTATGTTTAGACCCTCTTGTAAACACACGATTGATCGATCCGATCTCTGCGTTATAGATATGCACGTCCAAAGAACGAGAGCGCCCGCATCTAACTGACTCTGAATCAGTCATGCAACATGGAAAACCTCCACAACTTTAGAAATGTTTGAGTGCGCAACAAAACAATCTTATCGTTTTGAAGTAGAACAATTCTAGGTCAAAACACTAATTAATGGGTACGGCTGTTTGGAGTGCATTGTGGCAGCTGTTGCAATGGTATATGACAGAGCTGTACTTTCAATTCAATGAACTAGATCTTTTAATTTGATAGTTATCAGAGTTTGCTGAATTCTACAAATTGTAAAATAATTTTGATTATGGAGTTAACGAAAAAGTGAGCTGAAGAGATATCGATTTATTATTTCAGCTTTGGATTTGATTATAACGTTAAAGTCCACGAGCTTTTTCTTGAATAACTAGACTGGAACTTTTTTTTTAATATAAATATGGCGAACGTTAACGTCAGGTGCTATCAACTTTGAGAAATAAAAAACTTTTGATTGTCCAATTTGGTAACGATATCTTCTTAAACAAAAGGAAAATATCATGAACGTTTTTTGGAGCAATCGATCCAATGGGAGTCATATGAAGTAGTAGGCCGATATCGACAACATTTCTTGAGTAGTGCACCGAACTTTTAATTATGGTTACAGAATTTATTTTTTATTTGAGGAGTAAAACAGTGTTCAGCTGATCATTATAAAATTTAAATATAGAAGATTAAGACAAAAAAGAAATATTAAAAAATAACTATGAAGTAGCCAGAGACTAGAATTTAGAACATAAAGTTTGAAAAGGAAGACTTAATAATAAATTAATTGTCTAAATGGGTGACATAAAATTTCAAGTTGGGATGCTCAAAGAGGCAAGTCACTGTGACACAAGATAGAAGAAGAGATTGAGAATTGGGATAGACCAAAAGAAAGATATTTATAAACGCAATTGTGGTTTGCGCATAAGACACGACAAAGTTTGTGCAATGTGAATTGCGAAATTACGAGCACGATGTTTGATGTATTTTTGTGAGCCATAAAATACAACGATATCGATACTAAAAACTTTTAGAGGTTTCAAACGTGTTTTTCGGTATGTTATTACATTTGTGACTTAAGATACGCTTTGTTTTGTAAGGTAGACACGAGGGCAGTTATCTAGCGGCATTATAAATGCTACAATATAATAAGAATAATAAATATTCTTTCTAATGGAAACCTATGGAGCAGGGGCGTGACACCCCCAAACATCCAGCAGTCGGGAAATCTCAGATATTAACTAATCACTTTTACCCAATTACTATTCATGCAGTCGGTAATTTGTTGAATCGAGTCGGCATTTTGAGGCTCATCACCCCCCACCATTCAACCCTCTCGCTTCGCCACTGCGAAGGAGCTTTACAGCTAAGGTCATGCAAGGCAAATAAGGTTATAATATAAAACTATACCCTATGAAGTTTTCGATTTTTTTGTCTGGCTTTCCATATATTCCACACATACTTGACCTTTAAAAATATATCCTCTAATTTTCAAAGCAATCGGATCAATGGGTTGCGTGAAAGCATTTTTCGAAGCCTTCTATCTCTAACTAATCGTTATCAAGCCTCTTTTCTTATAAAACTATCGTAATGGTGATCACAATACCTGAAGAAATACGTTCACAATCTATTTGAAATGTAAACTCTTTATTTAAAATTCGAAAGCACAACCCAAAGCAAAGAAATTACATTAAAAATTACCAATTTTTTTTTTGCGAAAAGTAAAAACAATTTTAAAAAAATTCCTGGTTTATTTAAGAAAAAAAAGAAATTTCCCAAAAGGCATGTATTTGTTTTTGTTAAAGTCCTGAACCTATTAACTGCTCAACTGAACACAAAGCGTGAATACCCTAAATGACTATGGAATACTAGGAAATAAAATTCAAATAATACTTCATAAAAAAATTACTACTGCATTGAATAAACTTAATCTTCATCTGTTTTGAATAACAGTTGAGCTATTTTGTATTTCTCAGGATCAACGCAACGTATGGTAAAAAATAGTGCTATTTATGAAGAAACTTATATTAAAAAACAATTGAGTTACAAAGCAGGGTTGAATTTTAGCATGTATTAGCTTTTGAAAAAGCCATCAACTTTTCAACACCTTAACTCAACACATAGCGTGAATACCCTAAATGACTAAGCAACTCTGACAAATAAAATTCTAATAATCCTCAGAACATATTTTAAAAATCACTTAATTTGCTTTCGTAAATATTTTTAGCCCCGTAATAAAGGAGGAATTTGATTAATAATGTAATTATTGGAGAGGAGAAAAGCCTTAATGCCGGACTAGTACATCTGAAGTTTAAGTTGCATGTATCTAAGCCGCATGAAAACTGTCTCCATAGAGAACACAATCATCGGGTTTCAATTAAACTAATTTGCAAATTTAAAAACATTTTAGTAAAAATGGCATTCTTAAACTAAAAACGCAGTCCAAATATTTTTTCCATGGAAGGAATGTCGAAATATTTTTTTTTGGTTCTTTTACTGCAGTATGTCGGCCAAGTTTGCCGCGAGATTCTGCACGTGTTCGATATCCGATTCCACGTTTTATTTGCACAGAGAAAAAATGTCGTATTCTCAGTTTACAGCTGGCCATGGGTATACTCAGACCCTCCTTCTCTTGAATGAGGCTGCTGGTAGTTCATTTTTTAGCCAGTTCATCCGCAATGCAGTTTCCCTCAAAGTCCCTATATTCTGGGACCCATATCAGGTGAATTGAAAACTGCTCAGCCATCTCCCCTAGAGACAAGCGGCAGCCATTCACTGACTTCATACACGAAGTCATCGAAACTAGGGACTTAATAGCCGCTTGGCTGTCCGAATATATACAGATGTTCTTATCTTAAACTAGTAGGTTTCTTATTGTTATTAAAGCCTCCTGGACTGCTGTGACCTCTGCCTGAAAGACACTGCAGTGGTCCGGGAGCCGAAAAGCAATTCTAATGTTGAAATCCTCAACGTAGACGCCTCCCCCTACACGGTAGTCTAGCTTGGAACCGTCCGTGTATACCTTTATCGACCCCCGCTGAGCCTGGTACACCTGTATTGCACTCCTCTCTGGTTGGAATATAGGCTCTGTATTTGGTTGTAAAATGTTCCTGCGGTATGCAGTAGTCTGTACTTTCGGGGATAAGTGAGTTCCCCTTAAGAATCTTTGCATGACCAAAATCCTGATCGTTCCATTTTTTTGCCTCTCTGATGCGTAAAGCTGATAGAATAGCTTGTAGTTTCCCCACCTTGTTCAGTGGTAGGAGGTAAAAAATAAAAAATACCTTTACTTAAAAGCAAATATCTATGTTGTACTTAACAGACTTTTCTCCTTTTTTTTTACAAATTGTAGCTAATTGAATTAACCATTATTTATATTTAGAGTATATATTTTTGAATTTAAGGTTTGATGGTTATTTATCCATTCATATGGAATTTTTCGTTATCGCCCCATTTAAAAAAATTTTCACACTGTTTTATTTTTGGTTTGTAAAGTTTGATTGATGACGAAGAAAATGAGTGGTTGATAACGAATAAAAAGAGTGGTTTCTATCAAAATCGGAGAAACATTATGGAAATAATAGGAATTTTTGCAGAAAGCCAAATTTTTACGAAAACTTAAGTTTTAGATGGATAATAATAATATTCGCTTTAAAGTAGACACTATTTTTAATTTCGAAAAATGTTATTTTTTTCGCAATATCTTGAAATCAACATTTTTGGACTGCGTTTGGGATACATTTTGCTGTAAACTAGTGTTACCAGAAGATAACTTTAGCTTATCGTATCATCAAGCTAGTTGCTAAACTCTATTTCCTCTACGTCCCAACATACAACATAAATATCAGATAATGCCCATAAAATTTGTTTGTTTACGATTTAACATATTTTTGACGCCTTCATAGCCTTGACCCTATTTTTCAAACATTCCAGTGTAAATCTACTACGTTATGTTGCAAGACTTGGTCAACCCTCGCTGCATTATCAATTGGCGTCAACAAATTGAACGTAGTCTACCTAGCCGCAGTTCCAGCGATAAGATAAGCTAACCCAAACAAACTCTTATCAGTTAATTTACGCAGAAACAAATATAATAATTGTTGCGTTTTTCATGAGCCTGAAAAGTAAAAACATTTTTTACTTACACTATAAATTGCGCTTCCGTAACCTCGCTATCCGATATGTCCACCCAGGCATCGCTATTGTCACTAGAGGCGGCAATGGAGGAACGTTTATTGACAGTCCTGGCACGTCCGCTGCTGCGTCCACTACTGCCGCTGCTGCCCATGGAGGAGCGACAGCCATAGAGAACGCCTGCAGCTAGCGAGGATTCGTACAAACTGTTGGTCTTGTGATCGGAGGAAATGGTGAGCGTGGAACCGCTGCTGGATAGCTGTATGCAGCTGCTGGGCGTTTTGCTTTTGCGATAGTTGGATATGCTCTCATAGCAATTGGAGCTTATCGAAATGGCATCTGTGGTCAAGCGTGTGCCTTCATTGTTGGAAACTATTGTAGTACAGCTTATGGTTTGGGTCTTTTGCATAGATTCATAGCAGTGGGCACCTTTAATCGTATCGTAAATGTTCTCATCATCATCATCTGCATAATAGCAATGCTCCTCGGGTGTTGTGGTTGCAGATTTTGGCTGACTAGTTGGGTTTTTGGCTTCGCTGCAAATGGGTTTCTCCGGCGCCTTTCTTAAAGGCAGTGGAGATTTGGGCAGTATACGCTTTGGTTTGGGCAATTCCGGCAGCTCATCAGTGGTATTACGTCCCAGTGTGCCTGTTTGGCTTAATGTAGGCGTAGTTGCATCCTCAGTTGTGGGTGTGGGTGGTGCAAAAGTTTCATAGCCATCAAAGCTGGACTTATTGCTGGAGCTGGCCTCACGCGAGCCCGCTATGGATTCATAACCCTCCAACCAAATGTTGTTGCTGTTAAAGGCTTCAACTACAGGCGCGGCATGTGCTTCCTCCAGGGTCTGATAAATATCTTCATGTTGACTTAAGTCCGACGTTTCGGCTTTTTTGGATATTGCAAAGAGACAAGACGCTTGCGGCTCTGTCTTAACTTCTGGAGTAGTCGTTGGCAACTGTGCCTGCTGTGCTATGGGCTCATACATGGGCTCCTCTATTTCTATATTGGCGGCAGCCGCCTGCTCCGCCAGCTCCTTTTGTTCCATAATCATTTGCTCGCCTTCAATGGCATTCACTAGCGTCACATTGACAGCTTGGTTCACCAACAGCTGATTATTGGATACTTGCTTATTGGCCGCCTGATAGACAAATGAGTTATTGGGCAGTATGCGCTGCTCATAGTCATCGTTCGGATCTAACAACAGCTCCGCGGGCTCCGCAAGCACCTTTAACTTTTGGTCAATAACCTCGAGTGCATCAAGTATCTTGGCCTCTGCTGATGATGTTGCTATATCTTCCGCTGACGCTGCTGCATCTATTGCTGCAACTTTGTCGATTTCCGCTGAAGATGCTGCTTTGGATAAGGCTGGTGAAGCTGTGGCTGACGCGGGGTTTGACGTACTGTTCGCTGACTTCTTGGCTGCATTACTAAATGGTGAACGAAAACGGAACTTTTCATAGATTTTTGCATATTTGTGTTTACGTTGCTTTTGACGCTCCTCCAAGGCAGCTTCGTCATCCAGCTCAGCCGCAGTAGTTGCATCAGTCAGTGCCGCTGGCTTGGATACGCTTAACTCATTATCAACGTCATGTTTATCAGCTTTATAGTCTTCCGCTATATTTAGTAGCGTCATTGAATGCCGCTCATCGCTGTCCATTGGCGTCTTGGCTTCTTCACGCACTACTTCCAGCTTGGGCGGCTCCAGCTGCGTCTGCTGTAGCTTACTGGCGCTGCGCTTTGGTCTAGTCTGTCTATTGATGGCCAAAGTATGTGGTCTGACATTGGTGGTCATTAGCTCGCGATGTTTGCGCACCACTTGATGTGTCTTTAGCGGCACCATGGGTTTGTCCAGCTTCTCGAATTTTTTTATATTGCGCTGCACCGTGGAGCCATCTGTGCTTTCTGTGGCATCCAGCTGCTGCACTGCTTGTTGCTGGGCAGGCGACATTGGCGTGGGCGTTGGCAGCTTTTCCACAATCTTATAGACATGCGCACCTCTAGACAACCAAACACCATTTTTGCGCTTGACCTCGTCCAGCAAGCGTCGATCTTTTTGTATCATTTCGTTAAATTGCTGCGTCAATTTGGCCACCATGCTGCTGCCGCTCTCACCAGCTGCAGCCGTAAAGCTGGCACTGTTGTGCTGAGTCAACATCCGCCGTGGCGTATGATGCTGATGATAAGATTTGCCCGCATGCGTCTTAAAGCTGTATTTGCGGCGTGGTGTGGTACGTTGTGCAGGCAAATTGCTGCTGGCTAGCGATTCGTTGCTGCTACCTTTGTTGCTGGACGCGTTTAGACTAACGCTGGGTTTTAGCTTGTTATGATTTGGCATAGGCGCTGCGTCGTTAGCGCCTTTATTGCTGATAACATCGCTATGCGGCGCTGATAAGCTTTGGAGCAGCGGCGACGTCGGCGTTGGCGTCGACGCTGGAGCTGGCTCATGCTCCGTAATTAGTAGTTCAATTTGCTCTAATTTGTCTAGTTTAAGCAGCGACTGCCCCTCTGCTTTGTTATTGTGCTCTCTTAGCACGCCAGCGCTGCCGCGTCGCAGCTTACCGCGCATTGTGGACTCTCTCACCTGTTCGGCGTTTTTGTATTTGTAAAAATTGTCTCTCTCGCGATGCAGCTGTGTGGGTGTATGTGCTTCGTAGGCTTCGATTTGCGTGCAATCGTGTAGGCTGAGCGCGCGTTTTGTGCGCGTTTCTGTTAAACGCGTTTCCGTATCGCGCGCGTTATTAAACGCGTTGACCAAACAGCTGACGGATTTGTTTAGCTTGCGCAAGGTGCCTATGGGACCACGTGTGGGTGAGTTGGCTGCTGCTGCCTCCTCTACGGATGCACTTATGCGTTTGTTCCACAAATGACGTAAGCTTTGCACGCCACGAAAATCGCGCAGACTGTTGTCAGCGCGATTTTTGTTTACCGCGTGCGTTTGCGCGTATTCACAAGTGCAGTTATAATTATCGTTATCGTTGTTATTAAACACTCGCGACGCTGATCGATTATTGTTATCGCTGGCGTTTGCGCCTTTTACAAACCAATTTAAAATGGTTTTATCTTTAGTGTTTTTTGTTTTTGTTGCATTTGAATTGTAATCCTTAGCAGCAGCGGACAGCGCTGCCGCTGAGTTTGTCATTGCAGCTGGTTGCATTTTGTGGCAGCTTATTAACTGCGTAGCTCTTGTTATTATAGCTGCAACGTTGTTGCACCTTCAGGAAGTGCTCACGTTCTGGCCGTTTAAAGCTGGCCAAAAAAACAGCTTCAAAGCCGTCGGCTTGATAAATTACATTTGCGGTAGCAGGCCTGAAATTATACAAAAGTGTAGAGAAAGCGTATTAAAATCGGACATATAAAGTGATTTGCAACAAAGTTGAATTGTTGTTGTTGATGTATGCAAATTAACCTGCCACACAATTAATAAGCATATAATAAAAAATTTGTATTTATTTTTTTTGGGGCGTGCTTCTTGCATTTTGATTAAACGCAAATCAATTTTATTGTGTTCATTATGAGCATTGTTATTTATATCTTTTCAATTTGGGAGTATCTCTACAAAGCCGCGAAACGTGCTTGAAACTGAAAGCGCTACATAAGAACAATACAATATCATAATATACATACATATATAAATCATTTTATTGTGTTTTAATTGTTATATGTATTGGTGTACTTTATGAAGCGTTTATATGTATATGTGTGTGCTTATAAAGAAAATCAAGTTAATGCCGCTTCTTAACCTTATCGCCGTTTTTTGTTTTCGGGTGTGTTGGAATTTGTCTCAGCTAATTCTTAACAAGGTAAAATTTGTTTTGTTTGGTATGTAATTAAAAAATATGCTAATTTTTCTATATACAGTATCTACAAATGAGGCTGTATCGACTATATGATAAAGCTTGGTACGCACTGAAGAATTATATGTATAGTAATTGTATAAAACTGAGACTTTGAGATTTATGTATTAAGAACTATATTTTTAATCAATGTTTAGAGCTAAAACTCAAACTTCTTTCATGAAAAAAATATTAAAACTTTTAACGAGGTTTCAAAAAAGCTGGCATGACCAACCATCAAGTATAAGTGTAGACTTCTAGAAGTCCAAGAGAATCAGAATTATAACATAATTTTTTTGTTTCATCATAATCTCATCTTTTTGGATGTGATTCCAATGAAAACTATTACTTTGTTCATTTGCTACAAAACTTATAGGAATCCCCTCGAAAAGTTTACTTAGAATAAAATCTGTAGGGTTGTTAACACGTAACAACCAGATGAAGTCACATTGATTCTTTGAATAAAGTTAACAGAATACATATTTCTTCCGGGACTAAGGAATTTCCATAAAATAAAAGTACTCTCAAGTGTATAGATACCTTTGTAAGGGTACAAAACAAAAGCTTACTTAATTTTTTTTTGTTCTCTTTATTATTGTTATATTTTTGTTGCTTATTTGAATTATTCAACTATGGTCAAGCTGTGGTCAGTGTCATGTGTACTATTATTTAATTTTTGCCTTTGGGTTTACCCGTCGTATACGCAACTGTTTATGGGATGAAATGTCGTTGTCTTTTTATTTTTATTGTTAGCTTGCTATTCTATATTGTTTATTTTATACTACTTGGCGTAACATCTATAAAACTGTTTAACTATTGCTCGTCTTGGGACGATTAAACAAATACTGGTAATTCAGATAAAAATCAAGTAATTTTTCTTGCCTCACAGTTAAGATTGTTCTAAGATAAAATTAAGTTGATCTCGAATTTTAAGAGCTGTCACCGCCAAAAAAGTTATGAGGGGGAATGGGATGGAATGATGTATTCCCCCCAAAAATTAGAAAAAGATTTTATGCTTAAGTCCACTGGAGATAAACTAGCCAAATTTTGTGACTGAAGTTTTTTGCAGATTAGATATACAAATATGTAGTTTTGAATTCAGGGATTTATGAATTACAAGGTTTCATTTTCATAACAATTTTTTTTTTTTAATAAATAGGTGATTATTATTCCATTGACTACACCTTCGTTGCGAACTACACTCTATTGAAATGCACAAAATCGCTTAAACGACAACCCCTTACACAGGTTGCTGTCCGATGTCCTGGTCGGATACCATCTAGAGGCTCGTTTCAGTTCTTATGAATTTGCTACGATAGAGCAAACTAATGGACACCCACCAGAACCTAAAGACCCCACTGCAGATGTCTCTGCCTATTAAGCCTATAAGGATTGAAGAAATAACTGAGGCGGTCCAATCATTGCCGAAAAATAAAGCTCCGGATATCGATAGCATTTGCAATGCTACGTTGAAGCCCTGGCCTACAAGAGCGCTCCTATATATACATAATATTAATTTTTAATGCTATTATCATGCTCCAAGTCTTCTCAAAGCAATGGAAATTATCAGCGATTCTTATGATTCACAAGCCAGGCAAACCAGAAGCTGATCCTGAGTCGTATCGGCCAATAAAGTCTTTTACCCTCCCTGTCTAAATTATGGCAGAGGACTATTGCGAATCGGATTTCTGCCATTATAAGCCAATGCAACAATATCTTGCCGGATCAGCGAATTTGGCTTTCGAGAGGGACATGACACTGTGAAACAGGTCCACAGATTGGTGAAGCACATAATGCAGACTTTTAACGACCTGGAGTTCTCCAACGCTGTCTTCATTGACGATGCAAGCGTTCGATAAGGTGTGGCCCGATGGTCTACTGTGCAAAGTTAAAAACCTTTTACCTGCACCGTACTATGCTCTCATATCTGGTAGGACGAGAGTTTAAGATCAAGGTAAGGGACATATGCTCGTTCATTTATAAAATGAGAGCAGGAGTGACGCAAGGCAGTGTTCTGGGTGTCTCTTTTACTTGTATATTTCTGATAAGCCCAGCCCTACCTCTGAACATATTGAAGCTCCCTCTAAGGCTATTATTGCCACATATGCAGATGACATCAAAGTCATTTATAATGCGAAAAGTCGCGTAGAGGCAAATGAATATGTTGTCATAGACTGCTACAACTGGGGTGGCTCAACAATAAGAGGAGCACCTGGCCGATGAGATGCAAAAAAGTTGGATTCTGTCGCTATGGAGTGCAGATTTGGGGGATTGCCACCAAACCCAATTATAAACGTATACAGGTATTGCAGAATCGGGTACTACGATAGATAGCCAACTGTCCCTGGCACGTTCTCGGTTTCACACTCCATAAAGATCTCAAACTGCATACAGTTGAAGAACAGATTGGAAGGCAGACAAGCAGATACAGCGAAAGATTGCTTTAACTACTTCCTTGCCCGACCTTTAAGGGGACTTAAATGGCAAGGTTTTGCCAAGACGATTGGACGTCAGTAGAGACTACCTCCATTTAAAATCCTCATACTGCGTTATGGGGTTTGGGTCTAAATAAATTACCTATCCATGTGTTGTTAAGGTAAATCACATTTTTTATATAAAGAAGGTAAATTAATTTTCATCAAGTTTTAGTAATAGTGGAGAATGAAATAGCTGAATATTATTTAATAAAAATTAATTAAAAATATTCCACTATAAAAGGTATTCAATATTTACTAGATGGAAAATCTAGTAGCATTAGATGCTTTGGGAGGTGCTAGATCTTGTTGGATACCAGTTGGTCTCATAATAACTTCAAGGAATGATAAAAAAGTGAAGGCGCTTCTGAAATTTGATCGGCACACCAACGACGAATTACGCTCGGTTAGCGTTCACCAAAATATTAAAGAAGATTCTTGTAAGATAAATGTGTGTACCAATTTTGTACCAAGATTCTTTTACTTTTTTCGGCTCAAGTGGGACATCAAGAGAAACCGATACAACTCCATAAAAGAAGTGCAAAAAGCCGTGACGGTATCTCAGAAGGGGATACCAGAAAATAAGTTCCAAAAGGCCTACGCGACGTGCGAATCGCCTTATATGCTTCGTGTCGGTCCTTATTTCGAGAGCTGTGCCGATTAGCTCATTAAATATGTTTTAATTAAAAACAAAAATTAATTCAGTGTTGCTACTTTTAGTCCTAATCTATAATTGTAATAATTATGTTACCAATTAATAGTGTAGCTAAGATTTAGATACATGTATTAAATAAAAAGCTATATTAACCAGTTTCCGACAACTGTTTCCAGTATATAACATTTTTCAAGGCACATTTTGTTTACTAAAAACACTTAATTTATTTAGCTTAACATTATTATTTTCAGAAACATGACGTATGCGTAATTTATTTGCTATCAACTTGATCTATATAGCCAACACATGTTACCAAACACTTTGTTTGACTCGAACACATAACTAACGTAAACAATAACGCAAAAAAAAGGCCATTTCCAAGCCATGCCCCTTTCTTCCTTCTTCCTTCTTCATTCAATTGCCATCTTTGTCACATACAAACGCCAATTATAATGAACGATTATATAAAAATGTCTTTCATTGTACGAAAAAATATTGTAAAATGGTTTTTAAGCCGCTTTGGACTTGGTCGGTTGGTTGGTTGGTTGGTAGTATGGCTGCTCTTCTTCTTTTTCGTCACATTTGTGAGACACACGGTGAGAATAACAAAATACCCTATTATACAGTGGTATATATATGTGCTTATAATATATATGCACTGACAGACTATTTGCAGTGTAAATAATACAGCAAAAAGCTAAATATGTTGATTACGCAAACGTCTTGGCCACATTTGAGTTGATTAACCACACTTTTGTCGTAGTTAGTGTTTTTTTTCTTTTTGTTGTTAACACAAACAGAAATGTGCAAAAATTATATTGGTATTTATTTATTTTTAAGTAATTGGCAAATATGGCTATATGCATCACATAAGCATGTATGTGTGTGTAAGTGGAATTAGGTGACATTTCATTGGAAGTTACACATAAAAATATTTGACAAGCTAATGCCCTGAGTTGTAAAAATTTTGGCATGCACTGTAAACAACGAGTAGAAGAGTATATTAGGCTGAAGCCACAAAATGTTGGATACAAATTGATATGATCAGGATGCAATGGCGGATTTATCGTACAGGCAACATAGGCTGAAATCTAGGGCCGCAGAATAAAGGGGCGAAAAAAAACAATTTTAGTAAAGAATTCGATCAATATGAAGAGAAAGCTCTCTCTATTTCCACAATTCGGGAATACAAAACACTCAGGCAGCGTCGAAGGAATCGGAATGTACAACCTGGTGAAAATAGAGACAATAGTATCCAATTGAGTGGACGTGACAACTTTCGTGTCAACAAATTCAACGATTATCTTGAAGCGTACTTTGACACGAAGACGTAAGGCATATCAAAAAAACTATTCGAAATTTTCTCTAATCACTGATATGAAACATCTGAGCAACGAAGAATTACGAGGGAAATCCACCATATTAAGAAACTACTACACGCAAGATCTTAAGGCATACTGCATCGAAAAAAACATTTCAAATTATTCTCCGCTGGAACTGTTGAAAATGCTGAGAGTTGAAATTATCTGAGCATTACGTGCGAAATTCACCATATTTAGAAACTACTACACGCAAGATCTTCAGTAAAATTTGGGAAATGAAATGGTCTTTTTCAAGGCATACTGCATCGAAAAGAACATTTCAAATTATTCTCCGCTGGAACTGTTGGAAATGCTGAAACAGGATTATCTGCAGATCTCTTTTAGCCCAGAAAGATCGATTTCTGTTTTAAAACGCGTGAAAAACTATTTTAGATCTTCAAGACGTAAAGAACTGTGAATAAGACGTGTTGGAAAAAGGATTTTTGTTGAATACCTTATCCATGCCAACATCGAATTTGTAAATTTTGTTATTAATAACGAACTAAATTGTAATAAAGCACTGATGACAATCAGAATCGCATTTAATATATTTTTTCTTTTTTTTTTGTGAAAAAAGGGCGGAAAATTATGGATTTCCTAGGGGCGGCAAATAATTAAATCCGCCACTGTCAGGATTTAAAAAGAAAAGGCCTTATTCGTTTCTCTGTCTGATCAAAAGAGATACGAGCATGTAATTTTGTAGCTAAGTGCATTCTTCTAGCTGAGAAATCTTTAAGCTCAACATAAAACTCAAGATTCAATTGAGAAATTATAAAGCTTTAGGCAATTATCCAAGGATCCCTTGCTCCCAATCCAAAAATCAACCTATTCGAAAGCTACATTTATTAAACAGATATTTTTGTTTTTATATTTGTTTTTATATTTGGGGATACTAATCTCAATCCCTTGCAACTATTGAAATGAAAAACAAATAAATAAAAATTTAAAAATTAATAAAATCTTTCAAAGTCCAAAAAAGCTCGTGGAAACTTAGAAGCATATAGGGTACTCCCAGCTGCATTTGCCAACTTAATCGTTCGCGTACTTCCCCTAATTACTCTGATAAGGTATTTGCCAGATAAAACGCTTAGGTATATGACAGCTGCACACGAACAGTTGTGCAAAAAAAGAAATACAAATAGAGATAGATACATTTTCTAGCCAAATGTTAACACGCAAAACGTGTTCTCATCTTTAATTTCATCATCAACGTTGGCTTAGCTCAAATTCTTTGGCATAGTCAGAACGTGTTAAATGCAAAATATTTGACAAAAGATTAAATATCATTTAGTATGGTATCAATTAACAATATGATTATACAAACTACCAAAATTTGTACGTACCAACAAGGCGTATACTGCATTATTGATAGATTCAAACAATTTACTTGGCTTATGATTATTGAATTAAGTTCCATCAATGCCATATTGTCGGCTATGAACAAAAACCTTACAATGCCATGCCATATATGTATGTAAGGTGGCCCAAAACTAAGGCCATATGGCTGGTTTTTGTTTGCGGTCAACAACATTTAGAGATGGATGTGTTTAAGACTATTAGATACTCTTTAATATAATAACATATATACATATATACATATAGATAATGTCTTTCGTGAGTGCAGCTCGTGACTCGCAGTGACCGCTTTTTGTAACCTTTGATCTTAAATGATTATGATTTAATATCAGTACCTGTACTATCTTTGGAAATTTATCAAAAACTATATCGCATCCAGCATTTCTAGGAAGTTTTGACTAATTCGTCTTTTCATTATGATGATTTCTGCCCATTATTATGATCATTGGAGGCATAAGCCCTGAGATTATCATAGCTTTCTCAACTACATATTTAATTTTGCGTTTTATAAAATTCTTATATTTTCTAATTTAATTCAATCGAACTAATATAAAATAGTTTATATTTTTTAGACAAGCGGAAATCACTTTTAAATTTTAAAACTTAAAATAAAAATATAGTTGAACACTAAAATTTTTTTGAATGAAAAAAAGCTAATAATAGTATAAGAGATAATAGCTTTATCTTATAATGCAACTCAAGTATGCAAATGACACGATAAACATTTGACATTTTAGTGAACAATTTTTATTTATGATTATTGGCTTGTATTTAAATTAAAAGTTTTATGGATCATTAAAAAGAAATATTTGAGTATCTTGCTACATTAACAAAAAAAAACCTCATTTAATGTTAAAAAAAGTAAAAACTGAAACATAACTACTACTAGCTTTAGTTAGGAACCTGCTTAACTTATAACTCTTTAAGCTTTTTTTTTCATCATAGTCAAGGTTTTTTTTTGCCATTGTTTTCCTTAGCATTTAAGATTCGTGTCAAACTTCTTTATATTTATACATTTTTTCTCAAAATTTCTCGATTTTAAAGATATCTAAACTCTGATTCGATATGTTCAGCTAGCTTGAAGCAATATTTTTATATTATTTCGGAAAAGAAAGCATATTGATAAATCAATTTAATTGGAAATAATAAAAATTTAAAGTTATTTTAAGTATACTTCGATCCCATACTAGTTCATGAACGAACGAACAAAAAAGAACTATTCACTTAAAAGAACGAACTGAATAAGCTCAAAAACATCATTCATTTTTAGTCACTTGTTCTTTGTTCGTTCTTATTCAGTTGTTCGTTCTTATATTATTCTTCTACTGTTGGTCGTTCTTATATTATCTTTTAAATTTTTTTTTTTTCAACATTTAGTATGATTAAGAAAGATAAACCGGCGTAAAAACGAACAACTGAACGAAAAGAACGTTTTCGTTCACTAAAAAAAAGAACGATTGAACTTGTTCAGTGAAATGAACTAGGTTTACTCAACTCTATCCCATACTATTAAAAATAAATAATTCCCTGTTAGACCCCTTGGAGGAGGGGCATAGGGAATCTCTATTAACAACTGTTCGAACAGAACAGGGACCTACAGTTTATAGCCGAATCCGAACGACGGTGTCTTTAATTAATAGAGAAAAATTTTAAAAATTACTTTTCCAAAAATTAAAATTTAATTAGAAAAAAATCCAATATACAAAGTTTCATATTTTATTTTATAGTTATATTTACAGAATCCTGTTGACAACTTATAATAAAAAAAGGCGTGTGGACAGTGGAATACCCTGTACTTTTTCTCTCGAAAAAATGTGTTCTGCATGTTCCTACTAAAAACTTTCCAATTGGAATTAATTTTTTTTGGTGAAATTCGATATTTATACCTATAAGTTCCGTAAATTTTTACCGATTGTGATGACTCGAAAGTTCAGTCAAAGAAGTTATTTAAAGTATATGGGCTAAGTTTCAAGTTGATATGTTGAGGGGTGTGGGAGTAAACGATTGTGGGGGTCCGCATCGATAAAATTTGGATGTGGATTTGTTCATTAGAGCCACATGAATCAGCTTACCAAAAAGTTGTGATTCGAGGTCACTTGTAACCATAATTAGGTAGAGTCAAATATTGACGCAGTTTATAGGCAAGGGGAGGTGAAATTTGTATATTTTTGACTATAACTTTTGCTGTATTTGTCCGATTTTGTTCATTTTTGACACACAGATGCGTGGAACCATAACGCATCACTCTGTTAAATTGCAGATGAAAATATTAAACGGTGTGAGAGAAACCGCGAAAATCTACTGCGGGGGATCGGGGAAAGATATTGACATGATTCAACAAACTTTATCTTCTGAGGAAATATGCGCACCAGCTGGTAAAGTTTGGTGTCTCTAGCTCTTCTAGTTTCCGAGATCTAGGCGTTCATACTGACGGATCGGGCATTTTGGTACAAAGGACTAGGGGTCATACATTGTACAGAACTAGTATACCTTTGTGCTCTAAGTACGCGGTACCCGAATTGTTGTTAAGGATCGGATACTAAAGCACTATTATGGTCATTCAAAGGACTTGGGGTGAATGCCACTGCCACCTATCTGACACGTTTATCGTAGTATGGCATTGCACAAATGTAGTATACCCTTTGTACCTATGGGTACAGGGTATAATTAAAAATACATTTTTTAAGTGAAGCCATAAATTTTTTTATATTTATAAATCGATATGCATTATTATTTCCGTTAGGAAAGTTTTTGGCAACTTATCGCTTAGACTGCGTGGTTACGATATCTTCATAAACAAACGAAAAATTTGAAAAATAAAATAAACTTACTTCCGGAGAATTATGTTGGGTATACAAAGCGTTTTTTATATACACATGCAACTACTACTATTAAGGTTAATGATGATATTCTTAAAATAATACGCACTTCAGGATTGTTTTAGGTTGTTATTACGTCCCGTGACATAATAAGGTATCTAAATCAAAAGTTTCTTTGCTCTAGCTCTTGCCATCTCTGATGTTGATGTTCAAACGGACGTACAGACGATTTTTAGGGGGTCTCCGAATGCTTTTTATTTAACATTTTACAATATTTACAATATACCCTTTAACATAAAGTGTAGGGTATAAAACAAAATGCCTGTTGAGATTCTAATTATAAGATAAGCCGGTTGAAAAAGACTTTTTGAAAACAAAATATTTAAAAATTTCAATAAATATTAGTATTTCTTTATCTTCTTCTTCTGCTATTCATGACTCCCAGTGGAGCATAGGGCAATATGCACCAATACCATTTTTTTTTTAATTTTTCGACAAATTTTTTTATATATATATATATTTTTTTTTTTGTGTGGCATTTTGTACATTGTCAGATTAACTAATAATAATGTTTTACGTGTTACGGGTGTTCTCATGAACGCGTCGACGAATTCTCTAATCTAATTTTTGCGTGTGTTAGAAGTTGTCAATACGGAGGTTTTAAGCCTATTGCGATGTGTTTGTGTGTATTGGTTCGTGAGATATACGCATTTTTGTGAATATCGTGAATATAGCATAGTAGAAAATTGTTCAACACCGGGTATTGGACATTAAGTGCAGACAGAAGCGTAGTCGCAAAGGGGTTGAAATGTAGTTTCTGTGGGGCATGAATTTATTAGAGATGCCGAGCTCTCTCAAGAATACTTAAGTTCGTCCATACGGCTTTTTAGAGAGTCATGAAAGTCAATCTAATCCAAAAATCTTATGATTGTCTATATAAGCTATCTTACGATGTTTATACACTTTAGGAGTATTCAAAAAGTTTGGGTAGGACAACGTCTGCCGGGCCCACTATGAAAAATAAAGTCTTCTAAGTCTTTAGATCGGTCTAGAACTGCAAGGAAACTATTTTACACTATTTGGTCTCCTACCTTATAAAATATATGCACTAGCAAAAAAAAAAGGGCACAAATAATAATAAATAACCTTTAAGATACAGAATTTCGAAAAGAAGCTCAGTAACCGCTTCAGTGCATCTTATGCATTTTCTAAAAGAATATATATACATACTTAAAAGTCTCAAAAATTTCCGTTGATATGGTCATCTAGCTAACTCCCTTTACAGCTTTTCTGTCTCATAGAGTATACAAAAAAGATTTGCATATTAAAAAGCTGAGCAAATAGGGGCATGGCCTCAAAAGGAGATAGTAAACAATTGACAAATGCAACAATATGCAGCAACACAAACATAAAACTGGGAACGCTTATATGCATATCTTATAGAGATAATGATAATACTTAAAACAAAAGCAAAAGTAAAGAAGAAAACAACAACAAAAAAAGACATCATTATCGCCTAATTGATGAGTCGCTTGGCGTATCTTATGGATGCCAATGCAGCTGCAGCTTTTTTCCAACTTGAGCGGGGCTACCTATAACAATCTTTAAGCTTAGGAATTTTTTTATATATTATATGCAAATGTCAACGGCTGTTTTACAAAAGCGAAATACAATAAACTTAAAAGATATAAAACTGTTTAAAAAAGATGCAACGAACGAATGCATTTTTGTTGAAGTTTTTATAATGAACGGGCCATAACTTTGGGTATTGCCCCATTTGTTTACATTTTACGACAGACAGAGCGCGCAAGACTTGTAAGACTTTTCCTGAAGCTAGGCCTGGAGATTTTTTTAAGATATTTACTAAACAGTTATGTTTACAGATAACTCAAGTTGTATGTTGATATTTAAACAATAACATGAAGCGGTGAAAGTGCGATTTCTGTTGGCAGAAGTAATGTACGCCCAAGTCACCAAAAAAAACCAAAAAAAAAACCAGAGCAAATAATATATCATATCACATTTGTTTGCTTAACATGACGATTTGACACGCAGCTTGAAACTTTTAAAAATGTAAAAAAAAGATTCCGATGTAGACAAAAATTTCAGCTATAGATTAAAAATTTATGAATGAATGCGGAAAGCGGGTAGCGAGATAATCAAAACAATCCAGTCAACATGCAGATGATTACCATTGCAAAGACAAAGGGAAAGAAATATTTTAATTTCTATAAATTTAATCAAAGTAAATTTATTATCATTTAAGCTTAGAAAGAAACATAAATTATAATAAAAGCCCAGATAGAAACAAAGCACAGACAATATTCAAGCTATTTAAAAATGTGAAAGTTTTACTTTTCCTTTTGGAGATACTAACTTGGGACGACTAATGAACCGGCGTGGAGACAACTCAGATTTAGAAGCATTTTTTTAAAGAAATTTTAATTTATGAAGCGCACTAATAAAATGTAATTAGCTAAGACGCATATTTTTTGTTTCACAAGAGACTATTAAAAATTTAATGCACTTCTATGTAATGTTTGAAATTAATTATTTTTAGTAAGTGGTGTATTAAGTATAAATAATTAAATTGCAATTTTTATTGTATGTTAAGCTTTGGCGTTACTTTTGCGTAATATTTACGTATTAGCAAAGTTTTTTTTTCAAACTAAGCGCTAGAAATACATAAATTTATTGCTGTTCCCAATTTTTTATACGAATTTTGTATTTATTTATTTATTTGTGAAATTTGAATTTGTTTATAAAAAATGTTGGTTCTTTAATATCAATATACCAGCATGGCTCTATACATAAAAGGGAATGGATTGGAATTTTTTGCTTTTGCCTTGCCTAGAAGACCTAAGAAGATCTAGCGTTCTAACATATTTATTTTAACTGCTTGAATCTAATGTAGAACATATTCATACTGGAACGTTTTTGCTTTAAAATATTCTAACACTCTTATACCAATTACCTTTCCGTCTTCCTATCTATAAATATGCATTAGGGTGGATAAATTTTTAATACTTTCAGCGATTTTGATTCTTTGGATCATTCTAAGCAATTTTGCCCAAGAAACTATAGGTCTAAAATGATTTTCGAGCCGCCCATTTTTATAAAATCATTTTATTTTTATTATACCATGTATTAAGTTTGTACAAGCCGAAAATGTATGTAACATATAGAAGGAGTCGTCGGAGACACCCCAAAGTTACCTAAAATATGATCAGGGTGACTAGAGAAGTCGATATACCAATGTCCGTTTGTCCGTCCGTGTCTGTCTGATCTAGAGATGGCCAGAGCCAGAGTTATCGAACTGTCACATTAGATCCCATATTATTCCAGAGGATGGCAAGTTTATTTTGTTTTTGATATCGAGGATAAACCAATAGCTTTCATGGATGTTTGAGACGACCTCGACAAAAAAGCATATTAGATGAAAAAATCGCTTGTTTATGAAGATATCGTAACCAAGTTTGTTATTGAAAGTTTTTTATAGTTCCCAATCGGGGTATCAAGTTTGATCAAAATCAGCTGACTATGTCATATAGCTCACAGGACTGATCGCCAAAATACATTTTTAAGGCAAAATTCGTTTTAATAAAGATATCGTAACCAATTTGCATGCGTTTGGATATTTTTAAGGCGTTAAGCATATGCCAAATTTGAACAAAATCGGTTGACTATATCATATAGATCCCATAGGTCCGATCTTCCAAAAATCGATTTTTAACAAAATTTGTTGAGTTTCGTTTGGTTGTTAAGATGTTGGGACCATATTTGACAGTCGTGAGCATTTTTAGTTCCTAAGCACTGTGCTAAATTTGATCAAAATCGGTTGACTAGATCATATAGCTCTCCATAGGACGAATCGGTCCAAAAACACGTTTTTTATACAAAATTCGATGTGTTTCGTTTGTTTGGTAAAGATATTTGAACTAAATTCGGCATTCAGATCTTTTTGAACGTATTTAAGGCACTGTGTCAAAATTGATCGAAATCCAAATAGTTTTTTTTTTTAAAATGTTCAAAAATTCGATTTAGACCTTCTGTTTAAAAGACCAAAAACGTTACATTTTCTCTAGTCAAATGTGAATTTAAAGTTTTTGGGGCCAAGTAGTTAATTTTTGACATCTATTTTAATTTTGATCGTTTCCCATATCTAGAAGATGTAGCATTTCATTATATTTATTTTGACTGTTTGCATCTCATGTCGACGCTACCTTCATAGTGAAAACTTTTTGTTACCAAAATTCTAACGCACTTAAGCCAAAAACCTTTCTTTCCTCCCATAAATATGCATTAGGGTGGACCAATTTTTTTTTTAGTATAAGGCTCTCAGCCATTTGATTCTTCGGCCATTCTAAGAAATAAGACCCATAAAAACTAGGGGTCTAAGATGAATTTCAAGTCGCTCACTTTTTCAAAAAAGTTTTTTTTTTTTAAATATTCAAAATTTGATTTAGACCTTCTGTTTAAAAGACCAAAAACGTTATAGTTTGAAATTCTCTAATTAAATGTGAATTTAGAGGCTTTGGGTGTCGAGTGGTTTATTTTTGACATATATTTTTAATTTTGAGCGCCGCCAGAGGACGCTTTGTGCATTTTTCTGAGTTTCCTTCGCCCTTATTTTGCATACCAGGGTGGCAATTTTTGCAATATCTTACGATTTTAATAACGCCACCGCCTAAAATGTTTTCTTTTAACCTTCACATACCGCCTGTAAAATTAAAAGTCGATCTAAACAGTATTTCATGGACTCGAAAATAAGTCAAATCTTGTTGTAATAATTTTTACCTTTTCCGTTTTTGCCTGTATTGATCTATATAAACTTGAAAGCTTGCTTTGAAATCAAACAAATTTTGGTTCAAACAGTCTCATGTTTCACTCTAAAAATAATTTACAATAAATACTGAGCCGGCCTGTACAAATTTGGTAAGGTCTAAAATTGATTAAATTTATTAATTACTCAAGTTACCAAATTTATGAAAATTTCGGTATCCTTAACACCTTTTAGCCGTCAGAGTAGTAAAATAATATGGTAAAACCGAAAATGCAGTAAAAATCTTTAACAAGGGCGTCAAGATATCTAAAAAAAAAAATTTCCCGAAATTTGAAAAAAAAAATGCCCTAAGTTCTATAAGCAACTAGTGAGCCCGGCAGACGTTGTCCTGCCCAAACTTTTGGAATACTCCTAAAGTAAATAAACATCGTAAGATTCTCAAGTTAGCTTATCTGAAAAAATTTAAGATTTTTAGATTAGTTTGCAGATTGATTCAAACTTGCACCATTATTAGTCGAATGTCGCGCTTCACGGGTCAATCTTAAATGAATTCATTCACGTTCATTGCGATCTTCACGTTCCTGGGGAGTGCGATTAGATTGATATTTAATTTGATTCGTTGCATTTCTTCCAATTGAAATACATCATGCATTGATTAATACTTTATAAGCCATCGCCAAGCATATATCTTCAATGTGAATTAAAGCTTCGTTGTAAACTTCCGGCGTAAATTCCATCACTGGATTACGTTTTGCTTGACGTACTCGAAACAAAATATCTTCTTATAAATAATCTTGATATTTTATTGACAATTCAGGTGGATTTGATGGAAAACATGTTGCCAAAATAATCGCAAATAGAACACGTATTTGATATGGATGAGCAGTAATAGCATCATCTGCTAAAGCTTGATCCTAGTGCAAATCATATTCCAACAAATTAAATTTTTAACATGCCTCATTCACACAATACGCCATTCACTGTCCTCAATAATTGAAACGATGTTGGACCTCGAACATTGATTAACAACAATACCAGTTTTTGCATATATAGCAATATACACACAAAAACCGATATTCACAAAAATGTGTATATGTCACGAACCAATACACATAAACACATAGCCTAAACCTCCGTATTGACAGCTTCTAAGACACGCAAAAATCAGATTTGAAATTCATCAACGCGTTCATGAGAACACCCGTAACATGTAAAACATAAGTTTCTTTTATATATATAGATTAGCGAAACATACTAAGACTTTTGACAATATTTTATGCTCTAAGATATACCGAAAGAAAGACTTAGGGATACGGCTTTATTGTATCGTCCTTGTATTCTTGTGCAATTAAATACACACCTTACTTGTGTCCTTCAATATATACATTACATACATAATTACCCCTGGGCTACAGGGTCCAAAAATTACAGTTAAATAAAGTTGCTGGTTTATTCTTATTCTCGCCTTATTGCTTTCTGAAACTTGAACTTTTCTGAAAGCTAAATCGCTTTTATTTTTTGTTTTGATTTGTTTGATATGTACCTTATTTCGTTTGATTTATTTTATAAACATATCTCTTAATTTAAAATATTAAAACCGGACATTAATAAACAGTGGGCTCACTTTATTTTTTAAACAGCCGTAACTTTCTTTACTTTTTTATTGAATGCAATTTTTAAACGTCTACTTATAGTGCATTCCTCATGGTGATTACTTTTCATCATTTTTATTTTTGATGCATTTGTAAATTTTTACACTTGTTTTTTCACACTTGTTTTTTACACTTTTTTTACTTAAAAATTTCTTCATTTACGACCCATTTTGCACAATTTTTTATTTATCCACCACGTTTACATCATAGCACTCACTAAAGGACCTTCGACTGAAAAATGTTCGACTAGTTTATGTTATTTTTTGTGGTCTGCTTCCTCTGCCGTTGCTTTATTTCCAATTAGAATCCCACGCCTTGCTTTGTTATTGTTATGCCGGTCGCCTGGACAACTAACCCAAACCCACAACAAAGACGAACCGCTCTCGAAAAACAACTTAAATATGCCTAAGTTGGGTAGCGTTAAGCAACCCCTAAACTAAATATAAAACGAAGACAAGTTTGTTATGCGGAAAAGCACCCTTAAATAGTTAATGCTGGAGGTGGCCAATGCGGCGTATGCGTTATATATGCGAAAAGCAAATTGAAAAGTAGCGTAAACAAACAAACAGCTGATGGGTGTAAATAAACTGTAAACGTAACTGTAGTTTTGCATATGTCTGTTTCTAAGTTTCCCGGTCTAGGGGCGTGGGTGCGCCTTGGGTCGATAGTTTTGAGCTGTCAGCACGACACTAACATGCTCAGCTCAAGGGTTGTTCGTTGTTATTGTCTGGCTAGATCATTTGGGCGCACATTGTAATATTATTTATGCTTTGTTGCGTTTCTAGATGTTGTGTAGCTGTGTAGCTATGGTAAACCCAATTCGTTAAATTAAGTAATATAGAGTATATATGTAAGGCTTTATTATGTATTATGTTATTATTTAGCGCGCCGCTTTGTTAGTCACTGCTTCAAATTTCTTATCTGCCTTTATTGCAATATCAAACATGAGCTGTCTTTAAACATTCGTTGTCGTTTTGTATACTCTATAGCCAAAAGGGTAAGGGGTATGTTGAGTGCATATCAAAGTGGCAGTGATAGCAAGTAGGAAAGTTTTAAGACGTCTCATTCATATGTACGAACTTGGGCAGTTTATTACTTTAGGGTTCTTTGACTGTTCATTTTGGGTAATTTTGATTTTCATCTGACTTGATTTTGACCACACGAAAATTAAAATCTTTCTTTTTTCTTAAGCACCGTTGTCGGGATTTTTTCAAAAATCATATTTTTGTTAAAATTAGTAAATTTAATATTATAAATTTTTATTGGATCAGAGATGGATGGTCCCTCTCTATAGAAAATTATTTCATACTGTGCTAAACCATTTTTTTGTTTGCCATTTTCTACTATATAATTAACAAATGGTTCCAAGATCGCGTCGTATTATACACCAGGTGCTTTCTTAAAGATTATATATTTATTATTATATTTTCTTTGTTTTAAAGCTGAGCGACTATAACAATTCAATTAAATTTCAGTTGCAGCTACTTACAATTCACAACTAGTTTTATCAGGATTTGCCTTAAGTTGAGCTGGTTTTTCTACGGGGCATATAAACATTTTCGTTTGAATTATTATAAAAAGTTGAATTTTATTATATTATATTTTTTGTCGAAATGGATTTATCCATCTCCAATCTATCCATGATTTGTCTTTAGTCAGTATAAAAAAGTATTTAAATTGGAAATACGGAAGAAATCGTAAAAGAGATTAAAATTGTTTTTTTTTTTCCAGAAGAAAAAACAATTGGGGAAGACAATGAGTGTGAATTGAAAAAACAATTTTTAATAGATTTCGAAAATGTGGAACTGGTTCTCAAAAAGCCTACGAAGATTGACGAATTTCATATTGCGGGTGAGAGCTGCGCCAGGGGACCACGAAGTGGAAAATGAGGCATCTATTACTGCAGGACCAGAACAAACGGAGACGCTTCCAAGAAGAAGAAAATTTGGAGCGTTTTCCAAAGAAAGCAAAACAATCCCTAGATGACAGGAATTTGCCAGCTGCTGGTAAAGACGAATCAAATTCTGGAACTTCTGCTTCCGAGGCCGATAAGAATGTCGAGGGCAAAGAGTCTTAATACTAATACTAGTCGAAAACTCGCAAGTTATCTCTGAACAAACATACATACATACATGTAACATATATACACTTAAATAATACTGTGACCAAAAACTTAAATTTAGTTCCGTTCAAAATAGTCCCCTCCCGATATAATACACTTATGCCACCGCTTTTTCCAATCCTCGAAACATGCCGAAAAGTCTTCTCCCGGTATAGCCTTCAGAGCGAGCGACGGTTCACGTTGACTGTCTTCAATCGACTCAATACTGTTTTCTCGGAGTGGTCTTTTGAGTTTTGGAAATAGCCAGAAGTCACATTGAGCAAAATCAGGTGAATAAGTTGGTTGCGGAACAATATTGGCTGCATTTTTGGCGAAAAAGTCACGAAGAATCAGTGTTGTTTTTCGAGAAAATTCAGCATTTTTGAAACCAATCGAGACTTGACGTGTTTGAGGCCCAAAACATCTTTCAAAATGGTATTAATTGATCCTTTTGATACGCCAATTTCATCAGCAATGTCTCTTATAGTTAATCGACGGTTTGGAAGCACTAATTCTTTTACTTTTTCGATGTGAGCATCGTCAGTTGAGGTCGATGGTTGACCAGGGCGCTCTTCGTCTTCAACGCGTTCTCTACCTTCTTTGAACAATTTATACCAATCATATGTTGTTGATTTTGTTAGAGTTCGGTCCCCGTAAGCCTTCTTCATATTTATCCGCGTGATTTAAATCGAAAAATTCCTATTAGTTTTTCGGCACAGTAGTACATCGTGTGGCATATCGAATAAATAACAAATCCTTGCGCCTGGAAGTTATCACAATTGGTTTGCACACACTTTTGTCAAAACTATTAATGTTACTCGTATTTTGTAGGTATAACAAACCCCAACCTCCCATCAGATTTTGAGATCATGCATGATCTGTATTTAGAACGTCAGAGCGCCAATACATCATAACAAAAACTATATATAATACTGCTTAAATTACAAGAATTTAACTTTTTATAATCGGTCTAATAATGAAACGATATTAGAGCACCTTTTATGAAAGTAGGGAAAATTTCCAGCATTCTTTAGAAAATGGGTAATTCCCTACTGAAATTTTTAATTACATTGATGAAAAATGATAAATTAATAACAAAATCGGCATATCTTAAATTTGTCACATACACAGAGCTACTCAAAAACAATAAATTCAAACATACTCATTTAAACAAATAAAAATTTTATATTTTTGACAATGCAATCCCAATGTAAATAATTAATTTTAATTTTATAATAATATTGTAATATTTTTTATATATCTTTGAAAATTAGTATTATTTTTTCGTTACAAGCGCTCAACTATAGACAGTGATAAGTTTTGGTTAATAACGCTATATTTGTTTATTCTTGTGAGTATCTTTTTTATTTGTTAAAAGTAAACATTAAAAAAAAAATCAAACTTCAGGTCCCTTAATACTTTTTAAGTTTTAATTTTTTTTTTCAATAAGGAAAATGTCATTAAAAATAGTAGTTAGAGTATTTAATAGTCACATTTAGTTTGGTCTGTAAACAGCCCACTTGTTTGGGTTACAAAATAACAAAACTTATCTATAAACATTTATCTGATACCCTGAGCGAGCATTTTGAAAGTGCTGCATGCCAAATCAATTTGTTGGCCCGTAGCAGCAGCGCAGCTAAGAGAGAGACCCGACCCTGTGCTTTATACTACGATATTATGCATATTAACTGCATTCCTTGGCGGTTTTTTATAGCTGTTGTTGCCAGTGTTGGCAAACACGAAAGCGCAGAGCATAACAAAAGCGTCACAGCCAACAAACTGCACTCGGACATGGCCCACACACACACTCACAAAAAGCAGCAGAAGAAGAAAGAAAGAAAAAAATACGAAAACCTGCAACTTGATGTGGCAGTAATTTGCTCAGCTGATATGTCTAGAACTAACCGCATAAGGCACAGAGGCGTATAATTAGCGTGCAGCTTTGGCAAAGTGAAGTTAATGAAACATAGATGTAGATGTGATAAAGGGGAGTGAACTGGGTACAACTTAATGGAACAACAAGTAGCGGCTCACACACTTAACCGTAAGCTGACCCATGTACAATTTCAGCCCATAGCATAAGCTTGGAGGTCACTTTTGAGGTCGCGCCACACGCATACATATACAAGAGGCGCTAACTTGATAAAAAAAAAAGAGAATATATATAAGAAGCTCAGCTAAGCAGTTTACGGTTTACTTTTTGTCGCAGACAAGAGCATTAAGAAAAAGAAAAATACCAGAAAGAAAAGTCAACTTAGGCGCGCCTAAGGTTAAATACTCTTGTACTACGGGTTGTGTGTCTTATAGGTATCGCTTCCGGCGCTGGAAATGGAAAATACGAGACTTGTTTGGTATGGCGAGATTTTAGGTATTTTTATTTTTTTGAATTCCCTATCCCCAAAGCGTTAAGAAAGTTAAAGATTGCATAAAATAGGATAAGCATATACAGGGTGGTCCATCTAGTGTTTGGAATTTGAAATACCGATTATTTGACTATTAAAACGTCAAATGTCATTCAATATTTAGTAAAAACTTTGACATTTACAAAATGGGACGAATTCTTGACCTCCCGAAGCGGCTACGGTTCGCAAATTGGGCGGAAGATGGTTTGGCCGAAGATGGCGAATTTTATCGAAAAATCAGCTTCTCGGACGAAGCTCATTTCCACCTCGGTGGTTATGTTAGTAAGCTAAATTGTCGCATCTGGGGCTCAGAACATCCGCAAGCGTTCCAGGAGAAGCCAATGCACCCACAACGAGTGACTGTTTGGTGCGGAATTTGGTCTGGCGGCGTCATCGGACCATTTTTCTTCGAAAATGAAGAAGGAGCCGCCGAAACCATCAATAGAGTGCGCTACCGCGCAATGTTGACCGACTGGTTCTTCGAACAAATTGAAGATGAAGCCTTGGACAATATTTGGTTTCAACAAGACGGCGCCCCGTGCCACACAGCGAGCGCCACAATCGATCTTCTGCGCACAATCTTCAGAAATCGCGTAAGCAGCCGAAATGGCGTTGTGAATTGGCCACCAAGAAGCTGCGATTTGACACCTTTGGACTATTATCTTTGGGGTGCGGTGAAAGATGAATGTTATGCCAACAATCCGCAAACAATTAATGAGCTGAAGGACGAGATTGGAGCCGCTGTTGTCAGGATAAGGCCCGAAACAATCGAAAATGAGCTCAAAAATTGGACCGATCGAGTGGCATACTGCGAAGCCAGACGAGGTGGTCATTTGACCGAAATTATTTTTCATAAATAAACGTCATGAACCAACCTTTCAAATAAAACTTTGAACATTGAAAAATATTCAACCGTTTTGTTTTTATAGCAAAAATTAAATTCCAATTTTTATATGGACCACCCTGTATTCTCTGGCTGAAATTGTCAACTCCCAAACAAAACGTTTCAAAAGACTATTTTACAGCTTGTGCACAGAGAATTCCAATATTTAAAACTTATAAATTTTTAAACGTAATTCAAATTTAGATCTTAAAGACAATAATTAACGGATACACAGTAATCATACTAGTGTATATGGATGAAGTTTATTAAATCGTATAAGATGGGTGATCCCGGGGCTATGTTGGAAAATTTCGCCTTATTAAGCTACCATATAAAAGCTATGCTGTATCTATGTATATCTTTTTGCCAAAACAAAACGGTGATAAATTCGTATAAAATATGATAGGCCAACTTATATGTTAAATATTATTTTTTATTTTATTATTATTTTCATTTTCCAATTGACGATTTTACAGCTTGTGTACGGAGAATTCCAAAACTAAAAACTTTTTGAGTTTTTATCGTAATTGTAATCTAGATCTTAGAGACAATTATTAACAGATGCAGAATAATCACTGTGTACGGGTGAAGTTTATCAAATCATATAAGATGGGTGATTCCTGGGCTATGTGAGAAAATTTCGCTTTATTTAGCTACTATATAAAAGCTACGCTATATCTATATCTTTTTGGCAAAACAAAAGGGTGATAAATTCGCATAAAATACGATAGGCAAACTTTTATTTTATTTTCGTGTCATTATTATTATTTCATTTTTATTATTTTCTAAAGAAATGCGAACATGTTTTCACTCTTTTTTTAATATATTATAAAACAAGCAACAATAGATGTTAGAAATTTTGGAAATTTATATGACATGAATGACGTAATTTAAGATCCATTTATATTCAAATATTTTAGACTACAACAAGCTATCTTTAAATTTATTTTGTCGAACAATTCAATAAAATAAAGTTTCCATGTTTACAGAGTCCCAAAAGTGATATATTCATTTTTATACCCTGTACCGTATGGTACAAAGGGTATATTAAGTTTGTCCAAGCCGAAAATGTATGTAACATATAGAAGGAGTCGTCGGAGACAACCCAAAGTTACCTAAAATATGATCTGGGCGACTAGAGAGGCCGTTGTAGACATGTCCGTCTGTCCGTTTGAACGTCTAGATCTCAGGGATGGTAAGAGCTAGAGTAACCAAACTTTAACATTAGATTCGATATTAGGAGACATTAAATAACTCCCATTGGGGTGTTTCAGTCGACATCGAAACAAAAAAAGTTTTACGTATGAATAACACAGTACTAGCATAAATATAAAAAAATCCAAAACTAATTTTCAAGTGACCAATGAGATGTACCGTTGTAGGTACTTGATGAGTACACTCAATGATAGCTGTGTTAATCAAATAGGTGTGTCTAAACACCCCGAAATTCTCAAGCTAAGTTAGCTTAAAAGCCGTTTGGTTGCGGGAATTGCGATCACTCCAGACAATGCAACTAAACGTGCGTCTAATTATAAATAAAATCATACCAGATTTGTCGATTGGCTTTACTACAGTTTTGGAAAGAAGACATGATTCAAAGACTTTAAGAATGATATGACATTTGTATAAATATACTTGCATACAAAGCAATTAAGAGATTTTTTAAAAGTTATCTAAGATTTACACTTTTTTTCTCCGTTTTTCATACTTTGACGTCTTTTTTATATAACATTTTGTTAAAAAACCTTTCCGTTTTTACATTTGATCTTGAAGAAATATTAATGCCGATAAAGAAAAGTCATGATTTATCAAAATCGGTCGGTAAATTTTTAAGTTACGACGCTTATTGTAAACAAGAAAATTAAACTTCCATCTGTAGAATTTATCATATACCTCCCATACGACCAATCGGTCCAAAAATACGTTTTTTATACAAAATTCGTTGTGATGCGTTTGTTTGTACAGATATTTGAACTAAATTCGGCATTCTGATCTTTTTAAGGTACTAAAGCACTGTGACACATTTGGATCGAAATCGGTTGATTATATCATATAGTCTCTCATAGGAACGATCGGTCAACAACAAAAAACAGGTTTGCTTAAAATATGCTTTGCTTGGAACCCGATCTTATTGGCAAACTAGTGGTACAGCGTATCCCAAAGTCGTCCGCGCTCGGATTTTACGTACGCGATTTTTATTCCTAGATTATTAGATATAAAGTTGAGATAAATATCTACATTGTTAAAAAAGTTAACTTTTTTTTCCGTCTAACAATTCAATCATAATTTCAAACAATTGGACCAGTAGAAATACTTTAAGACCAAGTCGATTGATAATTATTAAATGCTTGTCTATTCATGCTTTCGGAAAACTAAAAATAGTAGTGTTTAATACATGCAAAAAGCATTTCAATTTAAAGCTCATCATTTAAATATAAAAAAACTTAAAAAAAATATTTTACGAAACTTAATAATTAATAATTAATTGCTCAGACGTTTCCTAAGTTAACACTCTTTCTACATTAATGTGTCAAAAGACTAAACTTATAATTATTCTCCTAATATTATCATTAGTCCAAAAAACAATTTTTTTTTGTTGTACCTACAACTATATATTGCCAAAAGGCACTATAAAAATAAAAATTAAAATTTAATTTTTAATAAATATTTCAACTAAGTTATATTAAATCCAAATTTGACACCTCTTGGTAAAAAAAATTTTAAAAATTAAAAAAAAAATAATTTTTCCCTATGGGTACCTCAACCCATGTTTTATAGCATAGTTAAAATGACCAAAAAAACATGGGCAACCTTTTATCTTTGACGCTTCCTGAAGCTTTTTAAGATTACATCAGCTTTATCTTTGTGTTCCAAGCTACCTACTCAATTTAATATACTCTTTATTCTGCTACAGACTAACAAAAAGCGTATTTAATTTAATTACCATCAAGACAGTTGAGTAAAGAAGCCAATCTAGTCGAAAATTCCATGTAATCCACAAAATAAAGAAAACGTGACAGGCCTCCGGGGGGCACTAATGTTGCGGAAATAAGTAAGTTTACACTGCCCAGGCGCAAAGACGACGAAGACGCTGCAGCTATTTTTGCAGCCTGTTCTTGGTGAAATTGCCAAAAGCGTCTATGTATGTGTGTGTATCTATGTGTAGGATTGGCCAAGTGGTTTGGCTAGATTCTTGAGGCACACACACAAAACGCAAATTTCTTGTAGGCGCCTCTTTTGACTCGTTTCACTTTTTCTCATATATTTCTTTCTTTTTTTATTTTTTTTTTGTCAACGATGATCAAGTGGAGTAACTTTCATTTTACACTCAAAAACACTTGTGCCATTTTTTGTATATATATATTATTTTTAAGGCAATAATTTTACTATTTATTGCACTTATTTACCATATGCATATACATATACATATATGCATTTATGTGCAATGCACATATTTTCAAACAAAAACAACAAACACAACAAAAACGAGACGCGCAAGCGCAAAGTAACTTTGCTCTAGCAAAGTTAAAAGTCAAAACGAAGCGAACCGAACCGAACCGCCGCACTAAAAGACTGCGAAGCAACTGACAAGCTTGGCCAGTTAAAACTTTGATGGGGCGCTCTGGCTGTGGCTCTGACTCTGACTGTGACTATGGCGATGGCTTTGGGCCGTCTCTGTGTTGTGTTGTCTCGTTGTCGTGGCTGCATGTGTCGATGGGCTGAGTAGCAACGCGCACAGTGGGACATGTTCGTAAAAAATGTGACTAAAAGTTGGTTGTTAGCGGCAAATGATTTGGTTTTATAAATCTTTCTTTGCTTGATTCTTTAATAAATTTAAGAAAATTAATAGTGCATATAGATCACATTAAGTTCTATTTGACTAGTAATTGGTTAATCATAACTTGGTTTAATTAAAAATAGAAAATTATTGGTATTTAAATGAGCGAGTTTAAAGCATTTAAGATTTCCGCCATAACACCGGAATTATGGTAAAGACGCGTATCTAACATTCGGCTGAGTAGTAAAGTAATATTTTCAGAAACCTACAATATATATTTAGGAATTTCCAAAAATAAGTATTAAAAAAAGGAAAAAAGCTAAATATTTATAATATATTATAAAATAGAGTATACCTTTGTCAAATATGCAACAAGACTTTATAAAAATGTATTAAAAAAACCGCTGATGCTATATACCAAAATTTTTGTTTCAAAACGTAGTGTTGTTATTTTCGCTAACTATGGTTGACTTGGCAATGAGTACATGGCCGAAGAAGAGTCCACAGCATTGAAATATTAAAATTCAAGTATGGGTTTCATAGCAAACTACATGCCATTCAGATTTGGCGGGCTTATTATAAAGGAGCCATCAACTATAAAAAATTGGCCTATATGTCATATGAAATATTTTCAGAAAAATCGGATCAAAATCAATTAGGCACAAAATCATATTTTCACGGATGGGCTACTACCGATTTTGATCTATTTATCCTATGGAAGCTATATGATAAAATTAATCGATTTTGATCAAATATAATAAAATTCTGTAGAACTAAAAAACTGCTTAACTTAATATTTGGTTGCGGAATCTTTATGTATAAAGGAAAAACAACGAATCTTGCACCAAAATCGTTGCTTTGGCCGATCGATCCTATGGGTGCTATATGACAAAATTTTGGTACAGAGCTTGAGAAAAACTTTCGAGTGATAAATTTAGTAATGATATTATCGACAAACGAATTATTAATCTAGAATTTCTGATTTTTTAAAAATTCCTGTTATTACCACATTTTTTCTATAATTTTGAAAAAAAAAACTTTTTTTTGTACTTGATTGAGCTTTACGAGCCATGAAAAAAAATGGTATGAAAAACTTTTTTAAATTTAATATATATTTAGATATAGAATTTTAAACAAAATTTTATTAGCATATTTTGCCTTAAGGGGTTTTGTGATTTTTATAAATGAAAACCGAAGAATATTGAGCAAATTCATAGTAATAGCTTCAATAAGTATAAATTAGTGTGTTTATAAATTTTTCGAATTTTTTAATGGTAAAATAACGTCAGTATAGTCATTTGAATGAAGCCTATGCACCAGGTCAAGTACAACTGATACGCAGTGAAGTTGGCACAATTCTCATCTGATTGCAATGAACTTATTTTTTTTTTATTATAAATAGGCAATTAGATATAGCGTGACTTAGGATTTTGTTGAAATTCTAAATTGTCTGAAAACTGTGAAGGATTTCGCAAAAAATCACGTTTTCATCTATGTTTCTGATTGATCTAATTGTTATAAAAAAAAAATAATCCTTCTAAAGTAAAAATCCTACGTCACGCACAAGCTGATAGATTTACGAAAATTTTGGTTTAAAAAACAATTAAATCGGTCAAGAATTGTAAGAATAGCATTGCGCACCGTTTTAAAAAACGTCGTTTCAAGAAAAAACGGCTTTAAGCTTAAAGGCACAACTCCATCCGCTTGGAAGCGTATGGCTTCAAGTGTCAAAAATCATTTTGCCGATCGAATCGTTCTAAATTAATATACTTCGTATACTCGTATAAGGAAGCATTTTGAGGAAAAAAAAGAAAACAATTTTCCAAAAGTTCAAAGGTGGCGTAACCCTTTAAAATCTCAAATGAACTCTTAAATAGAGTCCAAAATGTAAATTTGACAAAAATATGTTTCAAGTATAATAGATGTGCCATTAAATTATCTACAGATAATTTTAAAAATTATTAAAATCGGTTCAGTACAACCAGAGATATTTGCTTTTAAGAAAATATACTATTTTAAATTTAGAAAAATATTTTTTTGGAAATATCTCAAAATGCATTCCTTGAAAAAATTTTTGACTTCATTTCATTACGGAAGGAGTAAAACATGATGAGGATATATTTTGCTAGTAATTTAAACTTTAATTTTTGTAGGCAAACAATATAAAACGTTCCACTGTGCGACGGACGACCGCCCCGCTTGAGCGTCTGCGTTTGCGCTTGTGGGTTGCGTTTTGTGCTATGCCGTTTCGCATTCTTGTGCATTGGCTTTTGGCGCTGCATTTTGTTTTGTTCTGATTCTCATTTCTGCATTGCATTTCTCCAGAAGTATGCAACAACAACAACAACTACAACAACAAGAACAACAATAGCAACAACTACAACAACAATGACGCCCCACAAAAGCGGCAAGCGCTTGACTGCTTAAGCTGCTGCTGAGTTGGGCGCAATTTATGGGCGAAGTTGTTGCTGTTTGTTTGTGCTTAATGTTGTTGTTGTTGTCTTTTTGTTGATTTTTTTGTTTTTGTTGTTGCTCAAGTTGCGGATGCTGCTGCTGCGCTCAAGTTAAAGTTTATTGTAAACAGCGCAGTTCTTTGTAGCCGCGTTCATTGGCTTTTCGTGCTGTAAGTTGCGCTTAATTAACGCCAACCGCCGACTGCCAACTGCTGATGCCAATGCCTAATAGCTAAACAAATTTTAATGAAGTTGAAACGCCTCTAATTGATTTAACAGTCACAAGTACTTACTTTTAAAAATAAAAAGTAGCTAGAAGTAGCAAAAAATCTTTGGCCAAAACTTGGTACTCTTTGGTATGTCAAGAAGCTGTGTCTGACAAAACTAGCGTAAATCACGTTAGACTTTAGAACCACAGCAGAAACAAGTTTTGAGTTTTGTGACGAAAGCGCATAGCAGCACTGCCATCCAAAATAAAAAACCAAAAACAAAAACAAATAACATAAAAATTCAATACAGGTTCCAGTTCTCTCGTCAAGTTCAACAAACAGCCCACAAAAGCATGGCCAAAAAGAGACGGCACATAAACAAAATACCAAAGAAAAAGCAAAGTCAAATGCAAAGACAATAACAAAAAAGCAGCGCTTATGGAATTTTTGTTTATTGTTATACGCTGCAAACAAAGGGTATATTGAATGGCATGAAGCTGTATGTGCTGGAGATTAATTCGGATCGCATGTTGCGCCATGCGTCGTATGTATCTGAGATATAAGGATATAGTAAAAAATCATAGTTCTTTAATTTTCTGCACCAAAGTAAAGGGCAGTTAAGTGTTTTTTTTTTTGAGTATAATCTTTTGTAAATAAAGACAATTTATTTAAAAAAATATTTCAAGGTTTTGCTCATAATCAAGGTGGCATGATGGTGGGAAATATATAAAAACATAAATTTTATAATTTTTTTATTAAAGCTTTATATTTTTACTATATTACACAAAATGTTTTAATATTGAAGGTAAAATTAACATTTTTCTAGAGTTAATAACTTTAAAAAAAGGTATTGCCTAAAAAATTTAATGTAAATTTGAGTAACGTCAGATTCTAAGGCTTTAAAAAAAATTATATGCCAAATTTGCATTTTGGCTTAGACCTCTTAATCGATTAAACCGATTTTTGTCATATTTTTTTAATAAATGCAGTTTATTTGCAGCATATTTTCCCTTATTATAATGTGTTCTGAAAAAAACTATAGAATTTTATATCTATGCCAGAGGACAAGGACGGATCCAGAGGGAGCGTCCGGGGGTCCGACCTCCAGAGCCGAAAAAATATTTTTTTTTGTGTGGCTGTGTAATCAATAATTCAATGTTTGTCTGCTATATAAATACAAAGATCAATACCTAAGAGCGGATGGATTGCAAGCAAATTTATGATATCAGAACGAGGAATTCGGCACCAAAAATATAATAATAGAGGAATATTGAAGACGAAATCTTGAAAAAGACTGAAATAGACAAAACAAACCAATAAAAATTAGTTCAGGGGTAAAAGATCTTATACTTATAACAAGGGAACGCACGAAGATATGACATATTCTAGGTAAAAACGCCAATCGACTACTTTCATATCCTTTTTTGATTATTATCAAGGCCATTGGCCACAAACAATACCAAGTTTTCGACATTAAATGTCTAGATACGCAACATTAGGCTAACTGCAGAATAGAGCTGGGCAACGATTCGATTTAAAATTGATTTAATCGATCTTTTTTTTCCGACAATAAAATCAATTCTTGTGTATTGAGCTCGATCTTTTACGTACCTACATTATGGCGGATCAATTTTATGAGGTACAAAGACGGTTTGAGGCTCTCTGCGATTTTAAGTATTTTAACTTTGTAGCTCGTAGAATCCCTAAAAAAGGAGCAATATTTCAAAACATAAGTTCATTTTATGGTAATTTTTTTATATTTCCAAAATAATTTTTTTATTATGCCTGTATAAGTATTTTTAATATATTATATAAAATGTTTTAATATTCAAGCTATAATTGACGTTTTTCTTCTATTTCGCAGTAGAAATATAATGTATTATATAATGGAAATGACTATACAATTTTATATCTGTGCTACATGATATAATTATAATATATTAAATACTGTCATTTAAAGTGCAATCTATTATATACATTAATGACTTAATTTTAAAATTAATATAGAAATATTTGTAGCATTAAAGGAATTTAGTTAACTCAATTTTTCAAAGTACCCAAGGAACTGCTTTTCTACGCTTCTTATAATTTTTTTTGATGAAGAATTAATATTTTGCAAGGAATGTTGTTCTTTGAACATATTCCTCAAAGCAAACTTTATTGAAGGAAAACATTCTTGAGATCTGGAGTGTCAGGAATGGTTATATAAACCAAGCCACATAGGCTGGCTATTTATCGATACAACTTCACAACGATTTTCACCACAGAAAATTCAAAATAACTTACAACCATTTGAGACTAATTAAGGGGTTACGCCACCTTTGCACTTTTGGAAAATCGTTTTTTTTTTCCTCGAAATGCTACCTTCTTAAGAATACAGGAAGTATAGTATATTAATTAAGAACAATACGATCGGTAAAATGATTTTTTGACACTTGAAGCCAAGCTTCCAAGCGGTTGGAGTCGTGCTCGAAAACTTTAAGCTGGTTTTTCTCAAAACGACGTTTTTTTAAACGGTGCGTAGTGCTACTATAACAATACTTGACCGATTTTAATGTTTTTTAAACCAAAATTTTCGTAAATCTATGAGCTTGTGCCAAACGCAGGATTTTCATGTTAGAAGGAACACTTTATTTTTTAAAAATTAGAACAATCAGAAACATAGATGACGTTTTCGCTGAATCCTTCGCATTTTTCATTCAATTCAGAATTTCAACAAAATCCTACGTCAGGCTATAGCTAATTGCCTATTTAAAATAAAATAGTTTGTTCATTGCAATCAGATGAGTATTGGCCCACTAGAGTGCGTACCAGTTGTACTACACCTGTTGGAGAGGCTTCGTTCAAAGGACTATACTGACGTTATTTTTCCATTAATGTGTACTTATTAAAGCTATTGTTATGAATTTGCTCAACATTCTTCTTAATTTAAAAAATCCCTAATAGATATATGCATTGATTTTTGGTCGTGAAAATGGCCTAACCTCTTAAAAGAATTTACGACTTGTAAACTGAAGCATTGACATTAAAGCTGCCATTTTACAATATGAAAATTTAAAAATATATTCCTCAAAAAGAAAAAATACAGAGTATCCCACATGCGCATACTCGACCTTACAAAATTTTTATTTTAAAACTTAGCATACCTTTCTACCGTCTTTGTGTTTGCTTTGTTATTGTGTTTGCAGCTGCTTAGGGTGACCAGCTTTTGCTTACAAGCCACAAACACTGTTAAACTCATTAACATTTTAACAGTTGCTGTAAGACTGCATGTAAATTAACAGCTGTTAGGCGTAAAATTCTACACTTTATCAAACTGTGTCATTAACATTACTAGCAAATGATGCGATAAAAACAAACTGCCGCAATCAAAAGTGAATAAAAAATACTTGAGCAAAAAAAATTTCATAAACTTTGAGTTTTTCATACAACTAACGTAGCTTTTGTGGCTGGCGACCCGCAAACCTGGTTTTCATTTTCATTCAATTCAATGCGAAAAATCTAGCAACAACAAAAACTAAAAAAAAACTACTTCCAAACATGGGCCTGTCGTCATACAACTCACAGCAGCCGCATTTCGCATCTGCCGCTGTTTATGAGCCGAACCAATGCCGCCCAACCCGTTCCACATGTGGCAAGCGGCAAGCGACTGCTAAAAACCTCCTTCTCCAAAACTATCTTGTTTTTTTTGTTTGTGTAACAACAACTACGACAACAACAACAACAGATCACTTGTTGCTGTCTGTAATTTGCATTAAGTGGCAGCAGCAGGCGCGCAACGTTTGCAACAACAAGTCGCGGCGTATCTTTTGTGGGCCAACGGGGCGTATGCGAAACAATGCACATTAATCATTCGCACATATATATGGTAGGTATATGGTATATACGCAGAGTTACAAATAAACATAAATAAACAGGCGCAGTTGGGTTAATGTGAAACTTTAATTACTGTCGAAATGAAACCTAAGAAATCTGCGCTGTTATTTTATTCACTTTTCATTGCTTTTTTGGTCTATTAAATTTATTGTTTAATTCATTTTGGTTGTTGTTGTTGACGTTGTCACAGCCCGTCACAGAGTTTGCGCCGAAATCAGGGCGCACGATCATACAAAACAAGAAAAGCAATACAGTAGGCACTCGTAATACGCAATTAATACAATTGCATTTAGGTAGCAATATGATATCGCTAAATCGCATGATATGAGTTATCTGTCCGCAGTGATTAAAATGAAATTGATTTCAATTATCATTAAACCAAAGCAGATAATCTTTGTGCGTCTTAAAAAAAAAACTGAATTTTTTACGTGATACTAGATTATAAAAAAAATATGATTGAAAAATTAAAATTTTGTGGGTTGTAAATTAAGAAAACTAAAAAAAATAATATAGCCTGTATCGTATGGTACAAAGGATATATTAACTCTATACAAGCCGAAAATTCATGTAGCATACAGAAAAATAGGAGACCGCGGACTAGAGCCACGCAAAGTTACCCAAAGAATGAGCAGTGCGACTAAAGAAATCAATATCAAATCAAGTTTATTTTATTCCCATATATATGGGATATCGAATACGGAATTTGGAATAAAACTTCCAAGCACTTTAACTAATATTATATAAATCAGGCCCAATACGACTTGTCAATCACATAAAAATATGGCTCAAAATTCGACTGTTTTTTGTTTGTTTATGAAAATATCGTAACCAAATATGGCAAATAAAAAGTCTTTTAGAGATCTTATGTGGATTTAATCGCAATTTGTGTCCGCGACCGTTAAAGTTACGTTAAAGCTTATATTAATTTATGTACTTCTATATAAACATCAATCTTCCAAAAATCATATGTGTCTATAAAGGTAATGACATTTGTGGCCAATTGTTAACTTTCATATATCAGCTCATACAAGCGTTTTTACGAACATCGAAATCTTAAAACATCTACTAAATGTTTGGCTGTGATCCGCAAAATGAAAACGAAAATTTTTTGGGCTGATTCAGAAAAAATAACACAGACTTGCAAATACCTGGGTACTGACATGGAAGGGTCATTTCCGAATTAATTTGCTGACTAGAATTCGGGGTCAGAATTGGCTCATCACGTCAGTATTATGAGATATTTTAGGTTATGTACCCAAAAAACGGCGTTTTTTGCACTTTGTAGGTTATGTGCAGGGTGCAAGAAACAGCCACAACTTTGCGAAAAAAAACATAATTGATCTTTTGAACTCTTAAATTAAAGGATAAAAGCGGTACTATATGATGTAACTGGAGAGATAGACCGCAAACCAAGACCATTTTTTGCACCATAACCTCAAATATTAATTCAGACCCCGGATTCGGATTCTACGCAGCAAATTACTTCGGAAATGACTCTCACATTTTTAACAACTAAACCACGTTGATCTGTGTAAAATCTAAAAATATTTATTTATAGCTACTTAAATTAAAATTCAATACTTAAAAAATTATTTCAATTTAAAATGCGTTCACTTTTAAACCTATTTTGCCAATTCGTTTTAATTCCACTTGCAAGAAAACGATCGGTTTCAAGTCACATCAGAAATTCGTTTGAGTGAGATTGGGAGCATCCAATGAATGAACATTCATGTTCAGGATTGGCCTATTACAAAAAATTCGTTTTAGTGAGATATGATATCCAATATGTGTTCATTCGTTAATTTTCGAAGCAATTTCCGAATCCGTGGTCAGGATTGGTTTATCACGTCAGGATTTTGGGATATTTGAAGTTAAGTACCCGAAAAAATAAGTTTTTGTCTACTTTTGAGTTTAAGTACAGGGTGAAAAATATTTTTGTGGTCTGTGGTCGATGACCCATCTATTCTGATCCCGGATTCGGATTCTACAACAACTAAGCCATGTTGACCAGTGTTATCTATAATACAAACATTTTGAACGAAATTATTCAATGACACTCGTTCAATCTAAAGCAAGGATGCTTTAATGCAGTACACGATTACTTAAAAAAACAATTAAAGCGCTAAAATATTTGTATTTTTTGTTTAAATTTAATTGTACGTTTAGACTTCTAAACCAAATTTTTTAAAGCGATTGTCACATATACCCCCATTCTTGCTAAAGTTGCAAATAATCAAAAAGTGTCATAGTGTAGCTGCAATATCGCTTCAGACGAGGTCCCACTGTACTTCGTGGAAACTTTGTGTGTTTCAGTGAACAGCATTTATTTGCGACTTTCCAGCTGTGTCGACATCTGTCGCATGCAATTTATAAAAAAAAAAGTTTTGTAAATTTTTGTTACTATACTTTTCGAGAATTTTGTTGCAACTTTATATAAGATCAAACCGTTATCCATGACCACCTGTTAGACGACCTTGCTGCAGTTCACTGCAAATCTTGACCATGTGAACGTGATTTGTATGTCATTTCAATGCTGCCACGTAGTAAGACATGAAGCGGTCACCAGCCACATGATCGTGATTAATGAAGAAAACTGGAAAACCGTGCAATAAAAAGCATGTTTCAAGCTAATCGAAAAATATGCTAAACGTCAATATGATTAACAAAGTTCAAATGCACCGTAAGCGATGGCGGACTCATTTTGCAGATAATTTTAATAGCTTTAAAAAAAATATGTAAACAAAATTTCTGATAAAACCTATCGGTTTCGATATATTTGCAAATTATTCGAAAAACACCAAACTTCCAACTTTTAATTTTAAACAAGCATTGCGCTTGAACCAATTAACAATCTTGAAGTCCTGTTTGATAGATTATTTTATTGGCAATAATTTAGACTATCGTAATTCTACTTTTGAGAGAAAAAAATATATGATGCAAAAACCAACATATATTACCAGGGAGCAGTGCCATGCCCCTATTCACAAATACGAAAACTCGGTTTTAGTTCCTAAAGATCCCTGAAAGTTTTTTCCATTATTTTTATTCGGTCTTTATTTACTGTACATACTATACGGTTATGTAGCCAGAAAGCATTAGGTGCCGCTACAAAAACAGCGTGTTTTTTTTAGTGGTTCACAACTTTGAGTTAGCAATACTGCTTTATCTGACGAATCTTTTAACAGCGATACACTATAAAAAATTGTGTAGCACCTAAGGCGAAAAAATGTTTGTAAAGCCGGAAGTTGTTAAAATTTTGTAGTCAAAATAAGATTACATATATGCAAAAAGTTAAACTCTACGATGCAAGAAATCTTTCAAATGAAATCGTTTTCTTAATTTTAAGTCATTGAAAAATCGAAGCTCAAAGTCAAAATACAATTTTTGTAAATTTTTTGACAACTGTTGCTTTGAAATTTATGCGGTTTTTTGGTCTTTAATCGAACCTCTTATGAAAGCTCCACTTAATTTTTTTTTTTTTCCTAAAAGGGTTCCTCACGGAGTGGTGGAGCAGTGCGACCAAATGGTCTTTTGTACCATACCCTTAAGTTAAAGCAAAAGACTTTCCGCTTTCCGCATAGTAGTAGGTCTTTTGTTGGAATTGACTTGAGATGAAAGGGACTAATCCGTTCCTCTCCCATGTGACAGGCTCTGTCCCATACCAGCGCTGGGCAGTCACAGAGAATATGCTTGGTGGTTTCATCGTCTTCTAGACAGAGCCTGCACTCTGAAGAGTCCGATAGGCCAATTTTCTGTAAATGGTATCTAACAGTGTGGTGGCCAGATAGGTAAGCTACCAGGAGCTTGAGGTCCGCTCTGCCAAGACTTTTTGTCTTGATCGCATCCAGAGGTTTGACAAGCACTTTGGATTGACGAAGCCCCGGAAGGGAGACCCAGTATCGCGACCCAGTAAGCGATATGTTCTCCTGCGGCCCATTTGTTTATCATGGTTTTTTGATTTTTTTTTTTTGTGGACCAACCAATACCACAAAACGTCGCAGGAGATGTAGTCAGGGTGGAGGCACCCTCTCGTGCTAGATCGTCAGCGATAGTTTTACCATCCACTCCCGAGTGTCCAGGCACCCAACATAGCACGACTTTGTTCCGGGCGGACAGGGTTTGGAGGTAGTTATGGCATTCTTTAACCATCCTGGAGGAGATGTCCCAGCATGACAATGCCCTAATAGCAGTTTGGCTATCTGGAAAAATGCATATGTTTGCTCCCCTAGTTCCCTTGAGAAGGATACTAAGGACGCAGATCTCTATGTCATGAATCTTCGCTTGAAAGACGCTGGGCCAGATGTCCATTGCGGTAGAGATTCTGGTGTTGGGTCCAACGATTCCAACACCTGCACCCTGCTCAGTTTTAGACCCATCCGTGAACCATTGTTGGCATCGAAGGTTTCCACAGGGACTCCATGTCTCCCAACTTGGGAGAAGAGATCTAAATTTCTTGTTATGTAAAAGTTCCGTGATCATAAGATCTGATCTAGAGCAGATCGATACGTCAGGAAGGGAATATATATGTTGGAGTGAGGATAATCCACCAGCTTTTATCAAAACACAATTACATCCACAGAAAATTACTGTCACTTGTCCACGTCGTTAAACCAGAGAGACTTAAAAACCTGGAAATCAACATTCGAAGATTTATTGGCGAAATACGACCGCAAATCTGCAGAAAGTTTGTAAATTTGGTTGGTGTTTCAGATGGCGCCGAAAGCATATTTAAACATGCATGTCATAGAGTTTTCTATCCAATGAAGCCCGTTTCATTGATATTCAAAATATATTTTCTTGTTTTATTATGATTTAAACTTGTATAACTCTAAAAAACACCCTGTATATACAACCTATTTAATTCGCTTCTAGAATAAAAACAGACATCTATAATTTTGTAAGGTTACAAACTTGGCTAGATCTTTTTGTGTCTAGTGAGCTCATCTATTATTAATTACCTTCGCCCACACATTGACACAATTTAAGTCCGAAAGCTGCTTCTCAAGCTGCCAAACTGCAAAACATTGAACTACTTAGAACCTATAAGTTTTGTATTTATGAGATACCAAGTGAATTCATTGTCACATAAATTGTAATTGAAACAAACGAGACTTGCATACAAAATAATTGCAAAAATCTCACAACACGTTTCGTTTTTTTCAACGGAATTTTTGTGCATAAATTTCACAAAAAGAAAAAATGGACAGAAATTTAAGCCAAAAACTTAAAGAATACAATTCGCTGATGTTGCCAATTTCGGGATTGGGAAACTACCTGAATCAAGCCACGAAATACTCATTGACACGATAAAAGAGCGTGGTATGAGTGTATTGATCGATTTATAAATCAATCAGAAAAATTTCAGGCTAATTGATTTGGGTTTGTGCGTGTTTACGATTTAATTTATAGTAAAAAATGTCACCAACTAGTTTGTGGAGTGCATTGAAATGTTACTGCAAAATGACGCGGTTTCCAATTGCATTAAAGAGACTAGATTTAAAGTAACGAAACTTGTATACTCTTTAAAATTTATGTATATTAGGGAGGAATTTTATAAAGGCTTTCGGCGATTTTGATTCTTTTAGTCATTCCCAGCAATTTTGCTCAAAAATTATGGATTTAAAATAAATTTAGAGTTGCCCAATTTGAAATATTTGTTTTTTTCAAATTATTCAAAAATCAACTAGATCTTCCATTCACAAAGCCATAAATCATTATTTTTTTTCTAGTCAGTTTTTGGGTCGAGGAATCCATTTTTGGAATTTTTTTTATCAACGCCAGAGGGCGCTTTTGTATATTATTCTTGATTTCTTTTTTCGAAAATCGAGTATCCGTCCGTCCGTTTGAACGCCTAGATCTCAGAGATGGTAAGAGCTAGAGAAACCAAACTTTCACATTAGATCCTATATTATTCCATAGGAGACAAGTTTATTTTATTTTTTTGATATCAGGGTTAATATTATCTAGTTCCCTTTGACGACCTCGAAAAAAAATGATCAATAATGCGATTGTTTATGAAGATATCATAACCAAATTTGGCATTCGAAATTTTTTTATAGTTCCCAAGCTTTGTACCAAATTTAATTAAAATCGGTTGACTATCTCATATAGCTCCCATAGGACCGATCGGCCAAAAAAAACATTTTTTATACAAAATTCGCTTTATTTCTTTTTTTAATAAAGATATCGTAACCAGATTCTGCATTCAGAAATTTTTAAGAGTACTTAAGGATTGTACCAAATTTGAACATAATCGGTTGACTATATCATATAGCTCCCATAGGACCGATCTTCCAAAAAATCGATTTTTGAACAAAATTAGTTGTGTTTCGTTTTTTTTTTTGTGAAGATATTGGAACTTGGAAGTTTTTTATAGGTCTTAAGAATTGCACCAAATTTTATTAAAATCGGTAGACTATACCAAATAGCTCCCATAGGACGAATCGGTCTTGTTTTGTTTGTAAAGATATTTAAGCTAAATTCGGCATTTAGATCTTTTTTGAGGTATAAAACACTGCGTCAAATTTGATAGAAATCGGTTGACTATATCATATAGTTCCCATAGGAACGATCGTTCAAAATCAAATTTTTTTGTTTAAAAATGTTTCTGTTTTTGGTTTTTTATGAAGGAACCGGATTTTATTGCAAGCTAGTGGTACAGGGTATCCCAAAGTCGTCCCGACTTTACGTATGCCTTTTTTTAATCCAAAAAATGTCTGAAAGAATCTAAAATATTTTGAAATTTCGTAAAATCCACACAAAAAAATAAACACATCTGAATCTTTATAACATTAAAGATGATTTATACTGAATTTTTTAACATTATATGAAAAGCACTACCATTTTATATAAAGAGGTTTTATATTATGTTTCAAACTTCCAAACAAACTTAATATGCTTAAAAATAGTTTTTAGCAATTTAAAGGGTATCAAAAAAATGTGATATACTATTAAGTGCTGATGTGAAATGTTTAAAACATTGAAATTGCTGAGCAACAAAGTTCAATGCCTGAAAAAAATAAAAATTTATGCAATTCGCAAAGCAGCCAAAGTTAATTCAAGCTGTTCACAGGTAAAGAAACTTTTCAGCCTAAGTGTAGACTGGTTTTGTCTTATTTATATTTTGTATTTTTTTGCGGTTTGTCCAGCAACTTGGTCCACTTGCTGCTTTCTTTAATGCGCGTAGTCCGTGAGTCATATGAACAGGAATGCCCCAAGTCGGAATGCACACTGGTCAGCAGTCTTTTTGGCATAAAGGTGAAATCATTTACTTTAGATAAGAACTAAATATGAATTCATAGTAAAAAAACCCAAAATGAGCTGATAATTACACTAGCTAACAAATTTTAAGAAAACTGAATTCGAATTAGTACAGTTTTTATGTCATCGTATGTGCAACCGTTTATTGAAAAAGGTCCTTTTCACTAAAATAGTCCTAGAGAAAAAACAGCTATAAGAGGATAATAAAAAAACGGATTTTGAATGCTGAAACATCGCCCTAACATAAAATATTGTCTCATCTCTGGAGAAAAATAAGTGTGAAATTTGTCGACTAGTGTAATTAAATTGATTATATTTTAAACATATTTTGTCAAATTTACGACTTGGGCGCTAATTATGCATTCATATGAAATTTTCCGTCATTTCTAGCAAAGTTTTGAAAAAAACTTTAATTCCAATGTCAATTTACAACTTATTCATACAGTTTTTTCATGGCTCGTAAAATTCGATCGACTATAAAAAAAAATCAGTGGTTGTTTCTCAAAACCTAAAGTTTTAGATGGATAATTCTATTGTTTATGAAGATGTCCCAACTAAATTTGTATAATAGATTTCAGCGTTCCAAAGCACTGTACAAAATTAAAAAAAAAAAAAAATGGGATGCCTATGTCAGATAGCGCCCACAGTTTTGATCGGTCAAGAAAAACGTAACTTTTTGTACTTTTAACAAAAATCCTCCTTATTTCCATATATTTTATCCGATTTCGATAAATGAGCTCGAAAATATTTCGTAAGCTATCACACTTTACGAGCCATGAAAAAAGTGTATCACACTATTTTTTAGGATTTTTAAATTTATATTCGAAATAGAATTTGTCTTAAAATTTTGCTAAAAAACAAAAAAAATTTCATATGAATTTATTCATTAAGGGCAAAACCGTAAAATTAACAAAAAAATATATCCTGAGTATAACCGATTGCTAATCCCATTGTCTACAGTTTGATAAAAAATAATCAAGATCACTTTATGTAGTATATTATATATATATTTGTTTTTAAGTAGAGAAACTTTTTTCTATTTTCGAAAAAGTTTTTTTTCAAAATATTTCGTAGTCCGCTCAAAGTAAAAAATACTTAGATTAAAATACTTGTAGCGCGACACTTTTAAATTCGATCTCAAGAGCTTTCATGATTTTGGACAATTCATAAATTGATTTTCTAATACAAATATTCGTCTGTTCTAACTAGAAGCATACAATTTGATCAATTGGTGCTTCATAAGATCTACTTCTTCCTGCATTCAGCACGTTTTTAATGGCTCTCCTTTTACTACAATAAATTTTAACAGCTTAATCCTGCAAATATATGACAATTTCTATATTTCTGTGTGACTGCAATTGTATTTCAATTTTTAGGCAACTTCAGCTTTGGGTATAAAAACAGATGTCACCAAAAACTATCTATAGGCAGTCCCATGTAACCTTCTTTGAGTCATAATATGAAAAAACCTTTTTACTTTTTGAGGATGTTACACCCTAGATTTTTTCTATTTACTTTCAAGCCTTTTTTCCGTAGATTAACATAATCCATCCAGTATAGTACGTTTTTTTAAATCAGTTGCGAACTTCGGTAGTTATTGGAAGAAGTCCAGTAAATACTGAAGGCTCGCTTAAAATTCAAAATCATATTAAAACTGCAAAAATTTAGTAAATTAATTAATTAGTTGGTTGGAGTGCTAAGCACGCAGTGTGCGGAGCCCCCTAGTTTCATACTTGTTTAAGTTGCAAACAAAAGCCGCCTTCTTCAAATTTATGTATTTATCTCGATAAAGAATTTAAATAAATAAACGCGACGTATTTTTTTTAGAATTATTAATAGATTCTTAGGTACTTTAACATTAAGTTTCTTTTATTATTTTTTACTTTTTAAAGAGGAAATTACTTAAGTTCTTGTATCGGGGGTTTTTAAATTTAATTTAAAATTTAATTTTTTGTTTCATACTTTTTATAGGTAGGTTAGGTTAAGTTAGACTTTAGTATATTATAATATACTTATTTGAGACCCCATCCGAGTATATTTGCAAACATTCGGTTATTCTCCCACTTTCACTCCCCACAACTTTTAAACGGCTCAACCGATTTTCATCAAACATGTCTAGGAACACTCGCACATAAGTCAGCTTTAATACAAAACTAAATTGAAATCACTGCATGCGTTTGGGAGTTATGATGCCATAGACAGACAGACACGTCAAACTTATAACACCCCTCTTTTTGCGTCGGGAGTTAATAATATATATTACTAGTGGGCCCGGCAGACGTTGTCCTGCCCAAACTTTTTGAATACTCTTAAAGTAAATAAACATCGTAGGATTCTCTAGTTATTTTTAGATTAGTTTGCAGCTCCATTCAATGTCGAATGTCGCGCTTCTCGGGTCTGTCTGAACCGAGTTCTTTCACGTTCATTGCGATCTTCACGTTAACTAATTTGATTCGTTACAATTCTTCCAAAAAACCTCCGTATTGACAACCTCTAACACACGCAAAAATCAGATTTGAAATTCATCGACGCGTTCATGAGAACACCCGTAACATGTGAAACATAAGTTTCTTTAATATATGACTAAAACAATTAACTGAAAAATATTAGTTAGTCAGACAATGTACACAATGCCACACTATTAAAAAAAATATAAAAAAATGTGTCCAAAAATTACAAAAAAAATGTTAGGGGTGCAACCCTTACCACTTAGGGGTATGAAAAATATATGTTGGCCGATTTTCAGACCTACCCAACAGGCACACATTTCATGAGAATCGGTCCAGCCGTTTCGGAGGAGTATGGTTACTAACATTGTGACACGAGAATTTTATATATAAGATATTTTAATATAATTTCTAATAATTGTGCAGCTTCAGCAAATATATAGTATAGCTAGTAGTGAAAACCGAGTGTTTGGGATTTTTAGTTTCAGTACTTTTGTGGCGTTCACAGCTACATGGTATCTATCGGCTTATTGACAACGAATCATATATGCGAATTTCTTATTTTTTAAATAATTTACATATCTTTGGCTTAGATATTTAAATGCAACGTTGAGTCAAGCACACTAAACAATAGAAAACAAAAAAGAAACACACAGCTGAGCTCAGCAACTGAACAGTTCGCCCACCTATAATTATGTGTATCTTATAGATACAAAATTTACAATTATACATTGGTTGACACCCACGCTGTTAATTTGCAAGAGATTTGTTGTTTATGCTCACAATTGGAGGCGTAATAAATTACATAGGAGTAGCAGTTGGCACACAAGTCAAGTCTAATCGTTATGCAAATTAAAGATACAGCAACAACAACACAAATTATTGTAGAAAAAGTATCTCAAAGAAGCTGTGGAAATACTTGAGTACGTTGATGAGCTCGTTAGAGGAAAATGGAAAGTGCTTTTGTCGAGGTCTCTCATAGCATCTTGTATCATTAGCTGCGATAATAACTGTATTGTATACGAGTGAGTGCATATTATTATTTTTATTATTATTTTTATCATGTGTGGCCGTTGAAAGGAAAAACAAAACAACAAAAAACTGGACGGAAGCTGGTCAATGTCTTTATTACAAAAATTATATTAACATTAACAATAACTGCGACTAGTTTGTGCGAGTGTTTTAAAGTTGAACATGTTTTTAATGAGCCGGAAAAACAATTTTTTACAGATTAATGTGTAACTGTAAGTTTGCTTATAGAGACCATGTAACAACTTGTTGATGTTATGATAAAATAAAACAAACAATTTCGGTTAACTCTGATAAATAACGACTACATGTGATTTAACTCAAATATAAGCCAGCTTTGTTATCTCACAAGTATTTTATTTTTTTTGCAATACATAAGTACTATTTACTTTTGGTTAAACTAACAACCGTTTTGTTTACATACTCGTTTAAATTCCTTCATAATAAATAAAATAAGTTTATATCATTGCAAAAGATACAGAAAATTGGTACTTCCAAGATATGGATAATAAAATACAAGAGCTGACATAATTTTTGTAATTTTGTGTATTTGTTGTTTTAATTTTGTCGAAAGGAAACCAATTCATTTGGTACACTGCAATTTTTTTACATAAGAACTAAGGGCCTCCGAACCCTGCCGGCTTTAAAGGGGTTTAATTTTGGGAATTTTGGCTATTCCTACCGAAGTACTTATCGGATTTTAATACAACTTGCATCCTTGGATAGTTAAATAAAAAACTGATACTAAAAGTGATTTTGACGTAATTTTTAAAAAACTGTTGCAGGGGCCTGGGAGAAAGAACTTTCGTATTTTAGTTTATACTATACATACTGGTTTTGCTGATTGTATACAGCTTTACTTAAGTGGGTCAATAAAAGTCAGATTTTCATCTGACTTTATATAGATTTTGTCGCCATTCTATTCTTAGTAACTTGTTTAGCAAGCTTTTATATCTTCTACAACAAAATATCGCCATGAACCAACAAACTTTATCGTAAATACTTTTGAACGTTATTTTCATTTATACGAACTTGTTATACTTTTGTGCCTTATAAAAATATTAATCAGCCGTGCTACGGAAATCGATTTCAAATATTTTTTACTTGTATACTTTATTTTTTATTCATATTTGGTAAGAAAACATTTTGGAATCACAATTTCAGCAAAAATAAGTTTTTTATGAATTATGGAACCGAGTACTTTTTTACAAGATGAATTAAAACGAACTTAATTTTATATTATTCTTTGAAATTAGATTGCACTTTGTAAACATTTCACAATCAGCATCGAATGAGAAACACGAAAATGACAACCATTTTTATATACTGTACCGTATGGTACAAAGAGTATATTAAGTTTGTGCAAAGTTACCTAAAGTATGATCAGGGGGACTAAAGAAGTCCGTCTGTCCGTTTGAATGTCTAGATCTCAGAGATGGTAAGAGCTAGAGTAACCAAACTTTCACATTAGATCCCATATTATTCCATAGGAGACAAGTTTACTTTATTTTTTTAATATCGGGGTTAAATTATGTAGTTCCCTTAGGGATGTTTCAGACGACCTCGAAAAAAAATAAAAGTTTTAGATGAAAATTCGTTTTTTTATGAAGATATCGTAACCAAATTTGGCATTCGAAAGCTTTTTATTTTTCCAAAGCACTATATCAAATTTGATCAAATTTGACTATACCATATAGCTCCCATAGGACCGATCGGCCAAAAATAACTTTTTTTATACAAAATTTGCTTTTTTTATTTATTTAATTTTTTAATAAAGATATCGTAACCAAAAGTATTAAGGACCTGTGTCAAATTTGATCGAAATCGGTTGACTATATCATATAGCTCCCACAAGAACGATCGTTCAAAAAAAAATTGTTGCTTAAAAATTCTTCTGTTTTTGGTTTTTTATGAAGGAACCCGCTTTTATTGCAAGCTAGTGGTACAGGGTATCACAAAGTCGTCCGCGCACGACTTTACGTACGCCATTTTTGTCTTAATGATGTTTTTAGGTACTTTTTCAGTTATTCACCAAAATCACTGTAAAGAGCACATCATTTCGATGTAATCTAAAAGTCGTTCATGACGCTACAAAATTTTGTTCACGAGATTTGACGAATAATTGAAATAAGTACCCAAAAAACATATGTAATCGAAAAAATCTCGAGAACGATGTTTAAGAAAAAAAAAAGGTTATCATTTTCGTATTTCTCGAACTATAATTATCCTAATAATCTCTTTTTTACGAAGGTTAATTTTTTGTGTAAACAAATGTTATTGATAATTATTTTCACCTATTTTCTGATTTCTAGCAAACTCAAAACAAATTTTTTGGTGATTAAAAATGGTTCATGTCATACCTAAAATAAAAAAGTCCCATGTATTAGGAATAGCCAAGTCGTGGATAATTTCAATCGAAATAGTGCAAAATTTTACTATCAAAGAGTCAGGGATATACTGTATAGTGACAGCAAAAATTCGGTCTTGGAAGCATGTAAAAACAAAAACGTACAATATTTATTCGCTTTCGTTTTTCGGAGCACGGCCTGTTTATAATGTAAAGGGTCCAAAGTTAATTAATTAAATATATCTTTTAAGATTTTATTGCAAAAAACTTTCACAAAATCAGGGTCAAGGTTCGAACAGACAGATATAAGAGCGTGTGCTTAAACAACAAATTTCTCCTACCGGATAACTGGTTAAAGATGCTTCCAGATTTCGGAACTAAACAAACGAATAAAATTTTTACAAAAGTGCAAATACTCGTATAAAAAATAATGCACAAAACTAATTATTTTGGAAAAAGGAAATCTCACAATCGTGTACGGGTATCAGGCTAAAATGTTTTACCTTAACATAATGCGAAAAAAATCCAACCAATAATTTCGAAATCGTAATCTGCTACACATAGCACATATATGTACTGACCATATCTTCAAAAATTACACTACTTAACACGGAACAGAAACTTTGTAAAAAAAATTTTTTTTTAGGAAATTTTGGTTGAGAAACACAAAAGTGACATTAATTTTTTTTTCGAAAAACATATTTTTGGGCACTTCTTTTAGATATTTGTCAATATCTCGTGAAGAATTTTATACTAACTTGATCGCATCTACTATTCTTATCCGATTTTGAAGATCTTAGATGCGAAATGTTCGTAAAAGAGTTCTTTTTCAGCTTATACCTTAACTTAATTTTAAAAATTGTTTGTTAGTTAATAAAATGTAAACGAAACATTTGTAATTTTTTGAAAATTATACTTCTTTCGACTATGGTTGCTTGTAACTTAAATTCTCGACCCAAAATTACCCTACAAAATACTTTTATACGAAAGTTCATTCGATCATCCTTAAATTTGTAAACTACCGTTTTTTAATGAGAACAAAAGTCCGACATTCATTGATTTGATTTTTAGCTTTCAATTTATTCAAAATCCCCAATGGCTTTGAGATATCGAACCACGAATTTTTCCGCGAAATCAGATATTAACTTCATTTGACAAACATTAACTGTGTCAGATAATGCGTATCTTTTAGTACAATGTTTATTTATAACAGGTATTGTCTTAAAGGTCTAATAATAATTGCAAATCTAGGCAACCCATTGACGAATTGAATTTTAAAATCTTTTGAGAAAGTGAGATGTTGGAGTTCGATGTTAAGGTTTCTATTCAAACGAACTAGCTGCATTATCTACAGCCACTATGAATATTGCATAGTGCAATGAATATTCAAAGTATTGTTGCGAATCTGTAATGCTGACACCCTATATCTTCATTTTTTCCCATACAAGATCTTATACACATGTTAAATCCATTCCCATAGCACACAATTTCAATTAAATTTATTTCTGTATACCATCTCTTGATTGCTTAAACTATTTGAACATAAACTTTCAACATATTGTTAGAGCTCGAGCTCTAGCTGGCCAACCTTTATTTGTTTTCTCGACTTTCTTTCCTTAAGCTTTCAATTGCCAAGACGCAGAAAAGTAAATAAATAAAGATAACCAGCACGATCTTCATACGAGTAGCAATTGTTGTAAAAAGTCTTAAGGAATAATCATCTATAAAACAAATAGAACTTGCATGAATCACAGTGAACGCTGCTACGGACATGTGATATGAAATTGCAGGGTTATAAGTGGATATGTAAAAATTTATACATATACTCGTATATATATGAACTATATACAATATTCTGAACTAGCTCTGATAAGCTTCACTTTTATTGCTTTTCTTATCAAAAAAAAAAAAGCTGGGAAGCTTGCTGTTATTAATTCTCAGAAATGCATTCAAACATAAAATATTATCGTAATAAAATTTTTTTGTTGTTCTACTTATAGCGACATATTTTCTAAAAAATGAACATACACAGTGGTCCTCGTTTTTACTGTTCTAATATATAGAAAGATAAATAATCCAAATTAGTAGCAAAAAAAAAAGAATATTCTAATGAATCTTTAATTTTAAATGAAATACAATAAGTTTCAAAAAATAATAAGTGTATGATATAGAATATTTAAAGCGGTTTGGGAAGAATATGATGAGAAACTGTAACAATTGAGTTACTCCCTATAAATAACTTAAGTTTACAATTATAAAACCGGTTACGTTTGAGGGTTTCAAACCCAATATCGAATATAAGTTACAATTTTTTTTTATATATTTTTTTATAAATAATAATCCGATTGAAATGATCTTAAAGGAATGTATTCAAAAAACACTAGCTTGAAATTAAGTGAATTCAATCCGTTTTATATTGCCGAAAGTTAGATTTAAGCAAAAGGTGGGCTACGTTAAAGAAATATATCCTTATTATATTGATTATAAATATATATATAATCAATAGACAAAAAGTAAACTGTCTAATTATAAAACCTTTACCGTATCTTTGTTAATTTATGAAAAAATTTCAAATTTTTCATGCAGAAGGAAAGGCCATAAAAAATGGTTTAAAAGCCAGTCGAATTCTGAAACGTTTATAAAAATTGTGAATTTAAGGAAAAATATTTTTGTGACGATACTTTCATTAACAAACGAAACATGTTTTTGTAACAATCGAATACTGCCTATAAATCTTGGGTTGCTATTGATAATAAAATTTAAAATATGCAGCTGTACTCTGGAAAACGATTAAAATATTCGGATTCGTGTTGACTTCATTAAACGATTTTATTATGTGGTTGGAATCTGACAACTTTGTTGCAAAAGAAATCAAAAATTAATATATATATAATTTTTTAAATATCCTTTGATATTATTAGATTTTATGTATTTAAAGTATGATATTTTTTGATAATATATATACACATATCCCTCTATTATATAAAAAAGTTTATTTTTTCTCATCTTTTTAAAAGTGTAGATCATGTTGTGTGTATAGCAGAAGATATTTGTTTCTCATGATTTTTTTTCTCATGTTTTTTATAAAGTAAGGAATTTAGCGCAATGGGTAGAAAGAATTTGAATTTGACTGAAGGGGAAATGAAAGAGCGCAAGCGTGAACCGATGCGTAAAGCATAAAATAAGAGGTATGAAAAGAGTAAAGAAGGAATTTAATTTCAAGTGGGCTCCCCTGAGCCGCTTTGGGCGATGGAGTGGTTGGGGTTGGTGAGCGAAGCCCCCTAGTTTGACATAAAAGAAATTGAAATTAGAAAGAACAATATGCTTTGTTCTTTCGGTTGATTTTCTTAAATCGTTTTTTTTATTAATTTTTTTCCCAAGGTCGTTTAACATCGTTTTTAACGCTGAACATTTTGGGCTAATTAAAAATTGGATTGCAATACGAGAAAGTCAAATATTTCTAAATTTTCTAAAGAAAATCGCATTTATTATCGAAAAAGGAAAAAACAAACATAAAAAAATTAATTCCTTACACCTAAAAACTTCCTATACAAATAAAAAGATGGCTAGTTTTGGTTTAAAAATGCAAATTTTGAATTTAAACCTTAAACTTTGTAGATATTGGAAAAAAAAACTATTTGTAAAAATCTACAGGCTCGAAATTCAAAGAAGATCTATGATTTCCTCCTCAAAATTGCTTAAAATTGTGCTCAGAAAGCTCCTAGGGAGCGCCGAGAATCAACTTTTTCGGCGCCATAAAATTTGACCCACCCTAATAACGGGTGATTTTTTTACTGGTATCTTTTTGGCAACGCTTTTTTTGACAGATCACGCGTGAATCGTGTCTTGTGTCATTGTCAAACTTGTTTAGTTTGGTCTATAATTTAACCATGAATTGACTCACGAACAAACAATGCTTGCAAATTAGTGAATTTTACTATTAAAATTCATGCTCGGTTAAGAAAGTGCATCGCGCACTTTTTCCAATTTATGGGCAGTATGGTCGGCCTACTGAGGGAGCTATTCGGAAGCTTGTGACTAAATTTCGAATCGCATCTGAAGACCAGCCAGAAGCATTGCTAGAGCTACCAATGCATCCCGAAAGAGTTACTATTTGGTGTGGATTATGGGCCGGTGGCATGATTGGGCCGTATTTCTTCAAAGACGGCAATGGTCGGGACGTTACTGTGAATGGTGAGCGCTACCTTCGGATGATTGACGACTTTTTTTGCCCAAAGTGGAGGAATTGGACATGCCTGACATGTGGTTTCAACAAGATGGTGCCACATGCCACAAGGCAAGCGAAACAATAGCCCAATTAAAAGTCGTCTTTGGTGAACAGTTTATCTCACATTTGGTGCCTGTCAATTGGCCGCCTATATCGTGGGATTTAGCGCCTTTGGATTATTTCTTGTGGGGCCATGTTAAGGCTCATGTCTACAGGGATAAGCCAGCAACGATTGACGCACTGGAAGCCAATATTGAAGCATTTATTCGTGAAATACCGTGCCAAAATTGGACCTTGCGCATGGGCCATCTAAAGCGGAGCCGCGGCCAACATTTGCATGAAATCATCTTCAAACATTAAATTATATTGATCGTTCTATCGATTCCAATGAAGATTTCATAAATTTTTTCAAATTTTTTTGTTTTTTTTTTTGAAAATCAAGTACTATACCTCTTAAAAAATCACTCGTTATATAAGTATATATATATTATTTTGTTTAGAAAATAATAAATCAAGGGGTTACGTCCATTTGTTGAAATTTAAAAGAGTAGAAATAAATGCTAAATCTTCAAAAAACCGGAAAAATAGGTAGGGTTTCTGTCAAACACAACCAAATAGTATTTTAAGATATTTTAAATTATGTAAGAATTATCTCTTTTAAAGCGTTAGCACTTTCTTTTTATTTAAACACAAAAACAAAAATTTTGTTAGCAAAAATTATATTATAAAAATAAATGTCAGTTGTTTTTTTTTTTAATTGATTTTTCGAGTGTCTACTGTACTACATATTTTGATTAAGCTAATTGCGACTTACATTTTGTTTTTTTTTTTACAGATTACAGCTCATAAAAAATATGTTATCCAATGCAAGCTGGCATTAAAATGCATTATAAAATGAAATAATTTTTTAATTTAATTTTTAACGGCACATTTAATACTCATAATTTGTTTACACTTTTATTATGCAACTTTATGCAGACAAAAGCTAAATGTTTGTAAATTTTCTATAGCGCACAAATCAAACACATTTAAATTGATATTATTATAAATTTATATGCCAATTTTTCAGAGACATTTTTATATATAAAACTATTATTTATTTTCTTTCTTTGGCATTCTCTTTTATTTACTTTCCCATGCCGGCTTTGATGCACCCGTACATTTGTAACTGACTTCGCTCACTTGCCACATTTTGTGGCGCTCACACTAACACACACACACACACAGTTACAAACACTCATACACTTTTACTTTTTGTCAGACATTTGCTGTATTAATTAGTATTGGCGATCAATCACGGCCGGATTTTTTAAACGAACCGCAGCAGTTGCACAATTCCAATTTAGACGATAAGAAAACAAAGTTAAATTCAATGCGAATCGAATTGTATCTTTAACCCGCTTTTTGCTTTCTTATGTTTCTACGTTCGCGTACTCGGCAAGACTGAAAAAAAAAATATATAACAGCAACCCAGTAAAGATCGCTGCCTTGCTCATTGTTTTTGTTTTCGTGACGACGATGACGACGCCGACGACGAAGGCGACGATATCGATTTGCCGGCACGAACGAAGCTTTGTCGGAGGTCATAGCGCACGAAGGCAAAGCATAGAAGCTTTGGAGGGCATGAAAGAGGGTGAGACAGACTGTCCCTTATGAAGCAAAGAAATGTAGGAGGTCCGCTAACTGTAGAAGTAAAATAAGCGCGTGACGTCACAAGATTTTTGCGCTTTGTTTTGTTTTGTGAGCAATACTGTAATATAATCACCAAAATATTTATTAAACGTTTCATATTCTTGTTATTTATATTTTTGTGCATTTTAAAGTGCATGCGTCAACTAAAAAATTGTTTTTTGTGAAAGGTATGCTGGAGATATAAGCTGTATCCATTGCCTTAAAAAAGATCCAAATTGTCAAGAAATAAATATATCACTTACTTATTCGTAGAATACCAGATAGAAATATGTCTTTATAAATTGGAGTGCAGCAGAAAAGAGATTTAGAAATCTGCATGACTAATATTTGTACATTTTATTTAACTCAGCCAATAAAACTCAGCATATAAATTGAAACTTCAAAAAAACAAATTTGTATTTTGGATCACGCTTGTAGTTCACAAAAAATATAGGTTAACCACAAAGTAAAGTTAACAAAAGTTTTCAATAGAAACGTAAGGGATATTCTTTAAAATTTATCAAAATAGACATTCACTACATTGCTCAGCCTTCTACCAACTTTGTTTTGGGCTATTCTAAAAAGCGAATGCCATCTCTCGCAATATATAGTTATATATATATATTATGTAAGTGAAAAAAATTAAGAAACGAAACCTTATTTATCTATATTTTTCGTGAATTGCATGCGTGATTCTAAAAAGTACAAAAATTAAAAAATTGTATGTTGAGCAATGTTCCATTTTTATATTTAAAATCAAGAAGCAGGGCCGTAGACAGAATATCAGGGCCCCAGGGGTAATCTCGGATCAGGGCCCCTATCAATTTTTCTTAATTCATGAAAATACGTATAATTGTTGAAGAGTGTGAGATCAACATAAAAAAAGTATAGAAAGGATTTGTAAGAGAATTGATGATTAGATAAAATCATAGTAATGCTCTCCGAGAGCTCTGGGCCCGGAATCCTAGAGTCATTACATTGGAGTTTTATGAAATGCATTATTATGATTTTATCTAATCATCAAAAAGACGATGATCCAACACTCCTCCCTCCCCTCTCGTCGGGCCAGTCAAAAAGTATGTATGGTATAAAATATTACAAAAATATACTATAATTTTTGACATGTTTGGGCAAAACGTACATTTAAAAAAATATTTAATTTTTTAACATTGTTTCACCAAATTGATTTAATTCATATTCAAGCCAAAAAGGTACATATAAAATTACGTCATTACAAAAAATTGTGTTTGACATATTTAAGAAACATAAAATTTAAAAAAAATATTTTTTTTAAGAAAATGTGTTGGTTACAAAAAATTAAATATTGTATATTTTTAAACAGCCCTGTTGCTAACTTAGATTAATAAAATTGACTAAAAAATATTTAGTAGTTTGCGCTATATTCAAAAATTTATTACTCGAAAACTACAAATGATTTCGGGAAGCAGTTTTTTGTATTGTTTTCATTCATTATTGAACTTTAAATAGTTTTTTTGGTTTTACATAAAAATGACGTATGTGACCGCTACACGTCCTTCACTGCGTCCTCGTCAAAAGTGTGAAGGGCGCACGGGGTGAACGATTTTGACCGATCAGATTATCAGAAAAAAAAACCTTTAAAATTAATTTTTCTCATCCCCTTGGCTATGGATAGACACGAGCTTTTTCGAAAATTCAAAAAATTCTTATAATAATAGAATATCGAAAAAAAAAATTTTTTTTTCACTTTTTTTCTGCTATTCAAGGCTCTTAAAAATTTTTGGACAAGAATTTCAGAAAAAGCTCGTGTCTATCTGTTGCGACATCTTTTCTGATGATAAAAATGTTTATTATGACAAGATTGGTCCGGAAGATTTTTGGAAAACGTTCACCCCACCTCTAATAAGACGACTCTCGGGAAAACACGTTTAAAGTTTGACAACGTAACGAAAAACGACCGCGCATGACCTTGAAAAATGCTCTGTCACTGCCAAATGAGCCCATCCACAGTAAAATCGTTTTACCAGCGTATTGCTAACACTATTTAGATTAAATAAATGTAAAAAATAATAATCGATTTTTTTAAACTATTACATAGAAAGACCCCCTTAAATAAAACAAAAAATTAACCGCAACGCTTTAAGTTTAAAAACGGAAATTTAGGAAAAAAAATTTTTTTTTCTGGTCTATGCATTGAATTGCATCATTAGTCTTCCAAAATTGCTGGGAGCAGTTTCCAGTTACTTATCCTAGACTCTTTAGACTTTAGACCTATCAATAAAATGCAAATAAACTAATGCATTCTTTTTTTTTTTTTGCAGGTTTGGTTTGGAGTATCTGTATCTTAAAAAAAACTCAAGGAGGAACACACTTACCAGAAAAATCCATTTTTTAGTCGCACGTGTGTAACATTTCATCAAAATTATTACGGAAATGATAGAGTTGTGGCCAAAATAAGAAAATCTGGGCCAACAGTACAATGTAGGAATAAAACAACGAAGTTTCCTTCTTTTATCCTTTTTAAGACACATAGCATGCCTCATACTGTGTCCATAATTTTAGTTTAAGCTCCGTAAAGAACTTCGTTCTAAAAATATCAGAATATAGTATATTTTTTTTTAATTCTTTTTTTATTTTTATGGGCACAACATTATTTATAAGCTTAAAATAAATCAAACAAATAAAAAGTTAAAAATAAAATTAATATTTTCAATATGAACAAAATTTCTGGCAATCGAATTAAATGCAAGTTAGCTGAAGACCCCGGCAGCAAGGGCTTATTATTAAAAACACTTTTTCAGTTTTTATATAACTTTATTTAAATAAATAAATAAATTAAATAAAAAAAAACTTTTTATCAGTAAATTGTTATAATTGCTCTAATTATCAAAACACTAAGGCACCAAAAGCGAAGCGCGCAAGAAGAATTCGATTTTGTGACGACATGCGCAGATTGAACCGCCTCCTCTGTTTCATTGCCATCATGGTCCATGCCAATTAGCATGTCTGGTATAGTACCAACCAGAGCTTTGGACAAGTTCTGTGCTGTGTTTTACTTACCGTTATGGGTAAACTGTGCCCATTACGGACACACACATATCTCGCCAAAAATCTAGAGTCAACAACAGTAATAAAGAATTCACAGCACGTTATGGCTGCTCCATGTAGCTACCTCAGAGATACTCGATAGACGACAAGCTACATCTAGGCGACGCACTGGCGCATTAGAAAGTAAAGTAAATCGCTTGAGGCATGGAACAACATTGCTTGTCGAAGATGTTCAATGAAATTGCCATGATGTTGCCCACCTGTGTGGAAATTGACCAAATGTGTGCATTTTATATGCCCAATTTGTTGGCTTCAAGTTGTCAGACAGGAAGAGCACTGGCACTTGAAAGTGCCAGAAGAAAGTGCATTGGAGAGCATATATAGAAGAATATAGTATATATAGTATATGTAGCCATACAGAATGCAGTGAAAATGGAAAATGCATTGCACTTTTGTTGCGAGCAAAGCTGCCGACCAACTTCCTGTGGAAAATGGTCTCTTTTGCGCCATTGAATTGAGTGATTACCAACGAAAATAATTTGAAGCCACAAAAACCTGTTTGCTGTGGAGAGATTTTTGGCAAAAAACAACAAAACTAAGAGTTGCTGGTAGTTAGAGAATTATATTTGAGCTCTGTTGTTTATGGAAACAAGTTATGCTCTGGCAAAAGGTGTTTAGGACCAACAGAATAATGTTTGTAAGATAAAAATTATTTATCAAATAAAATTAAAATCAAGGTCCATTAGTTTAAACATAGCGACTGCTTATATTTAGAAATAGAGCAGAAGAAAAGATTAGAAATAAATGCAAAATCTTCAAAAACCGTAAAATCGGTTAAATACGAATAAGTGTTTTTATAATAATTATTATTATACCCTGTACTAAAAAGTACAAAGGGTATACTAGATTTGTGCAATGTATGTAACGGACAAAAAGAGGCGCGGCAGACCCCAAGTCCTTTATACCAAAATGCTTATCATATCCATATCCGTCCGTCCGTCCGAATGAACGCCTAGATCTCGAAGACTAGCAGAGCTAGAGACACCAAACATTACCAGCAGGTGCGCCTATTTCCTCAGAAGATGAAGTTTATTGAATCATGTCAATATCTTCATCCATTCCCTGATCTCAAATAACAATTTTTGGTAAGCTGATTCATGTGGCTCTAATGAACAAATCTACATCAAAATTTTATCGATGCGGACCCCCCAACCCCGCAATCGATTTACCGTGTTTTTTTTCCCACACCCCTCAACATATCAACTTGAAACTATATATATCCCCATATACTTTAATTAGCTTTCTTGACGTAACTATCGAGTGGCATCACAATCGGAAAAAATTTTCGGAACCTATAGGTATAAATATGGAATTTCACCAAAAAACAAATTAATTCCAATTGGAATGTTCTTAGTAGGAATATGCAGAAAAAATGTTTTCGAGAGAAAAAGTACAGGGTATTCCACTGTCGGGCACCGCCCCGACTGTACCACTTTTTTTTTATCAATTCATGCAGAACACAAAAACGCTAAAGTTATCAAGTTTTTTAACAAGAATAGTTAGCAATCAATCGTTAAGATTTAGCAAAAATATCGCCAAGTTAACAAGCAACAGCGTAGCTTGTGGCGCTCTACAAATCTAGCTACATCCGTCCAAATGAACTGCTTGGTTTAGATAGTCGAATGCTAATGGCGATATTTAAACTCGACCAACGAGACTACGGAAGCTGACCATATTTTCGATTTACATAGTTTTTTGTCTATCAAAGGGGTCATTACAAAGAAGGCTCAAACCTAAAGAACAAAAATTTGACCTAAAAAAAATCGCACTATCATTTTGAATATAAATAAGATGACTTGGCTCAATCATCTCGACCTCAGGAGGCTATGCCAAGTAATCGAAAGTAGAATCCAAAAATGTTAGAAAGCTTTTGGACAACTCAAAAACACCTGGAACTCGTCATCTTTATCACGCGGAAACATACTAAGAATCTTTAACTCCAACGTTGTACCTATCCTACCATAAGTGTGCGAAACCTGGAATGTAGCTTCGCGGTTTCTACTACCAATTCAAGCCTTCGTTAATCGATGCCTGGACGCATACTAAAAATACGATACCCAGAAACCTTATCAAATAAGATGTCGGCACTAACAAAAAAAAACCTCATTAAGATAAATAAAACAAGGAAAAATGGATCTACGTTCGCCAATCGCTACGAAAGGCCCTGGAAGATATCACAATGTAGACTATCAAATGGAACAAGCGCACACATGGAGAAGGCAGCAAGAGAATTTGAGGCGAGTGAACTAAAATCGAACGAAATTAAAAGAAAATCATCGGATAGAACTAGAGCCCTAAGACACACTTTAGAGTAACAGGAATAAATATCGGGTTCATATTTGATGCAGCTTTTTGTCTTATGACTCTATAGCGCATTTATAACTAAGTAACCTTAACAATGAGTTGGCGAACTGCCCTTGTAACTTATCTATAACTTCAAATTTATGACTATTTATAAATTACAATTTACAGTTTTTAAAGGCTTAAATCTTTTCGAGAGTCTAATGGGTGCCGTCTTTTGAGCCTTCGCCTATTTATATTTGTGGCTAGGCTTTTTGCAAGTTGGTTTGGATGAGTAGTAAGCCTATCCCTGTTTCTTGAGCTGTGTCGTCCGATTAGTTCAGATATGGTAGGGATGTTGAGGTGGGACTTACGTGTGCCGGTTGCAAGACGCCCATCGTTAACAAACGCTATAAATGTTTGAGCTGCGTGCGCTTTGATCTGTGCTCTATTTGTCACGAGACAAATTTCGAAATAGGCATTCACAAAAAGGAGCATCCCTGTCAGTGCATATTGGATCGCCAAGCTCGTCATCTTAAATTTGGTGGCGAACCAATTTCAAAGCTATGCGCTGACAGCTTCACCTGCCCTCTATGTGGTAAAATGGGAGTTGAGGAGCAGGAGATGTTAAGCCACGTGCATGCCAAGCACTACAACGACTTACGGCAAGTCTACTGCCCATTATGCGTGGCAGTCGAAGGAGCACGTCCAGGTCCAATCAAATGCTTGAAGAAGGACCATTTGTGGTACGAGCATTAATGGCAATTGAGGACACCAGCACACTAGTAAACCCATCTCCCATATGTATCATTATAGTATACGGCAAAAATAAATGAAATAATTTTAAAGTCGGCCATTCCAATAAATGTGAAGATATCGGCATATGTAAAAAACGTACTATAAAGAAATCGCTTTCGGCTCTTTTCGCAAAACAAAAAATAAAATTTAAAAGAACAGTATGGAAATAAATTCATCAGTAAGAAGCAAAAACCAAAAAAAATTAAAGAAATGTAAAAATTGTCCACTCCAACCAAACGAGTTGCTGAACTTATGTCATGCTTTGTTTAAACAAGCTGTGAACTATAAGCCATAAAAAGTGAACTACTTTTGATTGACACATAAAAGGCCAACATTTTTGAGTTTTAGATTTTCAAACACGAAACTTTCTATTTTAAAGATTTTGGAAATATATATATAGGGGTTTTCAATAGGGACGCTACAAAAGTAGACCGATAGGGACAGCAAACGACGCCATACTTTTTCTCGCTCTCTTGACATTTCTCTTCAGTAAGGTTTGCCATTTCATCATGGAAAGATATACGATCCAACAACGAGTTGGAATTATTCAGATTTACTATCGAAATTCTGAGTCAGTGGCCTCAACTTTAAGAGCGCTTCGTCCAATTTATGGTCATAATTGTCCTGCCAAATCAATAATTGAGCGTCTAGTGGAAAAATTTGAATCCACAGGCACAGTACAAAAGGTTCCCGTGCCAGTGAGAATGTGGCTGCCGCTAGCGCATCAATTGAGGAAGACGCAAATCAGTCTCTCACACGTCGTTCTCTCCGTGACGTCGTTGTGGCGAATTTTGCGAAAAGATCTTGGCCTACATCCTTACAAGATCAAAATGGCGCAAGAACTGAAGCCGCTTGACCACCAGAAGCGTCGTATGTTCGTGAAATGGGCTGAGCAACAACCAGAAAATGATCCGGATTTTCATCGAAAAATCATCTTCAGGGAAGATGCTCATTTCTGGCTGAACGGCTTCGTCAGGCAGCAATCCAAGCGTACTCGATGAGTCACCGTTGCATCCCGAAAAAATTACGGTTTAATGCTGTTTATGGCCTGGCGGCGTCATTGGGCCGTACTTCTTCCGTGATGATCAAGACCGGCATGTTACTGTGAATGGGAATCGCTACCGCTCAATGATAACCGAATATTTTTGGCCCAAATTGGATGATATGAACTTGGACAATATTGGGTTCCAACAGGACGGCGCCAGAAACCACACAGCGAATGTCACAATCGATTTATTGAAAACCAAGTTTGCTGAACGTGTTATCTCACGAAATGGCCCTGTCAATTGACCGCCTCGGTCGTGCGATTTGACGCCGTTGGACTATTTCCTGTGGGTCTACGTCAAGTCTATCCTTAATTTTTAGTTGGCTTGTAAATTGCAGAAGCTTTATACTAATTCAGTCTTCAGGGTAAGTTATGGATAAAAGGGCTGAAGGAAATTCCTCTTATGTCTTACTATTAAAATCGATGGGGATCATACATAAATTACGAGACTCTGATTTTCATAAAAATAGACCCCACTCCCCATTGTGACATAGCAACGGTATATTTTTGAAGATTTTCCAAATGATTTTTGTGTCTCGACGTTTTGTTAGTCCCGCCAGAACTTCACGTAGTTTATGAACGTTCCCTTATTAAATGTTTTCTAACATCTGCCTATCGTTGTTCCTACTGCAGATTGAAGTTCGTAAAATTACTGCCTTAAGATATCTTCAGTTTTGATCTGCTAATATAGCAATTTTTTTGCTGCTTGATGAACTTAGTAGGAATATCGAACGTGAAATTGCTGCAGTATCGGCCGAATAATGCTTGAAAACCGTCGAAAATTGGATTCAGCGCTTGGACTTCCGTGGTGGCCATGCAAAAGAAATTGAGTTCCATACATAATGGCATCGAATGTACTTTCACAGGAATAAAGAATTTCATAAATATCCAAAACCGTTTATGTTTTATTTAAAAAAACCCTTTATATCATTTTAAATATGCTGTAAACTGGATAAGCTTGGTAGTGCAGGTTTCATAAAATCTCCACAATGTCATTTCATAACCATTGCAGATTCATGGTAAAATATATTACTTCGCAGGAACGCTTTTATTATCATCGGATGCAGATAACAATTACTCGCAAATTTACTCAATGCAAAATTTTGTTGCTCAAATTAATAATGATCACAACAAAATATTATATGGGGCGCCTTTGACACTATAATATCGCCATCAGGACTCACAATAAACCAACGAGAGAGATAAAAATATAGGTTTGGTCATGGCAAATACCTTTCTTTCAGAGTTCCTTATTTTGCACAGTATTAAAAAGAGATTTGCAGCCCATAGCCGCTTCAGTTTTGTAAGTTGTGTGCACTGAGAGAAATAAATAATTTTCTATCAATGTTCTGCATGTTCAACATAAATAAATAAGAAATAAGTTAATTATTTTGTCAAGTTTTAATAATTAATTAATATCCAAATTAAAAAATTGATACCAATAACAATAGTAAGCTGAAAATAATAATAGCGATGAATATAACAAATTAATGCAATTTTGCAACACAATTCATTCGCACAGTGTACAGCTCACTAACACACTCTCATTTTTCGGACGTTCTCTTTTTGCCTTTTTTTCTTTTTGCATCTGAACTGTTTATAATAGTCACCAGGCTCCCGAACATATCCGAACGCATGTGAAGTCATTAGTCTACAACTTTCGAGTGTATACGCTTAAAATTTTTTAAAGAGTATTAAGTATGTTTGGTAGACCCATGCTAACGTATGGGACCATAGCCTGGGGTAGTAGAGCGTGCCTTAGCACGATCAGGGAAAAAATGCAGAAACTGCAAAGAAATGCCTGCATATGTATGACAGGAGCTATGCGCACCTGTCTTACTGCTGCCTTAGAAATTTTAATGGAGATCACACCGCTACATATCGTTGTCGATATGCGGCGGAAAGCCACATTAATAAGAATTGGGAGGGTAGGGGACGACTTTAGCCTCACCAAGAAAGATGCTGCAGACTTAGCAAAAGACATGCCTATGCTTCTACAGCCAAGGGATGAGATGCTTGCTGAGTAGAGGTTCAATCAATATTTTGATACCAAACTCAGCACAAAAGAGGCTTGGACCTCTCTTGCGGCAGTTCACCCTATGAAACCACATACAATAAAGTGGTACACAGACGGATCACTTACTGATCAAGCAAGTGGCCGGGGGGTAGTAGGACCCAGAACCAAATATTATGAACCTCTAGGCAGACACACCAGCATTTTTAAAGCTGAGGTTTGTGCTATTGGAAGATGTGCAGAATTCAATCTGCAAAAAAACCACCATGAAAAGGATGTTTCCATCCTGTCTGATAGTCAAGCAGCAATAAAAGCATTAAGTAAAGCCAAGATCACATCAAGGCTGGTCAAAGAAGTGAGAACTTCACTGGATAATTTAGGTTCCAGGAACAAGCTCACGATTAGATGGGTTCCAGGGCACAATAACATTCCTGGAAATGAATTAGCAGACAAACTCGCAAGAACCGGTGCAGCAACACCGCTAATCGGTCCTGAACCACACTGTGGGATTGGTAACCACGTGGTACGGGACCAACTAAGAATAGAGGAGAATAAAAAACGACTGCTTCACTGGGCGCAGATACCAGGGCTTAAACAGTCAAAAACCCTCCTCTCTAACTACAACCGTAAGAGGTTCAAAGTCATCATAACGCACGGGAAGAACACCGTGAGAATTATGACTGGCCTTCTGACGGGACACTGTAGGCATGAAGGGGGTACAATAGATCCACCTGGGTCGTAGAACATTTATCCCAATCCCAATAATAATAATATAAAAAATTAATGCAATAACATTTTGCAACACAATTCATTCGCACAGTGTACAGCTCACTAACACATTCTCATTTTTCGGACGTTCTCTTTTTGCCTTTTTTTCTTTTTGCATCTGAACTGTTTATAATAGTCACAAGGCTCCCGAACACATCCGAACGCATGCGAAGCCATTCGTAAACAACTTTGAGTGTATACGCTTAAAATTTTTTTAAAGAGTATTAAGTATGTTTGGGGTATTCACGAATGCAGTTGAGCGGATGAATAGTTATTTATTATTAAAAGTAGGGGTGGTCGATGGTGTTTAACCAAAAATTAGTTGGTGTATTAGTAACATAAACATAAATTATTATATTAAAAATATTTTTTAATTTTTACCTATGTCTTATGAAGTGTTTATCCTAACATAGAATGTAGAATGTAATTTCGTATAAAGGCAAAAATTCTACCCGTAGGCTCAATAGTGCGGTTATCTCTTTGAAAAAAAAAAATAAAGCCTAAAAGTATGCAATAATTAAAATCTGCTCTATTCAAAGTTTTTCTGTTTAAGTTGTATTTTTAAGGACCTAATTTACAATTTGGACAACTGCAATTGGTTGAGTTCTAAAAATAATAATCTTCAGTTTAATAAAAACACTAAAAAAATGATATCGCAATAAAAATGTTTACCAAGCTAAAGTTCAAATAGCTTACCAATTGCAGAAATCAAATTTAAATAATATGCTTCATTTTTTATAATTCGTATTCGTATATTTGTATATTTTATTCAAAATTCTTTTGTTTTTACATGCGCTGATTAATTTGCTTATATAGTCCATCTATTCAGCCATTTCAAATTTGTATTTGTTCTTTGTAAACATATCGTACTACTTACTTTTATACATAATTTAACTTTAGCAAAATTGTTCGTGCAAAGTTAGTGTTTTTTTTTTGTTTTAATATTAGAAACATCGAAATTTTATAGAGTAAAAGTGCTGATTGCATAATGTTATACATCACACATATACTCTCTCAATATTTGGTAGTTTTATTAATATTAATAAAATGTAAAATAGTTTTGTTTCTTTAAGTTGCAAGATTTTTAGTTTATCACTCTACGTTCAATATCATATATTGGTGCAAGAAAAGGTGCATTTGTTAGTGCATTAGATTTGATTTTTTTTGTATTTTTATATAATTTCTTAGTTTTTGTTGCTTAATTTAGTTGTTAAGTTTGTTAATAATAAGACGTGTGCTGTCTAAGTTGCAATATGTTGCATTAGGCACAACAAGATGATTTACAAATGTAGGTTAATGCTTATGAAACATAAAAAGGCGGGTTAAAAAATAAATCTAGGCAAAAGTGTTCAAAAATTAATTCTCTTTAAATCTAGATACATACAAGAGCTCTAAAAGTTGCACATCTTGTTGCTGTAAAAATACTTAAAGCATTTTATTTTATTTTTTGATATAGTACTAATTTTTTTTTTTTTTGCTGATAAATGATAAAATTTGTAAGTAAAACAATAATTGTTTAACTTCATCCCTGATTATGTTGTGTTTCCGCCCATTTGAGTTTAAACAACTAAAGCATAGTTATATATGTATATATATACATATATATAGTATACATCTCTATGTATGTATATATTGCATATATTTTTTTATTTAAACAATTTTATATCTTTTGACTTAGGCAAACAAAAAGGATAAATTATATGTCGCTGTAACTATTTGTTGTAGTTATCTTTTGAGATAGTTTTAATTATATATCTTATATATAAAATTCTCGTGTCACAATGTTATGTTCCTTCTAAGCTTAGGATCTCACGAACGGCTGAACCGATTTGGCTAATTTTGGTCTTGAAATGTTCGTGGAAGTCCAAGGATTGTTTAGGGTTGTGAAAATATAACAAAATTGCGACGCAAATACTAAAAAGGACAATTTGATTTTCCAATACAATTTTTTTTTTAATTTATGTTGGCATTGTGTACATTGTCAGATTAACTAATATTGTTTCATTCATTCGATTCGATTCATGTTTTGATTTCTGTGTAAAATACATATGATCAGATCAATATTTGCACATAATGCCGCCAAAAAGACGTAACATTGGGAGACGTTCGCGTAGAACTCAATTGCAATCATCCCTAAGAACAGCTGAAGCTGAGGAACAACGTTTACAAAGGAATGAGTTGAATCGATTAAGAGAAGCAAGATCACATTTTGCTCATACATGCTCGAATGAGAATGAGACGAAATCGGAATTATCAGAATCAATCAGATGAAATCCATGCAGAACAGAATTTAATCCAAAGAACATTCAGGCAAATGCGCAATGCATCCAATCTGCACAGAGCTGCATTCGAATATAACAATACGACCGATCAATCTGTTGTAATTGGAACAATGAACAAGGTATGTGACCAGTGCCAAGCACTGAAATTTCCCAATGAAACAGCAGGCCTGCTTATTATCAAAAGCAGTGTATTCGGAGAGGTTCGCTGCTGGATGTATTCGGTAGAATGGCAGAAGAGAGAATTACCTCAGAAAATACTACCGCATGAAATTGATGATGTGATATCGGCGGAAATCCCAGTTCAAACAAATGATCCAGAATTGTTCGAGGTTATCACAAAGAATATGATCCACGGACCATATGGTGTGCTCAACCCAACTTCACCATGCATGATCGACGGCAAATGCTTCAAAAGATATCCAAGGGCATTGACTTCGGACACTGTTACGGGCTACGATGGATACCCATTATATCGCCGTAGATCAACAGAAGACAATGGCAGATCAACCACAATCAAAGTGCAAAAACAAGAAATTGAAATTGACAATCGTTGGGTTGTTCCATTTTCGCCATTATTATCAAAAACGTGTAAAGCCCACATTAACGTCGAGTATTGCAACTCAGTAAAATCAATAAAATATATCTGCAAATACGTCAATAAGGGAAGCGATATGGCGATTTTGGGTGTGAGAGCCGACAATGTGAATGACGAAATTTCACAATATGAAATAGGATGTTGCATTAGCAGAAACGAGGCAATATGGCGAATTTTCTCATTCCCAATTCACGAACGACACCCAACCGTTGTCCATTTAGCAGTTCATCTAGAAAATAGTCAACGTGTTTCTAGACGAGCGAGCGGAGCGAGCGTGCCGAAGGCCGGCTAGTAATACAATAAAATAAATATTAAACGTAAAAATTAAATAAACATTATGAATGTTTTTTATTCATTTCAAAGTTTGTTTAAAGTTTTTTTTTGGGTAGTTTACTTTTGACGCAATGTCTTTGCTAGTTATACTTTTGTTCTTTGTGTTTTAAAATATTCTTGTTGTGTTTAAATATTTAGTTTTTAGTTGTTGTTTTTCGGTACTATTTTTTTTTTTTAATTTTTACTAAACTAATATTTAACATTTCATTACTTTCACACCATTCACTTAACAATTTCGTCAGAAAAAAAACCGTATCAAAGAGTCTGCATACGCTTCATTAAAAAATATCATATTTAATATATTCATCAACAACATACTAATAAAATTTTTTTTTTTTTAGTAAATATATTATCTTTGCGCTTAAGTTGAAATTGCATCATTAAGCAGAGCATTCAGCTCACGTATATGCTGCGCCTTGGATCCAGTAGCTGTTGAGGCACTAGCCGCACGTCCGGTATAGCTGAGAATAGTTAGAGTATACAAATCAGTTTCAGTTTAGCTTAAAGTTTTTCGTTTAAGTACACAAAACATTTTCCATTTTATCTTTTTTCATATTTGTTAGATAACGTGCACTAAAAACAAAATATTTTTTCTCTTTTTTTTAATATTAGCACACTTCCGAGAGTTGAATGAAATGGAATTTGGTTTAGTAAGCGCAAAATAAAAGTTAATTATATAAAGTAAATAATTATAATGAGCGCAAAATTAAATTTAAATGAGCTTGGTTAAAACAAAGCGAGCAAGTACTTTAAGACAGCTTAAAATAATCGTGTGAGCCAAGATAAACCGAAAAACGTTAATACAAAAAACAAAATACCACCAAAACCCAAAAAAAGTTTTGCCGTGTTGTTTGTAGAAGGAAGAATTGAGGAAAGATTTATTTAGATTGTGTTGCAGCAGGTCCTGTCAGGTCTGATTTGAGTCGGAAATATCCTTAAATCGAGACCACTGAGTATATAACTGTATAGTGTCCTGGCTTAGATTTCTAGTTGAAGCAAAGGGCTTCAAAAAACTTTTTCTTTTTTTTAACAAAACTAAATCTAGTATTTAATATAAAACTTAATACTAATTTTTCGAGCTCTAGCTACTGGGGCCTTCGCCTTCAATAAACTTATACTTTTTTTTATCTACCTGCACATTTCTTACATAACCCTAATTAAAAGTTATTAGAATAATGTTTTTATAGCTAGTTATTTCGATGCTTTGGAAAACAAAAAAAGGATACTCTTATTAGAGAAATGCTCGTAACTTTTGGTTTTCATATTCAATTTTTTTTTCCTTTAAGGGTTCCTTACAGAGAGGTGGGGCACTGCGACCAAAAGGTCTTTTGTACCATACCCTTAAGTTAAAGCAAAAGATTTTCCGCTTTCTTCATGAATAGCAGTAGGTCTTGTTGGCATTGACCTGAGATGAAAGGGACTAATCCGTTCCTTTCCCATGTGACAGGCTCTGTCCCATAACCAGCGCGGGGCAGTCACACAGAATATGTCTGGTGGTTCATGGTCTTCTAGACAGAGCCTGCACTCTGAAGAGTCCCATAGGCGAATTTTCTGTAGATGGTATCTAACAGCGTGTTGGCCAGATAGGTAAGCTACCAGGGGCTGTAGGTCCGCTCAGCCAAGACCTTTTGTCTTGGTCGCATCCAAAGGTTTGACAAGCACTTTTGCTTGACGAAGCCCCGGAAGGGAAAACCAGTATCTTCTATGTTCCCCTGCGGCCCATTTGTTTATCATGGTTTTGATTGTGGACCAACCAATACCACAAAAAGGCGCAGGATATGTAGTCAGGGTGGAGGCACCCTGTCGTGCTAGATCGTCAGCGATCGTGTTACCATCCACATTCCTGAGTATCCAGGCTCCCAACATAGTACGACTTTGTTCCGGGCGGACAGGGTTTACAGGTAGTTGTGGCATTCTTTAAACATACTGGAGAAGATGCTCCAGGATGTGATCTTGGAGGAGATGCTCCAGGATGACAATGCCCTAATAGCAGCTTGGCTATCTGAAAAAATGCATAAGTTTGCGCCCCTAGTACCCTTGAGAAGTATACTAAGGACGCAGATCTCTATGGCATGAATCTCCGCTTGAAAAACGCTGGGCCAGATGCCCATTGCGGTAGAGATTATGGCGTTGGGTCCAAAGTTTCCAACACCTACACCCAGCTCAGTTTTGGACCCATCCGTGAACCATTGTTGCTACCGGGGGTTTCCAGAGGGGCTGCCATCAGCCCAAGTCTCCCGACTTGGGAGAAAAGATCTAAATTTCTTGTTATGAAAAAGTTCCGTGATCATAAGATCTGATCTAGTGCAGATCGATACGTCAGGAAAGAAATATATAAGTGCGGCATGACCAGTGTCACTTGCTAATAGTCCAGATGTGATCTGGATACATAGTAGACTCTACATGGCATATTCAATTCAATTTATTAAAAAAAAATCGAAACCTATAGTTTTATTGACCAATCGGTATCATTTCTAAGAAAAAGAAAGAGTAATAAAATTTTGATTGGGATCATTTTCCATTCTATGGTGAGCATTATAAAATCGCACATATAAAAATATGTAATGTCGAAACTATGGCCGTAGCCAGGATCGTCACTCAAGGGGCGCTCAGGAGTTTTCCAGGGGTGCTCGCCAAAAGTCTTTGAGGGCGCCCTGCTCAGCTGAGTGGGAGCTCAGCCCAGCTCAGGGGGCACCCGGCGCCTACCTGACTACGGCCCTGGCCAAAACTATACAAAATTGAATTTATATTAACAATTAAGTGGTGTATTTTAAATCTTCCGCAAAATGCGACTATCAAAGGCTTTTTGGATTGTTTACCGACAATCTTAAGTATATGAACTGCTTGTTTATTAGAAGCCGGTTTATAGAGATTTCAGAAACAATTTTTTTACATAATTATTTTTGGAATATTTTCTCCAAAACTTAATATATTAATCCCAAAAAAATCCGAACATTTCAAGACGTTTTTACTACTCTAGGTTCACTTTAGCAGGACTCTTTTAATTCACAGCGTTTATTTAAAAGATTTCATTATAAGATCTTTAAAAGTTGGCAAATCTTTGATAATTCTTGTTATATATTTTGTTTATTTTTAGCAAACTGTTCAGATGAAATGAAAATGGATTACGATCTATAGCATGATGGGCAGCTTTATAGACAGACTAATTCTATTTGTTTTTAAGTCTATAACTATGTGTGCGTGTTTATAGTGTATATGATATGTTTGCCTGTTTATAAAACAACGCACAATGCTCAAACAGTTTACATAATGATGTCTTTGATTAGATATTATTTATAAGGCAGGCAGACGGCTTGGGATGTCTCTCAAACACGTTCAAACAAATCAACAAAAAATAAAAAAACTCGGAAAAACAAAACGCGCGTGCTTCAAACAAAAACATTGGACAAAAATTATAGAGGAGGTGCATTAAGATAGAGTGTCAGAGTTATAAATTGTGTGCTGCAGTAAGTTTTATAGGGATAGTGTGGTAGTATTTTAAGATGTATTTCGTATGCAGACCCAAACATTAAACATTCATACCAAATTGCGCTTGAATGTATGCAAAATCAAACGTAAAATTTGGCTAAAATTAGAATGGCAAACATATTCGGAAAAATTAGACAAAAAAAAAACTACCCCCCGATAAAAAGAAAAATTAATCGAATTGATACAGTATTAATTTTAAAAGTTAATTGATTTTTTCAAAAGAGAGCTATTAATTGCAGATAGAGATAGGTAGGTATGGTAAGATATATAAGTAGAGTTCACGCGCCATCGAATATATCTTTCTAGGCCCTCTCACCTAATTTTGCGTCCGGATTTTGCGATGCGCACACCCGATGCGGCCGCGTTGCCCACGGGTTTATTAAAATCTTGGCGTAGATTCTTTAAATCAAAATGCTTGGCGGAATTAAATTCACCGGCCAGAGCGGTTTTATCATCGCTGCCTTGGTCTGTGGTAAACATGCGACTGAGCCAGGGTTTCGATTGTTTTTCGGAGTTAGAATCGGAATCAGTATTAGTATTGGTTGTTGTATTGGAGAAAGAGGATTTTGCATCGCTTTGGCTGTAACAATAACACATACACAGAGAAAGAGAAGAGAGAGAGAGAGGATATGTTTTTGGTTGGTTTTTGTTGATTGCTAATTTTGATATTTCGTTTGTCAAATACTTTAACGCTGATTTTAAAAAACATATTCCCTGCTTGCCGATTTTCATTTTTAAATTTAAAAAAATTTTTATTATTTTAAATATATACAAACAAAAAAAGGGTTGGGATAGGAAGATATAGCAACAAATTTTGTTCTTTTTCTCTAATCAAATTTGGTATATTAACTTGAGATTAGTAAAGAAAAAGAACTAAACAACAACTTCAGAAACATTTTGTTTGGTAAACTAAACAAATTAGAAATAAAAAGCCATGCAAAGTTTAATGAAAAAAGTATTTGAGGTGATATGTTTTTGAGATGATGCCAATTTGCTGATTGCTTTGATTTTTGATATATTTTGACTGAAATTTCATATTCTCGATGGAATAGTGTAAAGGAAGGGAACTCTTTAGGATATGCATGCTTGTAAAGGTTGTGTAATTGTTTGTGTTTTTGTTTCTACTAAGTTTAAGGACTACCTATAAAATAATTAGACTGAGCGCCAAATAATGGCTTTAAAAAATAAAATTTAATTGCTAATAAAAAAATTAATTAGTAACAGCATAGAGGGGTTAGCTTATTAAATGAATGTGCAGAGCAATATGAGTGAAAATAGTTAAAATTAAATGAATTGTTAATGCAAAATCATTGGAAGAATAGACTAAAAACCAAACCGAAAACTAAAGACGGCGTTGTAGAGTAAGTGCCAAACGCACAGTGAAAGAGAGAAAAAGACTAGAGAATAATGTGCCGAGTGCAGCAAAGTAAAATAATTAGAACTAGAAGAACCAACAGAATAATAGCAACTTCTTATTAACAACCTTCAAATCCTTAGACAATGAGTAAAGGGCGCGGTGTGCATTTGTATGTGTGTGGGTTTCGGTAGTTTCTACAACTTAAATCTAAGCACCTACCTGACATCGCGGCCGTGGTTGAGTGCGGTAAGGAAACGTGGTTGCACATAGGTCCAGCAGCCTTGGTTCTTGTGTTCCTCTTGTGCCCAAACAAGCTCAGCGTTCTTGTACAGATTCGCCTGCTCCTTGACCAAGTCGAAGGGGAAGGGCGAAACCTAAAAACATAACGTTTAATAACAAGTTCAAAGTCAGTTCAATTTTTTACGCACCTGTTCCACTCGCAAAATGGCAATATCACTTTCCAGCTGCTTTTCAGCACGCGCCTTTGTCAGATCGTAGTAAACACGTCCTGTGCAGAAAACTACCTTCTTAACATTGCTGGGATTTTGTCCAGCTGGTCCATTATCGGGTATAATACGCTGGAACTCACTGCCCTCGCTCATCTCGCTGAAGGGACTCTTGGCCTCTGGATGACGCAGCAACGATTTTGGTGTGCACAGAATCAAAGGCTTGCGGAAAGGCAAAGCAATCTGGCGACGCAAAATGTGGTAATAGTTAGCAGGTGTTGTGCAGTTGGCCACAATCCAGTTAATATCGTGCAATTGTCTAATGGCAAACTCATCTGATTCGGGAGGGAAATAATCGGGATCGTCAGAGGACATTTGCAAGAAGCGCTCAACGCGGCATGACGAATGCTCGGGACCCATGCCTTCCATGCCATGTGGCAACAACATGACCAGACCAGATTGACGCACCCATTTTGATTGACCGCTAGAGATGAATTGATCAATGATCGCCTGAGCGGTATTGCTAAAATCGCCAAATTGAGCTTCCCACAATACCAAAGCATTAGGATTGGTCATAGAGTAACCGTGCTCAAAGCCAAGTACAGCGTATTCCGAAAGCGAGCTGTTAGATACAGAATAGGGTGCCTGATCAGGATACATGTGCTGCAACGAGTTGTAGGTGGCCTTATCAACCAGCTGGTGGTGCAAAACGTGATGACGATGCGAGAAAGTGCCACGTTCTACATCCTGCCCGGACAAACGCACGTGTATGCCTTCCTTTAACAATGAGCCAAAAGCCATGGCTTCACCCAGAGCCCAATCGGCAACCTTCTCATCTACCATAGCTTTGCGTGCGGCCAAGACGCGCATTAGACCCCTTCAAATAAAAAGGGAATAAGTTAAACGTATTCTTAGAAAAAGCTTAGCCACTTACTTGTGAATAACGAATTCAGCGGCATTTGGTGGTGGCGACGAGAAACGGTTACCAATGTGTATTAATGTCTCCTCCTTAACACCAGTGGGTGCCACCTTCAAGGGGTCTTTGCCCTCAAAGAAACCAGACCAGGGCGAGTCGAGCCAATCCTTGTACTTAACATGTGTCTCGGTCTTGGCCAAGGCAAATGCCTCCTCACAAATGTTTTCATATTTAGCAGCCACAGACTTAACTTCCTCAGCTGTAACAGTGCCCTCGGCAATCAGCTTATCAGCATACAAATCCAAGCAATTCTTGTGTTTCCTAATCTTCTGGTACATAAGGGGTTGGGTAAACATGGGCTCATCAATTTCGTTGTGTCCATTGCGACGATAGCCAACCAAATCAATGACAACATCCTTGTGGAAAGTGGCACGCCAATCTGCGGCAACCTTACAAACATGCATGACAGCCTCTGGATCATCAGCATTGACGTGGAAAATGGGTGCATTGACGACGCGAGCCACATCCGTGCAGTAGGGTGAAGAGCGTGAGAAACGTGGATCGGTAGTAAAGCCAATTTGATTGTTAGCCACCACATGAATAGTGCCGTGGGTAGTGTAATCAGGCAGATCCGACAAGTGCATGGTCTCATAGACAACACCTTGACCGCAATAAGCGGCATCACCGTGAATGAGTATGGACATAACCTTTTTGCCCTCTTGATCGCCGCGATAGAATTGCTCGGCGCGTGTCTTGCCCTGTACCACAGGGTCGACAGCCTCCAAATGAGATGGATTGGCCACAACAGCAAGACGAATATTCTTGTTTGTAACGCGGTTCAAACGTTCAATATATGTGCCCAAATGGTACTTGACATCACCAGAGCCCTATTAAGGAAAGGTGAAAAAGAAAAGTTAATTTAAAATTGACCAAATGATGTATCTGCACTTACATCATCAGCGGCTTCCAAACCAGCGAATTGCGTAAAGATTTGATTCAAGGGCTTGCGACACACATTAGCCAAAGTATTCAAACGTCCACGATGTGGCATGCCCATGATGACAGACTCAACGCCCAACTCAGTGGACACATCAATGATTTCCTTAAGCGCGGGTATCATAATCTCACAGCCTTCTAGACCGAAACGTTTTTCGGAAGAGTATTTCTTGGCTAAGAAAGCCTCAAAGCCGGTGGCACGGGTCAAACGAGCCAAAATCAAACGCTTCTCCTCGGGCGAGAAGTTCAATACACCAGGAGTTTCAAACTGTTTTCTAATCCAATTGCACTGCTCCAATGAGTTAATAAACATGAATTCCACGCCGATCTTGTTGCAGTAGACATTTTCCAGACGATTCAAGATTTCCCTTTGAAGGAGTAAAGGAAGAAATTAATAAGATAACTAGATATTAATGTTATGCGACTTACTTGAGCGGCAAGGATGCCTCATCGCCACCAATAAACGTCGTGCTGGGCAACTTGAACTGTCTATCCATATCGTGTTCGCCTATTTTTTTTATGGTCAATAGATTTTTTTTATTATTTATTATTATTTTTAGGTATATTAAAATTATATGCGTTTTGTTAAAGCGTCAAATGTTTTGTTTGAAATTCGGAGTGTAAAGTATGCTATTTGGTTTTTTTTTGTATAATACAAGAACATGCTATATATATCATTATTTTTATATTTATATTGATAAAAAAAAAACATTGATTTGGACTAGATGATATAACATATTGTTTGCTTGCAGAATTAAATTTTTTACAATTTTATATTTTTCGCTTTACATTGTTTTCAAGTTTTTTAAAGGAAGATATTTTTATTCAATTCTAAATCAATATTTATAATAACTGATTTAAAACTTAATATTTATACAACTTTTTTTTTAGATAACGTGCAGAACATGCGTACTAATGATGAGATGAAACAAAGTATAGTTTATTTTTATAGATTAATAAACCTAAACTGAAATCATGACTTTAAACTAAATTATAATTAAAATATTGACATTCAATGCGTTTATTTTTGTAAATATTTCGTATATACACAAAACAATCTTACACAAATTAGATATCGAGTATTTACTTGTGTCTGTATTGAAGTGTAGTTTTATATGGCATATTTATGTGTGTGGGAGTGCGTGAGAAATACAAAAACGTCACTACCACAACCAAAATAGTTTACATAACAAACTAAAGAAAAACTAAAAAATAGTTTTGGAAATATTTATGTATTTCCAACTAACTTACTTACCAAAACTGAAATTAGCGTAAATGGATTTCGTCGAGGAGTTGCCAGGCAAATCTGGTGTATTAATTTCGAGTGGATCGAGGTGAGCAATATTATGTCCTCGAATCTAACGTGTGTCAGTAGTAGTTTTTGGAGGTGTTGGTGGTAGTACGTACATAGTAGTATAAATAATACATAATTTTTGTTGTTTTTTTTTTATGTTTAAATCGCACAATACACATAATACAATATAGAATTTGGAATTTTTTTTTTAACGTTTGCCAAACGTTTTGCAAACATTTTTTGTTTTTTTTTTTTGAATTTTAAGTTTTGATTGCAGAGTTTAGGGTTAGGGAAGCAGTTATATAAAAATAAATGAAAATAAGAAAAAAATATTTAAGGAAATTATATAGAATTATAATCAATATAGTCAAATAAATATTTATAAAGCATAAATAAAAAAACAAAGCAGTTAAAGCTGCAATTGAGCGCCAAACGGAAACACATAACAAGTTAAAAAACCAAATACATAAAATGAGTTTAATGATTTTTTGTTTAACATTATATAATGATTAAAATGTGTTTTTAAATTTTGTTCTAGTGTGCTTTAGGACACAGATAGGTGCTCAACAAGTTGTATAAAAGATATAGTACTTAGTAAACTGTAAGATACAAACTTTGAGTATGCCAAACACCAAGAGTAGTTACAATTAAAAAGGGTCTAAAAAAAACTCGCTAACTTAACAGCTAAATAAAAAAACTTGAACTAAAATGTTGGCCTGAAAATTGCCATTTTGGTTTTTTTTTTTTCATATACTCCGAATTTCATTTATAACATGTTAAAATTTTAAATAAACTTTTTTGTTGACTATTTATAAAGATGGCAAAGCATGTGTGCGTGTTTGTATGTTGATATTGGTAAGTGCAACAAGGAACTGGAAGTGCAACAATGAAGTTTAAATGAGAGTTTTACAAAAAAATTTACCAAACAAAAACCCAGAATGCTGCCTGAGCACATCCTCATTAGCACGACGTGCAAGACCGTCCTTGCAAATAGTTTTTTCGCGTGTTAAAATTCCAAGCGGATCCAGATCTGATGCCAAATGACCACGTGACTATATATGGTGTATACATATACATATATATTTGATAAATTGATATATTATATGGTGTAAATAGGTTTGGTTTAAGGATTCATATCAAAGGCAAAAATGTTTGGGGTTGTGTAAAGTGTGTAGAACATAGGGTAAAAGAAAAATATTAAGTATAGAGTATTATTTTTGCTGTGTGGTTGCTTTAAGCATACTAATATTTTAAATAAATAAGACATTTTACTGAAAACCTATAAAAATTTGATTAAGAAATGGAAAATACCCAAAAAAAGAGCAACAAATATAGTGATAATTGAAAATTTGAGCTCTTTAACTACAAAATAGGATTGTTAAATACAGTTTGGTTTCCGATTCCGATTTCGATTTTACTAAATATGCAATTATTTTTTTATTTTTATATAGGGTTTTCCAACAAGAGGTGTTACTTTGAATCATCCAGAATTTCGGAACTACAAAAAATGGTGAAAATCTTGCAGTCACAGTTCGCAAACCTAAAGCATTTTTGAGTCGTCGTGAAGCACCTTGTCGGACCGCAATACAGAAATTGGTGGAAAAATTCGAGCTGTAGGGACAAGTTAGTGATGTGAAGAATAAAATCCGTGCACGTCGCTCAAGAACAACTGAGAATATTGCTGCTGTAGCCCAAAGTGTTGAAGAAAACCCAGGTTTGTCCATTCGTCGTTCGTTGAAATTGGGCATTCCACAAACGTCATTACACCGTATTTTGCATAAAGTCTTGGGTCTTAAGGCTTATAAAGTTCGGTTAACATCATCAACAACGTCGTGTCTTTGCAAATTAGGTCCTTGAAATGCATGAAAATGTTCCGGAATTCTATCGTAAAATCATCTTGACTGATGAGGCCCATTTCCACCTCGGTGGCTACGTCAACAAGAAAAATTGTCGCATCTGCGGCTCGGAAAACCCAAGAGTTAGAGAGAGTTGAGAAGCCTCTCCATCCTCAACGTGTGACTATTTGATGCGGCTTATGCTCTGGTGGGGTCATTGGACCTTACTTTTTCGAAAATGAGGTTGTATCAACAGTTACGCTGAATGGATTGCGCTATCGAGAGATGATTAATGATTTTTTATGGTCGGAGTTGAATGGTATTGATCTGGACAAAGTTTATTTTCAACAAAACGGCGCTACGTGGCACACAAGCAACGATACCATTGCTCTTTTACGGGAAAAGTTTCCGGACCGTGTTATCTCTCGAAGAAATGATCACAATTGGCCATCGAGATCTTGTGATTTAACACCTTGCGACTTCTTCCTTTGGGGCCACGTGAAAGATAAGGTCTACGCCAACAGCCCAGCGTCGATTCAAGACCTCAAAGATAGAATTCGTGAGGCTATCGAGAACATAAGGCAGCCACTTTGCGATTTGGCTATGGAAAATTTCCTGTAAGGTCGGTTGTGGCGGCCATTTGGCTGATGTAGTGTTTCATTATTAACGGCATACCTTCCTCTTTATTATGAAATAAACATCCGATCATTTATCTCAAAAAAAGGCATTTTTCTTTGAATACCAAAATAACACCTCTTACTCTTATTGGAAAACCCTTTACTATAGTTAGTTTTAGTCCCAAACAAAATCGGTATTGAAAACTGATAGTGCTAATATATATGCATATTATGTAGTGCACAAAAGATACATTAAACAGAGTTTTAGCTTACTATGAGATAACTAAATAGAAACTTAAGCCATTAGAAACAAAATAGATATTTACGAATTAGAGATGCGAAAAAATCGGTTCAGAATTGAATATTTGGCAAAGCAGCGTTTACACTTGCGGCAACTTTAGATTATTGCAAAGATATAGATTTACAATATTTTCAAGAAAATAGCGTAGAACTCTTCATATATCATTACTTACTACAATGCAAATGTAAACTGTACTTCATCAACCCATATATAAACATGTAAGTATAAACTTAAGGTAACAAAATAAATCCCTTCTTAAGTGTATAAACAAAAATGATTGACTTATTTACGTGAATTAATGCACCCTACATGCAATATAATAGATACAAATTAAACTCAATGTAAACTAAATTCCATATCTTATGTAATTATTGTTGGCACATGAGCGAAATTCAAACCTAAACAATATCAAATCATCGCATGGCATTTTGTGTGTGTGTTGGCTTGTGCAAGTATGCGAGAAAAACTAAACAATTAAACTAAATTATGAATATAAAAATGAAACACAGAAATAAGGGGCAGATCTTAGGTAAACGTAAATGTAACCTTAAATCGATAACAAATACAAAATCAACAACAGAAAAGCAACAAAGTTTCTAAATGCTGGAAGATAGTTGGCGCTACAACTGCGCCTGCTGCTAACCAAACACAGCAATAAACTGTCTAGCTTTTTTAGGCATTTAAGCACACACAAGAATCCATACCTGATAGCTTCTGATAATTGCCTGCACAGCCAAATGATCATCTATTGTCTTGGAGTCGGGCGCAGCACCTGAAACGGCGCCCGTATTAAAAGCGCTGAGCGGCAGCATATTAGCCTGCACCGGCGCCAAATTGGGTGGGCTGACATAGGTGTTGCTGCGGAAATAGGCGTCCCAAGACTGCAAGATTTGAGAGTATTAAATATTGTTTAAATTAATAAGCATATTTTCGACTTACGGTATGCACCGAGCTGGGATCTCGCAACCAGGCATTGTACATTTCTTCCACATAAGATGCGGTGCTGCCATTGGCAAAAGGTTCAGCTGCAGCAGAGTTGTATGTACGAATTGCCGCGGCAGCGGTGACCTTGGCCATCTGTGGGATATGGAGAGTATACAAATTAGTTAACTATTTAATTACAAGGAAGTATGTAGTGTATAACAAGATTAAGTTTGGGAGATCTAATCACTCTAAACCACATTTTTTGGCGCATATAGTATATAAACATAAACAAATTTGTCTTTCCATGATAATAGAGATTTTCTTTTTTTTCCTAAAAGGGTATCTCACAGAGAGCTGGCGCACTACGCCCAAAAGGTCTTTTGTACCATACCCTTAAGTTAAAGCAAAAGACTTTTCGCTTTCCGCATGAATAGCAGTAGATCTTTTGTTGGTATTGACCTGAGATGGAGGGGCTTATCCGTTTCTTTCCCATGTAACAGGATCTGTGCCATACCAGCGCTGGGCAGTCACAGAGAATATGTCTGGTGGTTTCATCGTCTTCTAGACAGAGCCTGCACTCTGCAGAGTCCGATAGGCCAATTTTCTGTAGATGGTATCTAACAGTGTGGTGGCCAGATAGGTAAGCTACCAGGAGCTTTATGTCCGCTCTGCCAAGACCTTTTGTCTTGATCGCATCCAGAAGTTTGACAAGCACTTTTGCTTGACGAAGCCCCGGAAGGGAGAACCAGTATCTCCTATGTTCTCCTGCGGCCCATTTGTTTATCATGGTTTTGATTGTGGACCAACCAATACCACAAAACGGCGCAAGAGATGTAGTCAGGGTGGAGGCACCCTGTCATGCTAGATCGTCAGCGATCGTGTTACCATCCACTCCCGAGTGTCCAGGCACCCAACATAGAACGACTTTATTCCGGGCGGACAGGGTTTGGAGGAAGTTGTGGCATTCTTTAACCATCCTGGAGGAGATGCTTCATGATGACAACGCCCTAATAACAGCTTGGTTATCTGCAAAAATGCATATGTTTGCTTCCCTAATTCCCTTGAGAAGGATACTAAGGACGCAGATCTCTATGGCAAGAATCTCCGCTTGAAAGACGCTAGGCCAGATGCCCATTACGGTAGAGATTCTGGTGTTGGGTCCAACGATTCCAAAACCTACACCCTGCTCAGTTTTGGACTCATCCGTGAACCATTGTTGCCACCGGGGGTTTCCACAGGGGCTGCCGTCTTGAAAGACGCTGGGCTAGATGCCCATTGCGTTAAAAATTCTGGTGTTGTCCCCAACAATTTCAACACCTACGACCTGCTCAGTTTTGACTCATCCGTGAACCATTGTTGCCACCGGGGGTTTCCACAGGGGCTGCCATCAGCCCAAGTCTCCCGAATTTCTTGTTATGAAAAAGTTCCGTGATCATAAGATCTGATCTAGAGCAGATCGATACGTCAGAAAGGGAATATAAAAGTGCGGCATGACCAGTGTCACTTGCTAAGATTCCAGATGTAATCTGCCTGCATGGCTGATTTTTTGATGAAAATGTGCAGTGGTGTGACTCCAAGGACTGACTCCATGACAGCTGTCGGACAGGTACGCATCGCTCCCGAGAGAGATATGCATATACTAGCCTTTGAAGCTTGCTGCATTTATGATGGCCACAAGGCCTGCATATGTGACGACAGACCGTACCATCATACGGTATATCCATTCTATAATATGAGGGATGAAGCCCCATGTGCTGCCAAAGAATTTTCTAGAGGCCCACATGGCTCGAGTAGCTTTGGAGAGCACTTGTTCTAAGTGGGAGTTCCAGTACTAGGACCACAACTAGATATTTGACTTGGTCTAAAGACTCCACCTCAATGTTGTTAATAGATAATAGAGATACATAGATACCAAATAAAATTCGAAAACAAAATAAAAAAGAAAGTTGTTTTATATAAAGAAAAATGAATCTCTTGTTCATCTTAAATTTGTTTCATTAAGTTTAGCGATTTCTTTGAACTTAGATCTAGCTCATGAATCTTACATAATATACGCAAAAACCCTCCAGATCATTCTGATAATCTTTCCGTCTAAATATATTATTTTCGCGCCCACGATCTAATTCCGCATTTACTCACCTTGTTCTGGCTGCTGCTCTTTAGCAACCATGTGGCAAAGTTCCTATGCGCCATTGGCGATAAAGCCAGACTAAAGGCTGTATGTGCTCGATGCATTTTGTAGCTTTACAAAATATATATAGCTGTAAATAAAAATAAATACATTAGTAAGTCTAGCCGATTAAGAAGGCGGTTAATATTGGTTACTGATTAGATCAGCATTTTGACAACAGCAATTAATGCTGATTAAGTCATTTCATTTTTTTTTTTGTTGACAAACAGACTAGCTGGGAGTGCTACCTGCGTCTATTTAGCCAAGTGCTTCAAAAGCAGAGTATATAGTATCTACAGTAAATATGTGTGTTAGTCAGCCACCACAATTCATTTCCGATAAGCTAACTTAAGATAACTAGCCGCAGAACCTTTTTAAAACACTTTTGCGTCATAGTGTGCAATAGTCTTACTGTGTCAGCAATTTAAACAATTTCAAACTTGTTGCCAACTAGCATATCGTTATGAAATTGGCCAAAACGAGTTTTGCTATATCTGTGTTAATGGGAAATTTACATACAAACGCCTCGATGCGTCTAGACGGAAAGTCACGCCGACTAGAACAAACCCAACACCAACTTTTTTTTAAGCACGTGATGCGAAAATGATGACGTCAACGAATGTTTTGGTTCATTTGAATTTTAGCCAAATCTGGCACTTTCTTTTCGCTTTTTTTTCACTTACTTGGCTTTTTTGGGCTATTGTTTTTTTTGTGCTTGGTATTTTAATCTGCTGCGCAGTTGGCAAATTATATTGTTAATATAATTTTATCAGTAATATTTGCTTTTTTAATAAAAAGTTACTTTGTTTGGTGTAGTATTAACCTGATTTCAAGTTACTTGCAAAACAAGCTTTACAATTAAAATGACTGTATATATTATATATATATGTAGGTATATAGTATACATATATGTATACGTATAGCCAAGTAAAGTGAATGGCCGAAGGTTAGACAAATTTTGCAAAATATTTAATTTCGGGGTGTTCCAAAATATTCAAACATATGTTGTGAAATAAGCTTTTTTTTCACTAACAATTAAAAGGGTTAACACGGCGCGATGAACTAAAAAATGGCGTACATAAAGTCGGGCGCGGACGACTTTGAGATATCCTGTACAACTAGTTAGCAATTAAATCCGGTTCCTTGATAAAAAACCAAAAACAGCAGAATTTTTAAGCAAATATTTTGTTTTGTAACCGATCGTTCCTATGGGAGCTATATGATATAGTCAACCGATTTCAATTAAATTTGACACGGTGCTTTGGTACATTAAAAAAGATGTGAATGCCGAATTTGGTTTAAATATCTTTACAAACAAACGAAACACAATGGATTTTGTATAAAAAACGATTCTCTCGACCGATTCGTCCTATGGGAGCTATAAGCTATAGTCTACCGATTTTAATAAAATTTGGTGCAATGCTGAGGACCTATAAAAAACAAGTGCCAAATTACATTCCAATATCTTCACAAAAAAACGAAACAAATTTTGTTCAATAATCGATTGTTTAGAAGATCGTCCGTATGGCAGCTATATGATGTAGTCAACCGATTTTGTTCAAATTTGTTACCATTTTTGGGTACTTTAAAAAACTTCTGAGTGCCAAATGTGGTTATGATGTCTTTATTAAAAAATTAAATATAGCGAATTTTGTATAAAAAAAGTTATTTCGGCCGATTTCGGTCTTATGGGAGCTATATGATATAGTCGACCGGTTTTGATCAAATTTGACACAGTGCTTTAATACCTTAAAAAGATCTGAATGCCGAATTTATTTCAAATATCTTTACAAACAAACGAATCACAACAAATTTTGTATAAAAAACGTTTTTTGGACCGATTGGTCCTATGGGAGCTATATGATATAGTTAACCGATTTGGATTAAATTTAGTACAGTGCTAAGGAACTATAAAAAACTTTCGAATTCCAAATTTGGTTACGATATCTTCATAAACAAATGAATTATTCATCTAAAACTAACTTTATATATAATTTAATACCGATATAAAAAAAATATAATAAACTTGTCTCCTATGGAATAATATGGGATCTAATGTGAAAGTTTGGTTACTCTAGCTCTTACCATCTCTGAGATCTAGGCTTTGAAACGGACAGACAGACGGACATGGGCATATCGACTTCTCTATTCACCCTTAGCATATTTTAGGTAACTTTGGGGTGGATCCGACGACTCCTTCTATATGTTACTTACATTTTACGGCTTGTAAAATCTTAATAGACGCTTTGTACCATAAGGTACAGGGTATAAAAACTTGTACCTGCACTTTGTAAGAAAATTTAAAAAAATAAAACTTGTTATATTTTCAAACGAAAATAACAATGTTTACTGTTTTTAAAAAGCATTCTTTGGGCACATTTTTACAGCTGACTCAGAGCATTTTGGGAAAGCCAACTTGGTTATTTAAATGTAAACAAAGCCCATAAATCTTTATAATATATGACTAGGCAAAAAGAATCTTAGATTAACTTTGACGACGTAGTTATTATAGTCAAAATGATAAAAAAAACTGATAAAATATCAGCAAGCCCCCCAGACAAGATCCAAATCATGCCACGCATTAGCAATATTGCGTTGGTTTAAGGGGTCTTGACTTGCATTTAAAATTTGCGATAACCAGACGTAATACGTAAAAACTAATCCCAATTTATTAATGAAATTGTCAAAATTGCAAAACCGTGATAACCAAAAGTTACTATCAATGCCTTGGAAAAAAAAGGCGTGCCAGCGCGTCAGACAGCAAAAGACAAAAAAATAAATAAAACCCACGGTCACATGTTCTTATCAATAACACATGGTCTGGATTTTAAAAACTGAAAACCAAAATTTGTCATCCATATAGAGACAGTCACAACATCTAAAGCATAATGATTAAAAAGTCAAGCGAAAGTTGAAGTTCAAAACCGGTTTGTACCAAAAAATCAAAGGCTTTTGAAAGTAGCTCAAAGATTACAACACGAAAAAAAAATTGACTAGATCTTTCAATTGCTTGTGTAAGTATCTGTATCTATGAGTGCTTGTCTGTTAGTTGTCTGCTTTTTATCTGTTTTGTGTTTTTAATTTTTCACAAACAGTTTTTCTTGCAATTATTGTTTTGTATCTTTTTCACAGCGTTTCTCGCTCTCTGCTTTTTTTTCAATAAACAACGCGACGTCGCCCCGCTTTGGTTACGAAAACTTGTTACATAAGCGCAAAAACTGCGCTAAAGCATTTTAAAATCTATAAACTATAGCTAATAAATATTAGCTAATAAGCTTTTAACATTTATGTTAGGCGCTGCGGTTACGAATATATTTTAAAGCTTTTTAAAAATGCATTTCGAACTTGCATAAATCGTTAAATATTATTTCACACGACAGCTATTACGCTATTTGTTTTATATATATAAATGGTTTATAGTATATGCAGGTATTCTCCAAAGAACTAACCGAAAATATATGTACTCGTCACACGTTGTATCTGTCAGATACGTTGCAAACGTTCGTGTTGAGTGCTACGCGTCGACTGAACGTTGAGCAGCCAAAAACCGTGGCACTAGCTATCGCCAGAGAGTGGAACAAAAAATTTAGAAATTGAATTTTTTTTTTTTTTTGGTATGTCTCAAAAGCGGCGCGCGGAAAAAGAAAAACAAAATGTGCGATAAAAAATAAAGATACAAGGTACGTACGGTAAAATAAAATAACCTAACCACATGACAACGCAAAAAGTATCTAATTTTTAAGGGGTATGGCCAACAACAATAATTATAATGGTAGAATATGAGTTACGTTTGAGTTTACAGTTGCGGCTTATCTAACCAATTTTTGTTTGTTTTAACTTCTTTGAATGAATTAATATTTTTACAATAAATTCAAAGTCCGTTTCCCATGCTCAAATAAAAGCGCAAGTGCCGCTAGAGCAACAGTTGGACCGGTCGCATATACTCTATAAGATATTTACTATGTACTATGTATATAGTACGAGTATGTAGCATGTATGTATACATATGCCTCACCGCACTCATTCACTCACCTACAGAACGTATATTTTAAGATAAAGAGAGCATAAAAACTGGCACGCACACAACCGAGAATTATTTCAACAATGAAGGCAAATGGGTCATGTAAATTGGTGCGGCGTTTTGTGTGTCACGTCAGCAATCAATAAGCTTACACTTGTAAAACAATACTCTTTAAAATGGGTGGGTATATTAGTTTGAACCAAATGTAAGCAAATCTGAAACACATTGGCGGATTTAACAAGTGGGCAAAGCGTGCTTGCCCACTGGGCCTCCCCCGACGAAAGGCTTTCAGGGCCCCTCTTGCTCACCAACACCTCTTGCTACACCGATTTTTTGTTTTTTTTTTGTTTTTGAAAAAATGTTTTGGTGAGTCCCTTGTGGACAACAAAAGTTCAATTTTCATTCAGGGGCCCCCTGTTATCAGAATAATTGCATTGCTTGATAGCACTGGTGCATTTGCCTAGCACTGGCATCGCTAGCTCAAAGACGCTATTTGCTATGAAAGTCTCCGCCGTTCGGATTCGGCTATAAACTGAAGGTCCTTGTTCTGTTCGAACAGTTATTAAAAGAGACCCCCTATGCCCCTCCTCCAAATTAAATATGAAATCCAATAACGTTTGTAATTAATCAGTTATTTAAAACCGCTCGTTATGTCAAGAGAGCTGAATGGATTACAAGCACTTATCAGAAGATATGCTGGAGAGAAGGCCTTCGTTCCTTACATCCATTGTACAGCGCATCAACTCAACCTGGTTCTATCTCATGCAGCTGAAAAATTCGCCAGCCTTTCAATCAAACTCTTTTTTCGCAAAAGCGAATTTTCAACTATTTCTCGCAGTCTCATTGGCGATGGGAAAACATTTTGGAAGAAAGCAAAAATCTGTCTCAGAATACAAAATCTTTCGGCATCCAACTTCTGAAAGAATTGAAGCTTGAAGTTTTTTAGACCAACTCTGACTGTCGAAGAGAGACACAGGATGAACAGTGTGCTGTGCCATTGGAAGATATTGAAAGCGAAACGCTGTCACAGAAACGAAGACTCCACATCAAAGGCTTGAGTGATACTCTTTGGTCTGCACGGCTGAAAGCAGAAGAAGCAGTTATCCAAAATTCGCCAGCCCTTCAATCAAACTCTTTTTCGCAACATTACAGCGAATTTTCAACTACTTCTCGCAGTCTCATCGGCGATGGGAAAACATTTTGGAAGAAAGCTAAAATCTGTCTCAAAATCTTTCGGCATCCAACTTCTGAAAGAATTGAAGCCAACTCTGACTGTCGAAGAGAGTCACAGGATGAACAGTGCGCTGTGCCATTGGAAGATATTGAAAGCGAAACGCTTTCACAGAAACGAAGACTCCACATCAAAGGCTTGAGTACTCTATGGTCTGCACGGCTGAAAGCAGTAAAAGCAGTTATTCAAAATCTTGACTGTGTTGTAAACTGTTTAGAACGAGAAACATCGAGAAAAGGTTACTGGAGAAGATAAAATGGACGCAAATTCTCTACTTTCGGCGATCAATTGGCTATTTTTTCTAATCATGACTAGTGGCATTCAGTCCTATCATTCATTGACATTGCTGTAGTGCAATTGCAGAAAAAATAAATTTATCTTTTGTTCGCCCAAAATTGTCTTGAAAAAGTAATAAAGAACTTGCAAAACTTACGTAAGGAGAGCAAGTATGATTCTTTCGTTTCGATAGCTTAATCACAATAGGAGAAGATGGGATGGAAGAATCCGGATTGTCCGATCATTAGACAACGACGAACCAAAAAAATGCCAGGCGAAAAAGCAGAGGACAGTTCTCTGGATATGGCAACGAAACATCGCATTTGGTATTTTGAAGTTCTGGACAGAATATGCAGTGAATTACAAGAAAGGGCCAAACGCTTCGATAAGATAAACTCACTTATAGGATTTCTCAAACCTGAAACCTCCAAAAACATGGAAGAGAAAAAATTTGAAAAAAATCTGTGCAATTTGATGGAGAAATATCCAACTTTTTTTACAACTGCTCTCTCTGTGCAATTTGATGGAGAAATATCCAACTTTTTTTACAACTGCTCTAAGGCATGAGTTAATCAGTTTTGCGGATATATATTTCTCACAAGAACAAGATTCTACCAAGCATAGTCCATTGCAATATTTACACTTCATCGTTGAAAAAAATGTGATCAGCAGTTTCCCGGAGTGCTGCAGTTTATTGCGTTTATTCTTGACACTACCCGTCAACTTTGCCAGCGCCGAACGAACAATGAGTTCATTAAAGAGATTCAAAGATCGTCAACTTTCTACAATGAGTGCAGAAGCATATGCATTCAGCATACTTTTCATCGAACAGCATGTCGGCAATCAAATTGTCAATATTGGCCCTGAAGCAATTTTGCCCACTGGGCCTTTTCCTTAAATGCGCCACTGCTGAAACATATTTAATACTGCTGACTACACGAATTTTTTTTACGAATTGAATTAGGAAATAGTCGATTCGACTTATACGATTTTTAATTGTTTATAACTTTAATCACAAATCATTTGCAGCTAATTGAATTATCAAGCTTCATGCTTTAAAAAAAGGATTAGAATATAGTTTTCGTTTTTTTTTTGTTTTTTAAACAATGCATTCAAACAAAAACAAAGGCTTGCTTTGCAAGATCACAAAAAACAAAAATGAAAATTCCACTTTTCCGAAGAAGTAATAGATACATAAATATTGTTACAAAAACCAAAATACGAATTTTTAACTCTAACGTCAAATCTAACTTGTTTTATGGCTTCGAAACTTGGCAACTCACGAGAGGAACAGACGCACGCTTGAAAGCCTTTTGCAACAAGTGCTTGAGCCAGATCCTACATAGGTATATGGTGGACCAATCGTATAAGTAATGTAGATCTCTGGAACGTAACTAATCAGAAGCCTGCGCCAGTAGAAGTATGCGAGCGTAAGTGGCGATGGATTAAGCATACCCATCGAAGATCCAACGAGAACTTCGCTCGACACGCACTTTGCTGGAACCCTTAGGGAAGAGGTCGTTGCGCTGGTGCGCCAGCAAAAACATAAAGAAGATCTATTGAACATGAACTACAAGCCGCCAGCTACTCATGGAATGATATCTGCCGTGAATATCGTAATAGAGTTCATTACAAGAGCATAGTCAAGGCCCTATGCTCCACTGGAAGTAGAGGATGACACAAGAAGACATATGCTTGGATATACTTTTAGATAAGCTAAGTGACATCTGCCTTCATTCAACATTTCGATCGTAATCGATGTTTAGAGCAAAGCATTGATACTAATATCTAGACATTTTTATCTCAACGTTCACTCTAAATCTTTTACATACAAAACTCGTCGTTAAAAGTCAATTGTTAAAGATCTCAAAAATATTGTATTTCGGCTTGAGACATAAGAGCTTATGGTTTTTAATTCAATTGTAGCACGATCGATTGCTGATTGCACATAATAAACTACATAAAATCCTACATGCTCCATCTACACAGTAAAAGTATTTTATAGTTGGTATATCCCATGCATCACGGTTTATAGGCACAAACTACAAACAAGTTTTGCTTTTATTCTCACTTAATTTTCAAGTTCAAACACGCGCCAACAAACAATGCTCACTCACTCACATATGCACAGGCAATAGTAAAATAAAAATATGTACATAATATTTATGAGGTGAAAGCATTTTATCAGCAAACCAACTCAAGTGCCTCGCATGCTTTAAACACACAAAATCAAAATACGCAGCGATAAGCCCAATTTCACCAGAATATACATACGCAAGTGGACCGGAGTGTGTGCAACACCAAACAGGCCCTTGCCAGCTGCAGTTGATTGGCATGCAGACGAGCCCCCAAAAAAGGCAAATGAGAAAGAGAGAGAGCACGCTTACAACGTTGTAAAGCTGCATAACAAAAAAAAAGAAGACTGATCCACAAACACACATAACACTCGTCCGTCCGTCCACACGTGTAGCTTGGTGAAGCGGGCCGCGTGAGTTCATTGAAGCGAGTTTGCAACCGGCAACGTGTATTATGGCCTAGACAACAACTTGTTTCTTGCAGCCATATCAAAACCTGTAGTTAGTATTTACTTATTGGCGTTTCCAATGGCAATACCATGAATTGTTGCCGCGCGCGCTTTTCCCAGAAGTCGGGCGACAATCAGCAGCAACAACAATAAAAAGTACTGCTGGATGGTTGGTCTGATGAATCACACAAAATCACACGCGTTAAATGCTGCTGACGCAAATTGCGTCATCATTGCAACTTTGTTGCAGGATTTACAAAACATGTGACTACGTCACGCTACTGTGTAAACAATTTGAAGGCGGTTTTATTGAATATTTTCACTTTTTCACACTTGTTAAGTAGCGCAGCAACGCAGCAAAGGCGCTGCGCAGACGACAGACAGCACATGTAAAAACACCTACACACACACATACACGCCCAATTGCATTATATAAGCAGCAGGGATAATTGATTTTAAGAAAACTGCAGCTAATAGTTATTAGAAAACTCAAGTTTTTGCTTGACCCTGGTTCTTACGCGCACTTATTATAAAATAGATCGATTATTATCGTTTTTTACACTTTTTTAATATGTACTTAAACTAAGAGTTACACTTCTTATTTGCTCGTATAGCAAATGTTATTGACATGCATTTTAGGCATACACTATAGTGACAGCTTTTTTAATTGCACACAAAACTTTTATGCTTTTTATGTATACTTAATTATAGTATAAAGTTAAGTAATAGTTAAATTAGTTACTTTTTACGCTGCTTTCGTACCAGTGTGACTGCAAGCTGCTAACGCAAAAATGCCACTGCTGTTTTACAAGAGTGGTATCACAAATATGTCATCGATACACCAAAAATATCGATAAGTTGATAAGCATAATTTCGTATTTGAATTTGAGTTGGGTTTTACTAAAGAAATAAATGCGCAACTGTATATCAGTTAAGGTAATATTAAAATTAACCAAAAGAATTTATTTATATTTGAATACAAATTTTATTAGTTTTATTATCAGCAATATTGTGCGCACGAAAGTCATATGGCCGCCAAAGCACACAAGCGCCCTACAGCGGCAAGTTTAGTTAGTTGCAATTTTTGGACGATAGGTGGCTTGTGCAAGTGTTTATTTTACTTGAATACAAGTGGCATGCAGTTAACATCAGCTGACAAACGAAAAGAACGTTACGCAAAAGATCGCTATTTGAATTTATTATTTTATACAAAAAGTTTATAAATATTAAAAAAGGTAATTTCTGTATAAAATTATAATTAATATATAGTTTTTTTTCTCAGTTTATTATGGGCTAAACTATAAAAGCTAAATAAAATACATAAGACAAAAAGTTATATGCAAATTTTTTTAATTACATTTAAGAGAAGATTTAATTGTTCAATGTTATACATTTTTGTTCTTGTGTGTTTTTGAAGCTCTAAAAAAATACAAATTATATTTTTTATTCACATTTCTTAATGAATAAAAGTGGAGATAGAACGCTACCTTGCGGCACTCCAGCTTTAATGGTCCGTCGTTCCGAGAGTTCACCTTTCACCATAACTTTGAAAGATCGATTGTCAATAAATGACTATGATTTCATAATGAGGAGCTGGAAGGGCAGATTTAAGTTTTTGTGCCACACTCTGTCAAAAGCCTGCTTGACATCCAAAAATGCTGCCATGCAGTAGCGATGATGCTCGAAGGAGTCTAAGATGTGTTGCACCACTCTGTGAGTTTGCTCAGGCGTGCCATATTTTAGACGAAAACTAAATTGATGCGCTGGAACTAGGGTCATCACGCTGGAAAATGACAAAACTCTGCCCAAAAAGATTTTTTCAAAAATTTTCGCGAATACCTGCAGCAAACTAATCGGGCGATAAGACGCAATGGAGATGGGAGGTTGGCAGGGCTTTAGAATCATAACAATTCAATTCCACTCCCTAGGGAAATATGCCAGACGCAAAATTGCATTGAATATCTTGACTAGAGCCAGAATGCCCGCCATTTTATCAAGACCAGGAGCTTTTTTGGGGTTGAGTGCGTTTATTTGATCTACAATTTCGTTAGGTCGCACGGAGCGTACTGGCAGGTCAAGTTGAAGCGGTCTAGATAAGCCTCCAAAGTTTCCTCGACATCAGAACCTGAGTTCAGATTGAAGGGAGTCAAACGATCTTCCAGGTGATATGCGAAAGCTTCAGCACGGGCTCGGTCAGAACCATTTTTGCTATGGACATGCCGAGCTCGACGGACAGCTCTGAGCTTATAACGGCAACATATGCTGACGACGCTGCCATTCTTTCGTCTTCCTCCAGCGTTTAAATGGATGCTGATACCTTGCAGAACCAACTGGACATTATCGCCACTAGGGCGAAACGCTGGAACATCCAGCTTAATGGTGACAAACCTTCCAGCGTTTTATTTTCGTTAAGGAAAAACCCAAGTCCTGCGCTTACTTTAAATGGAGAGTTAATTCCAATTAAACATCGTACCCGTATCTCGGAATTCACATCGACAAAAAATTTTGTGTTGGAGAGAACACATTAAAATAATATCAGCAAGGTGTAGAACCAAACTTGGCAAAATGGAGTGGCTACTTGGTAGAAATGGCAAGCTATCTTTGGAAAATAAAAGTATTCTATATAAGAGTTTAATAATGCCAGATTGGTATTATGGCATTCAAGTCTGGGTAACAGCTGCCAAGTCAAATATTAAAAAAATTCAAATTTTACAAAACAAAACCTTGCGCAAAATTGCCGATGTCTCGTGGTATATCCGAAATCGAAACCTTCACAAGGATCTAGGCATTCCCTATGTGGGTAATGTGTTGAATAAACTTAGTGACCGTTACGCTGATCGCTTAAGGAACCATCCGAACTCGCTTGCATGTGCCCTGGCCGGTCATAGAACAAGAAGACACCTAAAACGACTTCATTCAAACGACCTCTGAAGGCGTGTCATATCATAGAATTTACTTGATTTTTTAAAATATTGTGTGTATAGAGTAATCTAAGCCATACCACACAAAATTTTTTTTTTTATTTTGGAATTTGATCGAAATCGGCGCATTTGTTTTTTTCTTTATACTTGTTCTTGTATCACATAACAAATAGAATCGAGAATGATGATTAGAACTTGCAGATAAAGAAATAGCCTTCACAAAGCAAACTCCGCCAATAATGATATCGTTTTATTTTCATAAGCATTAAAATTAAACATAAATAAGTTATTTAAATTCTGTTGGTACGAAATTATTTATAATATCTAAGCCAGTTTGAAAGCCATTGGTACTTCTATAGCTAACGTATACAAAGGATAGTAACATTAATTAAATTGGAGTATATTAACCATACTCTGCATCATACCTCCAAAGCAATCTGGCAGACCATTAAAAACACTGTCTTATTTCTTTAATACTCACTAATATTTGCTATACTGATCCAAGCAATATCCTGTAATTTGATCCGATATACAATCAAATACATCAAATGCCAAATCGCAGCTTTCACCCTTCTGTGGCGGATTTTTACGATTTACTTTGAATTTATTGGTCACTGCGCGCAAACACAAATTCACCGATCTCAGCGTGGCCATAAAGAAACCATGTTCATTAACTCCATCCGAGTAAAAGTCAACCAAACCGTCTAAAGTTGGCCAGCCCAGTTTATCAATGGCATTGTTCTTGGCATAGACGCAGTGCAGCAGGCACTATAAAATTATAGAGTTATAAAAATATGTATTTTCCATTCAATTTGCTGAAGCATAAAGCTCGGTTAATGTGTATTAAATGCACTTTTTAGATAATATTATATTCTGACGAGTTTTAAGACTGGTCTGTGTGTGTGAGTGTATACACATACATACATACGTGTGAAAATGCTCGATGCGCTTTTCTTTCAATTGTCTACGCGGCAACCCTGACTTTTGTATAAAACCACGTTTTTAATTGCACACCAAATCAATGGCAGCCAGTGCCAGTAGCTGTTTATATTGTTTCTTGGCTCGGACTGCCATTGAACTTAATTACGCGACGTTGTAGTTTTGCATTTGATTAAAAGAAAAAATGAAAATAAAAATCTTGGTTACTCGTATTTTACTTACGCCCGCAATGCGTTTGTCTTCCAGCGGCACCAGAGTTGGATGATAGATGCCCGAACTGGCCACATCCAAGCGTCTAATGCTGCGCACAATGCGTGCCACACGCCGTCGTGGCGGCTCATCATACACCACATACTCATATTGGCTGCCATTATGATGCACTGTGGGTGGATGCGGCAAATCACTTTGCTCCGTAGGCCAATCTACGGATTCTATAAACTCTATGTTATCCTCGTGTGGATTGAGTGGTATCTCTACCTGGGATACCTGCTCTTTGAGTATTTCGTAGGCCTCTGAAAGCAAAATAAAAAAAATATTTATTTTTTAACACTCCGTCTGACAAATGGTTCTGGCCAGACCTTTTTCGTTTTTAGCCGTTAAAATATCATATTTGTAATTATCATATCGACTTGGGCTTCTCGGTAGCTTCCTAAAATTTCATTGGCTATCGATCTAGCGGTATGACAATAAGGATAAAGTCCTTGAAGTATGTGAAAAAAGGACATTTTGAAATTCCACCTTCGGTCTGACAGATGGCTGGACCCCATACATTTTGTATGGAAATATATGAAATATGATACATTTTGGTGATTCTACCTTCTTTTTTTTTTGTTATTATTCATTTATTATTTTATTGTTGTCTTTCTTTTTAACTCAGGACATTTTCATGATGTAAGGTGACGTTTGTATTTTAATATTCGTTCCCTCTGTTATCGTCTTTAGTTTTTTCAATAATGCAAAGAATTTAACAAGGTGCCAGAAAGTAGCACGTGAGTTAGGCTGCGCAGAAAATTGGTTCAATTTGTATACCTAGTGAGACCAACTGGCCGGTTTTGAAAGCAACGTCCCAGATGCGTTGAATTTTAAAATTTTTTGAAAGAATATCCAATATTGCTTAAGTTTGTGATTATATTTCACAAGACAAATACGATTTTAAAACAAAAAGCCATAGAAAAATAGATTCAAATTATCTAATTCAATATAATCGTCTAATAAATTTAAGTTGAATAATAAAGTCTTTTTCCTAATAATAATCGTTTGGTTTTGAATTGTGAGAGTGTTCCGAATTTTTCTTCCATGAAATGTCCCAGTATTGCTCAATATTGATTTGAGTCCGAATTCTTGTTTCAAAACGTAGTATAAGTAACATATGCTAGCTAAGTTGTGTCGAGACTAGTCTATGAGTGCAATGTCGAAGCCATTCTAAAAAAAAATAAAAAATTGGCAGATCTCAGTCTGATATGTTGGGCTATCAATATTAAAAAAAAAATGTCTTTACGTCATACGCGGTTTACTTTATTTTTTGATGTCTCGTTCTTATATGAAGTAGAGGTGGGATACTATCGATGGCACTATATATAGTATCGATAGTTTCAATTTACGGATACTATCGATGGTTTTGTTCGATATATCTCAAAAAACATACAAAACCAGTAGTAATACATATATTGAATCTTTTTGACCAACTGAAACTTTTAGAGTCACCAAAGCCGATACGGAATATGAAAAATTATTTAAATGAGTCAAATTTATATAAAAACTTTTCGAAAAAAAAAACCGTAAATCGATGCTATTTTAGCCTTAATGATTGCACAGATATCCAGCATTTCAGGATAGTATACGACTTAGGCTTCCAAAATTTCGAATTTCATAAATTTGTGTAGCAAAATTTTATATTTCATATTCAAAACCATTGAATTTTTTTAAGTTTAATATAAACAATTAAAAAATGTTACTTTTAGAGAATACTGGGAATATGGATGTTTAATAAAAGTGGCCTTGTAATTTTGGACATAAGGAACCGACTGAAACCTCGAAATATCGACATGTTGGTCTTGTGTCACAAAAACAATCTACTTGAAAGATAAATTTTATTATTTTTCAGTTTGTTCGATTGTACTGTATCGATAGTATTCAATCTCTAATATGAAGCGAAAATGCACTTGGCGTGACGTTACGTAAATCTAAAGTGTATATTAAGTTGGATTGCAGAATTTTAATTTTCTGTAAATTGAAGGATTTTTGTTTCTAACGTTTTTGAATATGATATTAAATTAATTAGTTTAGCAATATCAAGTAAACGTACAATCTCTCTTTTTTAGGGACTTAGATATGGCGAAAACTGTTAATTGTTGGACCTTGGGGTATTCTAATTTTCTTAATGTTATTGTTAACTATTTTTAAAACTAATTTATAGCGTAACCTTTTAATTGTTGGACTAGGGCTATTCCCATGTTAATTTAAAGGAAAAAACACACAATAGAAAATCAGGATTTCAAAAAATATCGTAAGGCAATGGATTACCCTGTTTCCTTTTTTAATATTAAGTAACAAACATACAATAGAAAATCAGGATTTCAAAAAATATCGTAAGGTAGTCTGTAGTCAAAGATTTATTGATTTGGTAGATTTGCGCAAAATATAAATGGTGTATCAGCCAAATGAGCAGGGCTTCTATCCAAAAAAATTACCATAGCCTCATATAGAGACTAAGCCATGTGTATCTGGTCGTAGGGAAACATAGAATTCAGAGGCAATTATATCTAGAGACACCAAACTTGTGGCTATCCATAAGCAGGTGAAGTTAATTGATTCGGAATTGTCCCATTCACCCTTAGAATAATTTTGATGTTTTCATTAACACCAACAAAGTCATTCGGGGGAAATTCGGCACAATTAAACACTTTGCAATTAGGAATTATTAATATTATTTTCTTAAATTTACATAGTACATCTATTTAAAATTAAATAAAATAACTCTTGGTTATCGCAGTTATTCAGAGCATAGGACGGTGTTATTAAGAATAATGCTAAAGAAATAATTGAGATCACATGAAAACTTCAAAGACATCGTAAAAAATGCTTTAAATTTAGACCTGCTTCCCTACTAATTGCAAGAATATTTAATTTTTAGTGTGGTCTGTATTTAAAAAATAACCCATGCCCCAAGATATTTCTCCTAAATCCCATTACAATTCTCAACGGATCAATATCTAATTTAACGCAAATACAAATAACCTTTTTTTTTTAAAAGTTGGATCAGGGTATCTCACTGTCGGTGACCCTTACACTATTTCACATGATGGCGCCTACAATTCGAAATATGCGAAAATGAATAGTTTCTTTCTGAAGAAATATATTTAAAGAAATTTTTTTTTACCACAGTCTGCCTTTTAACTAGATTTACTTAAAATTTTGAAACGCCTAAATCCCCAATTTAAAAACTTTCAACGTAAGACCACCTCTCCAACCAACACGTGATTTTTTTTGTAACACTCACCCGTTAGCAACTTATTTTTAACCTCATCCTGGCAGTCCTTTATAACCATTTCGACGCGTCGCGCTGTACGCGGTGGATTTAGGCAACGCGATTTCTTTGTCTCAAAACGTATGACATAGTCCAGTGCATCAATGCATGAAACAATGCATAACATTGTCAAAAGTTGTGTAATTTTCATGCTTTTCACGGAAATTTCTGATGATGTTATGCGTTTGAATAATTGCTGACCGAGAGCTGAACTGTACTGCACCTCTTGGCCACTGCCAACTGAATGACACAAAAAACTTCAATGAAATCGAAAGCATTTTCACTTTCTATCATCTGGCAGGACTGTGCTTCAGCATGCGGCAACATCTGTCCAATGCCGTCTAAGTGAAAATTCACATACTAGACGCATATATGAGATTTTCCAGTTTTGCTTTATGGCTATGTGGTTCAATGGCAATCATGTACAGCAGCAAAAACAACAGCCACAATTGCAACTGGTTGCATAGTTCCCATGCGTGCAGTTAGCCTCCAACGGCGGTCAGCTGAAACTTGTCCTTTGTGGCATGTCTATTAACACAAGGCAATGAATGCGTCCAGTGACGGTTTTGTGTTTCATTCCATTGTTTCATTGATCCAATTGCAGTAAAACCCGTTATTCTATTGTAGCAGTTAATTTGATGGAGCAGCTGGTCACACTGTTTTAAGTGTCAAAACAAATGCAAAGTTGATTCTATAATAAATTGTAAAAATAATAAATAGAAAAAGGGCATTGGTCCTGCTTAAGCAAGAGATATGTCTCTGAAAACGAGAGCGCAGGTTTTATTTTTGTATGGTATCTATATGAAGCAGTGAACCACTTTTGATGAACCTTTACACAAATGTGTAGACCGACATTAAAAGCATGATACAAAAAATGTATATATTACATTAAATTATCGTTGCCAAATTATTTTGTCACTTAACTATTTCATATAGCAACCATACAAATATTGAACCAGTTTTCTGCTCATCCAAACTCGTGCACTTCTTTGCGGCAGCTTTTAAAATGCATTACATCATGTATACGACTAGAACAGTAAAAGTATTAATCTTCTTAAATGCAGTTATGTAAAGCTTTAAAAGTGTTGCGGTTAACTAAAGATGACAGCAATATTTTTTGTTGGGTTTTATTTCTTTGCAAAATCCATAAAACAAAACCACAAAATTTTAAATATCTTTAAAAGCAGTACTTATTACATTAAAAAAAAGTAAAATTTTCGTTTGCAAGTAGCCGAAATTTTAATAATATTTTAACTTTAAAGAGACAATGACAATTTAAAATTCTAAACTTTAATTCGCGACAAATTTTATTTGCAAAATGAAGCTATTAAGTCGAGTCATTAAGTTATATCTTTTGTTAAAAATTATTGTAGTTTTACTAATTTGTCTAATTTATCTGTTAAAAATCTGTTTCATGGGTATGACGCTGGGCAATATAACTTCCATTTTATACTGTCGCTTTATTTATTTCATTCTGAAACTTATGGTTTGGACATATCAAATTCCGCATTTGAGGCATAAACTAGTTACTATTATCGTTTCTTAAACATACCCAAACAAACAAAAAAGTGTCTTCCTCTTGTTCACATCTGCTTAATTTTGCAGAACATTACTTTATCCATTACCATATATTTTGAACAAAATGTCAAAAATTATTTAAATCCACATATTCATATATAACAGGTGGGCTGAAAAGTTCGTAGGCTAACATACATACATATAAAAAACATTCTCTTTGACAAAATTCGATTTTTTAATATCAACGTAGTTGGCTTCGAGGGCGAAACACCGATTAAAGCGATCTTCCAACTTTGTTAATACCATTGTTATGAACTACTGATTTCTCACTAGCTTCAAGAATGGGCCTTCATTTCGGCGATCACCTCTTCATTGAAGCTAAATCTCTTTCCAGCGATCATTCTCTTGAGGTCTGAGAACAGGAAAAAGTCGCTGGGTGCCAGATCTGGAAAATACGGTGAATGCGGAAGCAATTCGAAGCCAAATTCATGTCAATTTTACTATCGTTTGCATTAATTTGTGACACTGTGCATTGTCTTGATGAAACAGCACTTTTTTCTTCTTTACAGTGGGGTCGTTTTATAGCGAACATTTCGCCCTTCAAACGCTCCAATAACGCTTAATAATAGTCGCTGTATGATATGGTCTTACCGCTTTTCGAGATAATCGATGAAAATTATACCGTGCGCATTAAGCAGACTGTTGCGACTTTCCAGCGACAAATTAGGAGTTCGATTCTTCGCGTGCAGATCACTCAGCTGACTGTCGCTTGGACTGTGGAGTATAGTGACGGAGCCATGTGTCATCCATTGTGATATATCGACGGAAAAACTCGTTTTTATTACGGTTGAAAATCGCTAAACATTGCTCCGAATCATCAACACGTTGTTGCTTTTGATCGACTGTGAGCTCGCGTGGCACCTATTTTTCACACAGCTTTCGCATGTCCAAATGTTCATGCATGATTTGTCCAACTCGTTCCTTTGATATCTTTAGAATCTCAGCTATATCGAACAACTTCACTTTACGATCACCCAAAATTATTTTGTGGACTTTTTTGATGTTTTCATCCGTAACAGCCTCTTTTAGGCGTCCACTGCGTGCATCGTCTTCGGCCCTCATTTCGCTACGCCTAAATTTGGAAAACCATTTCTCAACCGTATATTTTGCTGGTGCAGAGTCCGAATATTTTTTTCCTCCAAAAAGCAATGTTTAATAAACACACGGAATTCGTAGCTTCACTGAGAATGGTATATCTCACGAACCAATAGTCCGACGGCTGTCGAATTTATTCACGAATCTTTTAAAAGAATGTACTAACTGAAACTCATATGGATTCAATTCTGGTAACGTAATATATGAGTCAGCCTACGAACTTTTCAGCCCACCTAGTAGCATTCATTTGGATTATTTTTATTAATCGATTTGTTAATCTTTGCTAAAAAGTTTATGACTTTTAAGTCATTTAAGTTTATTTTAATGTCTGACAAATATGTCAGTATCTTGTAACGAACTTCTGGTTTGTCCAGAAGAACGACTGGGATAGTTTAACGTTGTCCAAGGTAAATGTCATAACAAAAATTATATTTTATAGCCCTTTCGCTGTCAATTTTACATAAAGTACAATAATATTTTTATAAAATAATGTTTTTGGGAAAACAGAGCTTAAACAGCAATACTCTTAAACAAATGTAATAAATTATTATATTTATTGCGCTTTTACTTGCACTACTAATTAAATATCTCCTTTGCGACAGTTCTAAATTTATTTTGTGTTACACGAATCGCCTTTTATATTTACGGCACAGACTTTCTACTTCCCACTGAACGAGAACCGTCTCGTTTAAATTTTTTATTAAGACTCTCCTCATTTGGCTGCCAATCATCCTTATATTGGCCTCGCCAAATCCTGAAATTCCCGCTCAAACCTATACTAATTATTCCTACACAGTACTCTGCTTATTTACTTTACTACATATTTTAATAGGAACGTAAGAGTCCGCCGTGCCTAACACTATCCCCATTACCTACATACTCTCTTCTTACACCTATTTACTAATACCATGAACTTACGCACTAATACAATAAAATAATTAGCACGCCAATCTTAAATGCCGCTTTACTTTAGCTAGTGTTGGTGAGAGTAGAAGTGCTTTCACCCCTATTCTCGCCAAGCAGTGCAAGCAGTTTGAATATTGCCCTATTGGCAAAATAGGAACATTTGTGAGGCGGAAAATTGCCATCTCACAATCTCGAAAAATCGTAAAACGCGACTTAAGCATTTTTGGTTAATAAAGTTCTTAAGTTGGTTTCTGTTTTTCTTTTTTGAATAATTAAGCAGCTTGAATGCTTCAATTGACTGCACAATTTACCAATAAATGTCAGCAAAAGCATAGCAACATACCAAGTCTTCCGCAAAACAAAAAATTAGCATAATAATTACATTATGTATAATAAAGATTATCAAAACAGCTAATATCAAATGCGGTAGCATATAACTTTATTTATTTTTGTGCGTCTTTAATTTCAGCTTGGCCTAGTAAATCATAAAGTACAAACGACTAAGGCGTGTGCTATATAAGCGAGATCAGGGGGCCTAAATTTCATGCTTAGTGTGGTATTAAAATTTGTAACAAACTCAGATATATCACGCACCCCCTGCATCCGCCTCTGCGTACAATAGTAAAATCAACCAAGCGACCCAGCAAGTTTGTGTCTAAAGTCTTTCGTTCTAATCGAAAAAGTTTGACATATTTTAACGTATGCTCTTTGGAACTAAGAACAATGGGCCCATAACTGTATCTCAAAACAAAAATTAGCCTTTGCCAGTGCTGCTTGCTTATTAAATGAGCAACTGTAGACGCTCACCCAGCATTAATTATGCTCATTAAAGCTTGGAAAACTTTTGGCACATCCTATGACTATGGAAGTTGGAGTCATATTGCGGAAATTGTGGCGGGTGTATTGTAAAACTGCCGACTTTTCCTGCCGTCCAGCCGTAATTGCGTTTAATTGAGCTGCTGCAGCCGCTGCAACCGCAAACTAGCAGTTTGTAGAATGCAACACACTCTTTGGTTCTGACCGCTGTCCATGCTACAATATCTAAATTGCAGCTAAGACACTGACCTAGACTCGGAGCGTATAAAATTGATAATGATTGCAACTGTATGCGCCACTAACGGTGAACCCCAATGAGAGATTGTGCCATATTGAAAATAAAAATTGCTCTCAACGGACGTTGAAATTCTTAGGCTGAAGTTCAATGTAATCAGTTGTTCACGAACCAGATGCATTGCTATAGAGATGGATTCTGATTTAGATTCGAATTTTTTTACGTTCATTATTATAATAATCCCTCAATATACCGAATTATTAGAGGGTCCCATTTTTATGAGTGATAGTCTAGTTAGAGTGTAGCTTTTAGATTATAATAGCTTATAAGAAAAACGAACATTCGTAAAAAGGGGTAAGTTTAAGTCACGAAAATGCCAACTTATTTTTTTCTTGACCCCCGTTTTTGATATTTTTTCCAAAAACCATATTTTTGATCGCTTTTTTCAGTTGCTTCATTAATATCTCGTGACTCACGACTACTCCACAAAACTAAACGCGAATGAATAACTCACGGCTCTCCACATACCTCCTTTTCACACCTGCTTTTAATTTAAAACTATACCGCTGTTTTTTTGCAACTTTAACTTCATGATAAGGTTGGTCATCCCCCTGCTGGAGATAAGCCGACTGGCTGGTAGGCTAAGGAATCTTTTTTAAATGGCATACATTTGCTATGGCACTTCCAACTCCTTGAATTGCCTTTAAAATATCTCCCTTCCTTTCTATCATCTGATATTTACAAGGGATAAAATTCAGTGACAGGTTATTTAAAGATAAATAAAATCTTACATCTTTCGAAAAGAAAGGCCATCTTATCAGAAATGCATTTTCCCCTTGGCTTGTTCAAACGATCTCGGTTTTTCTCGGATTATCCCAATTTGATCACGTATTACTCGATTAAAGATTAATTCAGTTGGTGCCAATACGAAGTTTTGAATTTCCTCATTAAACAAGTTTTTATTCGTATAAGCCATAGTATTTGAAGTCGCTTTAGCAGGCACCCAGGGTCGTAGAGAGAAGATCCTGTCCTGGGAGAGGAAATGTACCGACCCATCTATTACACCTTTAGCTTGAGTCACGATAATATGGCAGTAATTACACCGGGGCTCTGAGAAAACTGCGAGCCTGGTAGGAATCCCCTTTTTCTCCATCCCTCTGGTCGTAACCTAGTTTAAATCATATTTGAGCTACATACTATCAAAGCGCAAAAAATAACTACCTATTAAAGATGGCTTTATTTGGCTAGTTACATGAGTCCAAAAGTCAGGTTTGGTTTGCCCAGCTTTTACAGTCTCGAACATCCAGGTGTTTACCTACACAGACGGACATGGACAAAAGATTTGGAATTCGGAAAACCAAAAAACGTAATTCACCTGCCGTAAAAAGTTCTCCGTAGCATTCCACACTCGCCTTTAGTTCAGAGCATCTGCAGCGACCAGCGCTTCCGCATCCCCACTCTAAGACATCTATAAATATTTCCAACGAGAAAATTGTCAATGTTAAATGGCCATGACAGATCAACGGGTTTCAACTGCCATAACAACCACAAGATGCCTCATTTGCAATAGCAACAGGAAGCAATGCCAAAAACGGCAACAACATCAACAACGTGAGCTAATTGACAGACAACTCTGCAAACAAGTCGTGCCCACAATTTCTTGCTGCAATTTAGCCAACATGCCAGCAAGGAGCCCAGCTCCAAAACGTTGTCAATGTTGTCCGAGCACCAAGAACCATGTTTGTGTACAACAACAGCAACAACTATTTATAAGAACAACACTTGCGTGTCCGTCATTAGAACAAATTCTCTCACCTGTACTTGCAACAATGCCACCAAACGACGCCTCCCTCAGTCTTGCCAGCTGAAACATTTCTTGTAACGCAATTTGCACACAAATGTTGTTTCATCTTCTTGGTTGTGGCACTAGCTGTGGCACTGGCTGTGGCATCTACTCCACCACAGCTTTGGAGCTTTGGTGGGTGGTCAGGTGAAACAAGTGGCAGGCAGCTGTGGCAGAATCGCGAAACTCGCCAACTAACATTCGCCGCTAGCTCGTCTGAGAATCGTATTTAAATACAAAGGTCTAACGCTTGTGCTCATTCAGTCTGCGCGTTGTTCTTGCCGCTTGCACATCGAGAGTCGAGTCGAGTGAATTGTAGTGTTACCAACTGGATTTGAAATTAGTTTGAGTGCCTTGTGCAGGATGCGGATTTGATGCGGCAACTGCATCCGTTCAAGAACGTCATAAAGTGCATTTGAAATGCCTAGCCTGATTTGGTTTTATTGCGCATTTGTTGGCCTCTTCGCTGCGCCAGTGTTTGGTGATATTGAATATAATACCATAAACGCAGATGGATCATTTCGATTTCGGTATAAACTATATTTTATAAATCAAGTAATCCGCAAATTATAATCCAAAATCGCTGGCTCAGTTATTAAAATCTTATAGCAAAAAAATATGTAAAGTGAAGCAAAGAACTCTGGAAATCCTTGATTGATTAATTCAAAATTAATTTACAAAATCATGATTTCTGTAAAGATTTAAGTATTTATCCCCAGTGAAAAAACATGAACAATAAGCTCGAAATAAAGGCTTTTTTTCTCTGTTTACTACTAAAAAAAACCTTCAAACAAGTGTCCGTCTGGGATCATTTATTTCAAAAAATAAATATAACTACCTTACAGTGAAATATTCCAAGATTTCTTAGGCATTTAGGCATGCCAAACCGGAATTGAGATCGAGATATTGAGGAAAACACATCTTAAAATTAAAAGAAAGTGTCCCCACTTTACTCAAAATTTCTTCAGTCTTACCCAACCGAGATCGATTATCTACTTATCCTTTATTTCTATAAAAATATTTCGTCATAAATCGTGAATTTAAATAAAAATTCTATTCAACGGTTTCCCTACCGAAAATTATATTTTTTGAAATTTATTTTATTCAAAGGAGTATGCGTTTGAATAATTTCGGAAGATTGCAATTAAGTGGGTTTTTTTTTTAAGTGTAGAACATATTTTTTATCTCAGTATATCAAAATTCGGCCGATATTGTAAAAGTTTTTGTTTCAATGCCTAAAAAGTGTTAGGGATCTCAAAATTTTGTTTAATTTGTGATCTTTAATGATCTTTTTTTTATCTCAGTATAATCCGGGTCTAGAAATTTTGTAAAAATTTTTATTTTTTAATTAAATAACTGAAAAGTGTTAAGGATCTCACAATTTTGTTTAATTTGTGATCTTTAAGATTCACACTGCAATTTAGTGAAGAGCTTTTTTTAAGTCTAAAAAATTTTTTTTATCTCAGTATCTCATAATCCGGGTTTAGAAAATTTGTGAAAATTTGTATTTTTGGATTAAATAACTGAAAAGTGTTAAGGATCTCACAATTTTGTTTAATTTGTGATTTTCAAGGATACAATTTTTGTTGTAAATAAACTTAATTTTTAAAAAATTAGGTTATTTATGAATACTTCTTTAACATGGAAGAACCTTACTATAAAAGATATATATATTCGCTAACGTGGAACGAAAAACTTACTAAAAAGATTTTATGCCAACTCTTTTAAGAGCAACTATCCTTGTGGGCAATAAATTGCAATTCATTTTTTCATATTATTATTACTAAAATAAGTTTTAAAATAAAACCTTCTCAATATGCAGCAACATGCTTTGAAAAATAAAATTCGTGTTTCATATTTTTTAAAGATCTTTAATTCCATTTCAAGAAATTTGTTCCTAAATGTATTTTTACCTAACATTCGTAACTTCCTGCAATCTTTATAATTTTATTTTCCATTTTCATAATCGTTGAGTTCTTTGACTTTAAGTACACTGGGATAAATTTTTGGAAAAAAGTGGAGAAATGTTTTTCTGGCTTACTTTTTCTATTTTATAGGGTGGCCTGTCAACTTAAACTTTCTCAAAATAGAAAAGACAAAATCTGATAAGAACTTTTAAAATTTAAGAGTGCTCAGAAAGAACAGTCCGAATATGTATTTTATTAAATATTATTCGGATTCATTTTGAAACCATATATTTGGTGTTTTTAATTTTACCAAAATCAGTTTTTATGTGCTTTTAATTTTACCAAAATTCCTTCCTATGCTCCGACCAAGAGTGACACACCTTATATATTAAAAATTTTTTTTTTACTAAATAAATTGTGAATTGTAAATTCTGAAAAAAGAAATATGAAATTGGGAGTACGCATAGACGAAAAGTTTTCTATTTCTGAGAATAACTTAAAAACAGTTCACAATAACAGCTTTAAACAAAAATCAAGCGATTGCCACATTTTTTATCACCTTTATTTTCAATTTTTGTCTTAAGTCTATCAAAATATTTTAGTCTATCAATTTTAAAGCCAAGTATTAGTGTCGTAATTTTTTTTTTTGAAAAATGCTCCGAATGTTGCTCAGGGTTTTCAAGCCTATTTTATTTCTGTATTATTATTTTTTAATTTATTTATGTTTAAGAGGACCTCGAAAAAAGATTGTTAATTCAATTATTTACAGCTTCGAAAAAATCAAAATCTGTTAAGTACAACCAGAAATATTTGCTGTTAAGTAGAGACACCTTTTTGGTAATTTCGAAAAGTTTTTTTTTCGCCATATCTCGAAAGCCTTTTCCATGATAAAATTTTCTGACCTCAAGACCTATACATGTTGAGCAGGGCCGTAGCCAAGATCGTCACTCAGGGGGCGCTCAGAAGTTTTCCAGGGGCGCTCGATATTTTTAAAAAATTGTCTTCCTTGGCGCCCTGCTCAGGGGTCGCTCAGCCCCCTCGCGCCTACCTGGCTACGGCCCTGATGTTGAGGATACATTTAGCTGCAAACTAGTGAAATTATCGTATCCCACTTTAAAACAATGTTAAGATAATCGCTATTGAAAAATTATACGTTTTTTCTAAAATTTGCAGATGTGTGGCAGAATTTTTGTTATGCGCATTGTAAAATAATAGAAGTTGAAATTTGGTAAAAAATATTAATCGTACAACTTTGGAACGATAGGCTATTAATGGTCAGCGTGCTTTTATTTGCTTTATGGAAAGAAATGAAAAAGTGCATGTTGTTTTTTCATGATAAAGTCTCATTCTTAGGTTTTTACAAGAAGTTCTTTCAAAATGCTACTTGTTGAATAGCAATTAAATTGGTTTTTTAAATAAACCGGAGTTGTTGAAATAGCCGCAAAAAAATTCTCCAAAATTTTTAAATTAATTTTTAATTAAGAAAAATTGCAATCGAATGAAAATTTTGAAAAATTTGTAGAAAGGTTAATGTTAAATTGTTCTATTGCAAAAAAAAATGAAAAATAACAAGTTTTGCAAAAGTTATACTGAATAGCTAAAGACCGCTCAGCCAAGCATTTCATTAACTGATGTATCTATCACCTTAAGAACCATTTTTCATACTTTGCTTTGATCAAACAATTTGTTTTCCATGCCATTTTTAACACCTTTTTAATGCCATTTTGCAACAACATACATATACATATGTACCTACAAGTATATCCGCAATAATATTATCTCTTCGCTATGTAACGCATGCGTAATACAATTGGACATGGACAGACATGCAAATGATGACATTGGCGGCTACTATCATAGCGCCTCGGGTACTCCCGACAAGATCGTGCGAGGTCGTTACGGTTCGCGTAGTCCAGCGAGCGGTAAAATCGAAGAGACGGTCTATACAGCCGGACCACGTGGGTAAGTAAACGAAGACGAATGAACGCCATAAAAGAAGATCGGCTCAGACATAAGCTAAGTGCGGTAGCTAAGTGAGTTATTTCTGGTAGCAAGTTGAGCCCATATATCACAGCTACGACAGCTTGGGTGCCACTGAAGCGTGTCCGGGGCAGTTCTAACACATGGGGTCTCAAAGAGGCTTGTTTATTATGGCCTAAACGTTTTTGCATTAAGTTCATATTCAATTCAAAAAAAAAAAAACAATCTAAGGTGCTCAGACATAGCAGTGTAGTTTCCATTGTCTGTATTTTTTTTTTTGGTTAGCAATCTCCGGTCGTTGAGAAAACAAAAAATTTTTAACAAATTGTGCGCAGTGGAAAAAAGTGGGTACGGGAAAAAATTCATTAAGATGGTGATAGTTTAATTTCAAGATATTTGAATAAAGATCGACTGAAATGTGGTAATCAAAGTAATAACATGATGTCATGTTTAGATCGCTAGATAGGAACTTAGAACGAGCTGCTTATGAAAGTCAACGACAATTTCCGTTGGGTGTTGCTTTTTCTCACAGCTATTGAAGTTAATTTTTCTAAAATGTTTATAGATTTCGCGTGAATGGACCCAAGATACATCGAAAAATGGATTTGGCACAGTATCCGGTACTGCCACGTGGTAGTCCAGATGATCCCCTAGCAGATCCTTACGATGATCCCTCATATAGTTTTAGTTTTCGCACAGCTGATCAATCGCGCAGCGAGGAAAATGATGCTACCAATAGAGTTAGAGGTAAGTAAGGACCAAGAACAAAAAATGTAATCCTTGTGCACAACTCCATTTCTATCGTAGGGCTTTATTCCTATCTGGATGACGTTGGTGAGCGACACAGCGTTCGCTATGCAGCAGGCGCTGGTACTGGTTTTGAGGTGTCCAATGCTGTGCCGGATAGTCCCGCCTCTGTGGGCTATTCCAATCCCCTATACAAAGCTCATCCAAAAACACGCGGCAAGATGTCCGTGCAGCGTGGGCCAGGTGGCAGCTACAAGCTGATAGCTGCGGGTCCGGATCATAGGCGCGCTGAAAGTCGTGGATCCGATGGCCTTGTGCGTGGCACTTACTCCTTCCTGGACGACAAGGGCGTGCAGCGCACAGTGGAGTATATAGCTGGCGCAGGTATTGGCTATCGTGTGTTGCACAATCATGTAGGACCAGGAACGCACATAAATCCATCAGTTGCTGATTTTCGTCTGACTGATACAGACTTTCGTTTAGCCAACGATTTCGGGCGTGGAGCTGGAGGAGGTTTGGGTGGTGCTAGCGCTGGTAGCGGAGGTGGAGGTGGAGGCGGTGGAATTGGCGGTGGTGGCGGCGGAATTAGAGATAGAGGCTCCGCTGGCAGTGGTGCCGGTTCAGCATCAAGACAGGGTAGTACTGATTCAACAGATTACTTGAAAGAAGATGAAGGAGAAGTTGAATCGGGCTCCAGTGATGTGGACAATATTATTGGGGATGGAGGTGGAAGTGCAGGTGGTAGTGGCGGTGGAAGCGTAAGTGGAGGCAGTGGTGGTAGTAGAGGTACGTCAACGCGTGGAAAAGAGGATCGCATTGGTTTAGCTGCAGGCAGCTCAGAGTGTGGTAATACAAGATATGATGGCGCTGGTGGTGCAGACGGTAGAAGAACTGGCGCTGGTAATCGCAGAGGCGGCGGAGACAGAACCAGAACTGGCTCCAGTACAAGCTCCGGATCAAATCGTAACAATGCAAATGGCTCACGTGATCGTAATAGATTTGCTGGCGCTGGAACAAATACTGGCAAACGCAGAGGTGGCTCTGGAGCTGGCTCAGCGGAAAAAGGTTTCGATTATAGTTATTTGCCACCAACAGGCAGCACAGGCAGCGGTCCTGGTGACAATTATAACCTCAACGATGAAGAAGTGGGCGGCTCGCTGCCACCGCTTGTCACTGCCAATCACCATATTCTAAGCATAGATCGAAATCGTGAATGGGTGAATCGGCATCGAGATTCTACAATTATTAAAAATGTGGGCAAGTGGTATTTGGGTCTGCCACCGGGTTTCAGTGTGCGCGCCCATGTGCAGAATATAGATCTTGTGCCTTTGGGTGGACGTGAAGGTTCGCCGTCAGAGGCACTGCGGCAGGATGAACTAGCTGAGCTGGCTGCCTCAATATAGCATTAGCAAAGTTTGGTTAGTGTTTAATGCTTAGTAGTAAGTGCCCAAAACTAAATAAGAAACTAGGTTGACTGCGGTTAACTCTTGTAAGCTGAAACAGTATTTATAGTACTTTAAACGAACTTAACAAAAAAAAAATACACTGTAATTCTCTGTAAAAAAAATAATGGTAATATTATAGCAACGATCGCACGACGATCACTTGCAGACAAGAACCAAATTGCATCCAAGCCATAGTTTTGTGGTTAGTCTAAGGTTTATATAAAACTGAGATTGGTTTGAAGCAGGCATTTAGTGTCTACTTAACAGTGGCTGAAAGATGAAGTGCATTGGATTGTATTTGCTGATATGTTTGGTGCACTGTGTATGGGGCCAGGGTTTGCCGCGTTCCAATGGCGCCTATGTCTATATGGAGCTGAATGGTCATAAGTATAGCTACGATACGAGCCAGCCTTTGCAGCACTATGAGCAACCAAGTACCTACAATTCGCTAACAACACCAACCCAAGCAGATCCTTATAACAAGTTTCAACTGAGTTCCAACAATTTTGCCGGCCTGGATCCTTTGCATTTTGTAGAGCAGTCCTTAAACATGATGAAAGCCAAACGTCAACCGCTACATATATCGTATAACTCACAAAATGGTCAAGTTTTTCATGGATCAACCGCTCCTAGACAAAGCCTGGATGAACTCTCTTCAGCATCTCTAAACAAACGCTACTCAACTGTGCATTCTGAAATTTCCACTAATTACGACTATAGTACTCCCCTCATAACCAAACCAGATCTACCTGCAAAGTCTCGTAATTTGGAATACAGCACCAGTTCTATAATCAGTAATCCAGCCGCCCAGCAAACTCACAACATCGACTACAGCACAGCTCACATTTCCAGTCCTGACTCATCATTGCAATACCAAAACTTTGACTTTAGTACGCCTCATATGTCGCATGCCCAAAGCACCGACTCTGCGGGCAACGTTCTGGGCAAGTATGCCTACTATGATGCAGCTGGCTACCATGAGCTTAGCTATAAGGCTGGCGATGGTATTGGTTTTGTGGTTATGGGTGGCAATATGGTGCAGTCTGTTGAGAGTGCCCCAACTCAAGAAGTTGACAGTAATGATCTTGCATTGACTTCAAACTTTGATAGCTTGCATAAGTATCGGTTTTGAAAATAAATTATGTCATTTAATAGGCCTAACTCTTCTTCTCTCTGTTTTTTTTTTAGTATTCAAGGTGAGTATGTCTGTGTTGTAATGACCTTATTTATAGAGCCGGCAGCTTGTTCTACGATATACTACGTGCTCCGTAAGCGCTGCAGCATTTCTTTCCAAGTCATTTACATAAAGAAAATTGCCTAAATTAGTCGTAATAATTTTAAAGCTGAAGTTATAGACAAAAGTCTAGAACAAGACATGTTTATTAAACAAGATGACCTTTTGATAAAAGGAAATTTAAGAATGTTCTATCAGATATACTTAAGCATATACGATTTATCTTATGGGTGTTTTCTAGTGGTTTTTTAAATCAGTCAAAAGTACTTTAAAAGCAAGTTAGTTAAGAGGCAATTCTGACTTGATATTTTGGCTTAAAGGAAGGAAGATTTCATCATTATAGAACTTTTTTTATCTTTAAGTATGTGGAACTTGCTGATGTGAAATGTTAAATCGCCAAATACGTAAGTCTGAAATATAAATTAAAAGAGAAAGTCAAAAGAAAAAATGAGTGGAAAATTTGCCTTCAGATAAAGTTGAAGATCAAACGAAAAGAATAAAAAAAAATGGCGGACGTAAAGTCGCGCGCACACGACTTTAGGATACCCTGTACCACTAGCTTGTAATAAAGTCTGATTTCTTCACGAAAAACCAAAAACAGAATAATTTTTAAGCAACAATTTTTTTTTGACCGATCGTTCCTATGGGAGCTATATGATATAGTCAACCGATTTCAATAAAATTTGACACAGTGCTTAAATACCTTAAAAAAGATATGAATGCCAAATTTATTTCAAATATCTTTACAAACAAACAAAACACATCGAATTTTGTATAAAAAACGTGTTTTTGGACCGATTGGTCCTATGGGAGCTATACGATCTAGTCAAACGATTTGGATTAAATTTAGTACAGTGCTTAGGAACCATAAAATACTCACGAATGTCAAATTTGGTTCCAATATCTTAACAAACAAACGAAACACAACAAATTTTGTTAAAAAATCGATTTTTTTGAAGATCGGACCTATGGAAGCTATATGATATAGTCAACCGATTTTGTTCAAATTTGGCACATTGCTTAAGTGGTATAAAAAATTTCCAAACGCCAAATCTGGTTACGATATCTTTATTAAAAAACGAAATATAGCGAATTTTTCTTTAAAAAAATGATTTTGGCCGATCGGTCCTATGGGAGCTATATGATATAGTCAACCGATTTTAATCAAATTTGGTACAGTGATTGGGAACTATAAAAAACTTTCGAATACCAAATTTGGTTACGATATCTTCATAAACAAACGAATTATTCATCTAAAACGCTTTTTTTTTTCGAGGTCGTCTCAAACACCCCCATGGGAGCTATATAATTTATCCCCGATATCAAAAAAATAAAATAAACTTGCCTTCTATGGAATAATATGGGATCTAATGTGAAAGTTTGGTAACTCTAGCTCTTACCATCTCTGAGATCTAGGCGTTCACACGGACGGACGGACAGACGGACAGACGGACATGGGTATATCGACTTCTCTATTCACCCTGATCATATTTTAGGTAACTTTGGGGTGTCTCCGACGTCTCCTTCTATATGTTACATACATTTTCGGCTTGCACAAACTTAATATACCCTTGGTACCATACGGTACAGGGTATAAAAATAGCACATGATCATGATTTTCAGTATCAATGATTTTTTTCCCGCACACAAACTTTAAGCCGTAGCATTTAAATTGTAGAAAATATACCACTTCAAAATTATTTGGTAGGGGATTGTGGCGCGTCAGAACACAATTAAGGTCTGGCTCGAAGAGATTCCGAATATCAAGTTTGGTTCATTTCGCTCCAATAGTCTTTAAGATCCCTGCGTTCATAGGGACAGAACTTATAGCGGGGGAAATAAAAAAAAAAACTAGATCAAGCTGGAAATATACTCGTAAAAATTCCAAATGACAAGTTTGGTTGTTCTAGCTCTTATAGTCTTCAAGATAGAGGAGACTTATTCTGTCCACCTTGACTGGTAGCTTTATGCGGCGTCTGGTTCTTTAAGTTACATTACTTTTCATAAATTTTATATGGGGCGATTAAAGGCTCAGATTCGTATCACTGGCGACGCGTCGTCAGCTACAATAGGACCAAATTTTAAGCCAATCGGACAAAGTTGACGTTTTTAACTTCAAATGGCCATAACTTCTAAACGAGACGAGATAGAGCAAAAATAACCACGGATTCGAATCAGTGGCGTCGTCAGCGTAATAGGACCAAACCAAGCCAATCGGACAAAGTTGACATTTTTTCTTTAAATGGCCATAACTTCTAAACGGGAAGAGATAGAGCAAAAATAACCACGGATTCGAATCAGTGGCGTCGTCAGCTGCAATAGGACCAAATTTTAAGCCAATCGGACAAAGTTGATATTTTTTTCTTTAAATGGCCATAACTTCTAAACGGGAAGAGATAGAGCAAAAATAACCACGATTCGAATCAGTGGCGTCGTCAGCTGCAATAGGACCAAGTTTGAAGCCAATCGGACAAAGTTGATATTTTTTTCTTTAAATGGCCATAACTTCTAAACGGGAAGAGATAGAGCAAAAATAACCTCAGATTCGAATCAGTGGCGTCGTTAGCTACAATAAAACCAAACTTTAAGCCAATCGGACAAAGTTGATATTTTTAACTTCAAATGGCCATAACTTCTAAACGGGAAGAGATAGAGCAAAAATAACCACGGATTCGAAACAGTGGCGTCGTCAGCTACAATAGGACCAAATTTTTAGCCAATCGGACAAAGTTGATATTTTTTCTTTAAATGGCCATAACTTCTAAACGGGAAGAGATAGAGCAAAAATAACCACGGATTCGAATCAGTGGCGTCGTCAGCTGCAATAGGACTAAATTTTTAGCCAATCGGACAAAGTTGATATTTTTTTCTTTAAATGGCCATAACTTCTAAACGGGAAGAGATAGAGCAAAAATAACCACGGATTCGAATCAGTGGCGTCGTCAGCTGCAATAGGACCAAGTTTGAAGCCAATCGGACGAAGTTGAATTTTTTTCTTTAAGTGGCCATAACTTCTAAACGGGAAGAGATAGAGCAAAAATAACCACGGATTCGAATCAGTGGCGTCGTCAGCTACAATAGGACCAAATTTTAAGCCAATCGGACAAAGTTGATATTTTTTTCTTTAAATGGCCATAACTTCTAAACGGGAAGAGATAGAGCAAAAATAACCACGGATTCGAATCAGTGGCGTCGTCAGCTACAATAGGACCAAATTTTAAGCCAATCGGACAAAGTTGATATTTTTTTCTTTAAATGGCTATAACTTCTAAACGGGAAGAGATAGAGCAAAAATAACCACGGATTCGATTCAGTGGGGTCGTCAACTACAATAGGACCAAATTTTAAGCCAATCGGACAAAGTTGATATTTTTTCTTTAAATGGCCATAACTTCTAAACGAGAAGAGATAGAGCAAAAATAACCACGGATTCGAATCAGTGGCGTCGTCAGCTACAATAGGACCAAATTTTAAGCCAATCGGACAAAGTTAATATTTTTTTCTTTAAATGGCCATAACTTCTAAACGGGAAGAGGTAGAGCAAAAATAACCACGGATTCGAATCAGTGGCGTCGTCAGCTGCAATAGGACCAAGTTTTAAGCCAATCGGACGAAGTTGAATTTTTTTCTTTAAGTGGCCATAACTTCTAAACGGGAAGAGATAGAGCAAAAATAACCACGGATTCGAATCAGTGGCGTCGTCAGCTACAATAGGACCAAATTTTAAGCCAATCGGACAAAGTTGATATTTTTTTCTTTAAATGGCCATAACTTCTAAACGGGAAGAGATAGAGCAAAAATAACCACGGATTCGAATCAGTGGCGTCGTCAGCTACAATAGGACCAAATTTTAAGCCAATCGGACAAAGTTGATATTTTTTCTTTAAATGGCCATAACTTCTAAACGGGAAGAGATAGAGCAAAAATAACCACGGATTCGAATCAGTGGCGTCGTCAGCTACAATAGGACCAAATTTTAAGCCAATCGGACAAAGTTGATATTTTTTTCTTTAAAAGGCCATAACTTCTAAACGAGAAGAGATAGAGCAAAAATAACCACGGATTCGAATCAGTGGCGTCGTCAGCTACAATAGGACAAAATTTTAAGCCAATCGGACAAAGTTTATGTTTTTTTCTTTAAATGTCCATAACTTCTAAACGGGAAGAGATAGAGCAAAAATAACCACGGATTCGAATCAGTGGCGCCGTCAGCTGCAATAGGACCAAATTTTAAGCCAATCGGACAAAGTTGATATTTTTTTCTTTAAATGGTCATAACTTCTAAACGGGAAGAGATAGAGCCAAAATAACCACGGATTCGAATCAGTGGCGTCGTCTGCTGCAATAGGACTAAATTTTAAGCCAATCGGACAAAGTTTATGTTTTTAACTTGAAATGGCCATAACTTCTAAACGAGAAGAGATAGAGCAAATATAACCTCAGATTCGAATCAGTGGCGTCGTCAGCTAAAATAGGACCAAATTTTAAGCCAATTGGATAAAGTTGATATTTTTTCTTTAAATGGCCATAACTTCTAAACGAGAAGAGATAGAGCAAAAATAACCACGGATTCGAATCAGTGGCGTCGTCAGCTACAATAGGACCAAATTTTAAGCCAATCGGACAAAGTTGATATTTTTTTCTTTAAATGGCCATAACTTCTAAACGGGAAGAGATAGAGCAAAAATAACCACGAATTCGAATCAGTGGCGTCGTCAGCTGCAATAGGACCAAATTTTAAGCCAATCGGATAAAGTTGATATTTTTTCTTTAAATGGCCATAACTTCTAAACGAGAAGAGATAGAGCAAAAATAACCACGGATTCGAATCAGTGGCGTCGTCAGCTACAATAGGACCAAATTTTAAGCCAATCGGACAAAGTTGATATTTTTTCTTTAAATGGCCATAACTTCTAAACGGGAAGAGATAGAGCAAAAATAACCACGGATGCGAATCAGTGGCGTCGTCAGCTGCAATAGGACCAAATTTTAAGCCAATCGGACAAAGCTGATATTTTTTTTTAAATGGCCATTACTTCTAAACGGGAAGAGATAGAGCAAAAATAACCACGGATTCGAATCAGTGGCGTCGTCAGCTACAATAGAACCAAATTTTAAGCCAATCGGACAAAGTTTATGTTTTTTTTCTTTAAATGTCCATAACTTCTAAACGGGAAGAGATAGAGCAAAAATAACCACGGATTCGAATCAGTGGCGCCGTCAGCTGCAATAGGACTAAATTTTAAGCCAATCGGACAAAGTTGATATTTTTTTCTTTAAATGGTCATAACTTCTAAACGGGAAGAGATAGAGCCAAAATAACCACGGATTCGAATCAGTGGCGTCGTCTGCTGCAATAGGACTAAATTTTAAGCCAATCGGACAAAGTTTATGTTTTTAACTTGAAATGGCCATAACTTCTAAACGAGAAGAGATAGAGCAAATATAACCTCAGATTCGAATCAGTGGCGTCGTCAGCTAAAATA